>SCLH01000522.1:299517-348441 GCA_004367855.1 Oikopleura vanhoeffeni | reverse complement strand
TTTTTGTTAAAGAAAGATGACCCAGAGCCATACATTAAACTTCAAGACTTCAAAAATAAGGTTCATTTCCAATCATTTCAAACTAAATAGAATTTGGATTTTTTCATTTTATGTGACTTATAAATTATTGTTTTACTTGCATTGAATTTTCTTGCTATTTTATACATGTACTTTATTTAGTTTTTAACTCTGCAGGATTCCTCGAGGCCTTTCCAATATATTCCAAAGAATTATTAACTGCTGTACAATAAAGTGTTGAAAGCTTCAATTTTATTAATGAAATAATTCTTATTTACCCCTTCATGGCATATCGAAGATTATACTTCGGTATGGATAGTTACTCAGTGTCATAACTGTCACGTCAGAAAAATACTGGCCCATCAAATCACACGATTGTCAACTTCGTGTGATTTGATTGGTCAGTATCTTTTCTGACGTGACCGTTATGAACCGTCATGACGTTGAGTAACTATCCATACCGAAGTATAATATTAGGTAAAGAACAAGTTCCGCGAAAGCACCAGCGCACCCATGGCAGTTGAAATTACAATTTAATTTGCATCAGGAAGTTGAAAAGTTAAATTTTCGCATCCAAAATTTCAAATTCTAGAATTTTTTTTAGTTCTAGAAAATATAGTGAGAAAAGCCAGGTAAAGCATGTACAGTATCTGACCTAAGTCAAAATTTGGTTCGATTAAATCCATTTATTATAAATCAAGATTTATTTTTAAAAACGTCCAAAATTTCATTTGAACTAAGGTAGGACCGACAAAAACATTTTTTAAATTCTTTTCAACCCGTGAAAAAATATCAAGATTTTTTCATAATTTTTTTGAACAGATGGTTTTATTTTAAACGGGCTACAATTTAAAAAACGTGGTCGTAATCAGCCAACTACAGTAGTAGGTTTTTCAAGCCAAATGGATAGACAGGTGAAATCGAAAACTCCCACGCAAAAAGGGGTTTCCCTGATTAGCGTACCATAATCGAGCGTTAATATGGCCAAAACAGATATTCCGCTGGCAAAAATTGGACCCATAGAACTTTAAATATGTGTTTCAAAACACAACAGCGCTGGTGGAGGTTAATTTCATAATTAATATTGTTTGTACAGTTCTATTATTATTGATGTGCCTTCTTGTTTCAAATGAAAATTAAAAATCTTTCGTTAATTTGAATTAATCTTTTTAAGAAATGCCGGTTAAAAGGGATGATGCGAGTGCGGCACTGGCCATACTACAAAGATTATCCGATCAATCACCAAAAGGTCAGAATTCACAAAAACTTAAATTGATTTTTTTAAGTATATCGATAATTATGTCTTGGTAGGTCTAAACACTTCTGCCCTATCTAAAACATTAAGGCGATAAGTGTCTAGACCTAACTTTGTAAGCTATAATTATCGATTTTCTCTAAGGGGGTGATAAGAGACAAATCGTCCGTTTTAATTTATTTTTTCTCTTGATGACAAGCTTTTTGCTTCTTTATAATTATTGAATTAAACTTTTGAATGCAAAGAAGAACCTTTCAGAATCTGAAATTCATATTACTTTGTATAATCTGCCTAGAACACGCCGTTTGCCATCAAAAGTGTGTTAATCAAGATACATTAATTTTGACGTTGCTTGCAACCACCGACTTCATTTCAATTTATTGGTCAACTTTCCTCCAGCAAAAATCAAAATTAACAAACAAATCGAAAAAATTTAACAGATCGAAAAATAAAAAATATATTTCATAGAATGAATTAAATAAATCGAATTCGGTGGTTGCAATGGCTTTACAATTTGACACATTCAAGTATTTTTTTTAATTTTTGTTTTAAAAATGATTGACATCATCGCGTTTTTTGTTCCAAAAATGATCTGTCAGGGTTTAAAGCGCCCATATGAAATTTTTCACAAAATTTTTTTTAGATTCTCCAGTTGGAATGGCTGCAAATCGTGTTGCAAACATTTTCCAGTCTCGTCTTTTTAATGCTCTCCTAGATATTCAAGATTACTACGAGTTACACTTAAATAAACCTACAAAAAGAATTCAGGTAATATTCAAGTTATTTAACCCGTGTACTCAGACAGTGCCGATTGGCACTGAGGGGTAAGTTATTGTACCTATCCTAACACGCAATTTTCAATTTAGATTTTTATGGCCAAAGAAAGAATATTTTTGAAAAATACATGTAGATTTGGCCTAAAACCGATATTTTGTAGAAAATGTCAGATTCAAAACAACGTTAGATTTAAAAGTTTGAATTCATTAATTGAATGACGCTTCAGTAGTAATTTAGTCTTGTACAAAGGTCGTTTTTTTAGATAGCTCGAAACGGTTTCTTTAGTCAAGCGAAATAGGCACATACGATCTTTCTGATATTTTGGGTCCTATAATTACTTTTTATTTTACGTTGCGCTGCAGAGTCGGATTTTTCGATTTCCGGTTTTTATCGGACATGTGCCATAAATTATCGGTTTTTCACCATAAAAACATCAAAAATTATTGGTTAAAAACCGGAAATCGAAAAAACCGGCTCTGCAGCGACACTGAGCCTAAAAAGTTATATTATGGCCCAAAATTTCAGAAAGATCGTATGTACCAGGACCAAACTATTTTTTTGATCAGAACCATTTAAAAAAATAAGACCAAACTGTTTGGGCGGAAATTTTTTTTAAATTATTAAGTGCCGATTGGCACTTGTCTGAGTACAGGGTTGTTCATAAATTATAAATATAATTATGAGTTAACAGGTTAAATTAACGAAAAATAATATTTTAAAATTAGAATTTGGAATTCGAACAACTTGAAACTATTTTGGTTCGAAACTCCTCTGGGCTTGGCTTTTCAATAACTGGCGGAATAGATTCACCGGTTACTCCAGGAGATATACATATTTATATTTCGAAAATTATTCCTGGCGGAGCTGCAGATCACCGTTAGTACCTTAAAATATATTTATAATATAATTTATTTTAAATGTTTTATTAAAATATGTACGACCGGATTTGACAGGAATCCTGATTATGTTTGCAAAAATAATCTCCATGAAACTGAAATTGAAAAAAACAAAAATGTTTATAACAAAGTAGCCCCTGCAAATTTTCATGAAAGCAAAAATCAAAAATAATGGTGACTCATTGAACAGTTGTGTTTTTATATAAAAACTATATTGATTTTTTCTTGGGATTACCTGAGGTCCCGACCAAGGATCGGGATGGAAAAAATGAGGCTCGGAAGCGAAATGAAACAAAAGATTCTGGATCTTCGAAATCCTGCTTTAATCCACTTATCGTCAACAAATTTAAAAATCATAATCAGGGAAACCCTGTGGAATTTGCTTGCGTTCCAAAAACCTTCTGACACAATTTATTTTAATAATATTCTGTTGAAATTACATCATGTTTTCGATTCGCCATGAAAAAATTCGGATATTGAAAACATAATTTATGGTGTTGATTTTTAATGTTTACTTCCATGAAAATTTTCCAAAGCTACTTTTTGAGTAAACATTTATTGTTTTTGTTAAACTTTTACGTAGACTATTGTTACAAAAATAATTGCGAATTATGATCAAATCTGGAGCTTAAGTTTTCAATAATTTTTTTTTGTACAATTTCATAAAGTTCCAAAAAAATACAGGATGTGCCATTTTTTCGGGCCCGTTCCCTTAAGACGCTCTGGATACTCTAGCCAATGAAAATGCCTTGTTTTGGCATCTTAAAAAACAAAGCGTCGGATGGTAACGAGACCCAAAAATGGGACATCCTGTAAAATTGTAATAGAAACGCAAAATTTACAAATTTCAGGATTTTTTTATTTCAATATTTTTGATAAAAATGAATTTTTCCCTTTATAAAATTATTTTTATGTAAAAAAGATTCAGAGAGCAAAATTTTGCCTTTTCATGCAACTTTAAAATTACAAAAAATTTGCATGCTAAAGATACCTTCGGTAATAATTGTATTAAAGACGGTGAATTACGTCCTGGTGATGCTATTTTGATAATAAATGGAATTGATTGTCAAACTGTGACTCATGGATCTTGTGTAGATATTCTTCGAAATGCTGGAGATGAAGTAAAACTTTTGATTGGTCGAAAACAAAAAACTGAAATTCAAAATGGAAATTTAACAAGTTCAAATGAAACGATTAACGATTCTTTTGATATTATAAACATAAGATTAGCCAAAAATAAATCGGGTCTTGGATTTTCTATTGCTGGTGGAATCGGAAATGAACATATTGAAGGTGAATTGAATATCACTACTCTTAGGTAGTTTTTTTTTAACTGGGCCCACCCTACTCAGTCATTTTTTCGAAGACCATACCAGATATCAACAAACGGTTTTCTGCTATGTGTAGCCAAGTAAATTTGTGGCACCCAAAACTTTTTGTATTTTTCTCCTTCAACCGGTTGGCCGGTAATCAATTTTTGAAATCACCGATTTTCTTGAGCCAAATAAGAAAAAATTTCGAAATTTTTTTTTGTCATAAATAAATTTATTTAAAATGTTGTTCTTTGCACGTCAAAGTTAATAAATTACCACCTATCAACCGATACCTATTAATAATACATACATTTCGATTGAAATAAACAAAAAAATGAGCTGACTGAGATTCGAACCTATGAACTTCCAGTTTAGAACGTCATTTACACAGTGGAACGCCGGTTGACCAGGAAAAAAAACAAAAATTGTTGGGTCGCCACAAATTTTACTCTGCGACAGATGAGCAGACAAACCGTATTGTTGATACTGGTAGGTTCTTTCGAGAAACAAAGGACTGAGTAGGGTGGGCCGAGTTAAAAAAAGCTACCTTAGGTACCTTTTTTGGAATCGCAGTTCGCCTTTTCATGGTGAAATTGTTTTCTTGTCACGCCAAAAATAATGATTTGAAGATATCAAAAACGACTTTTTATTGGGGAAACATTTTTTTGTCAGACAAAATACAAAAAATATATTTTGACAAAAAATGTTTCCCATTTTTTGAATTAATTTTAGGACGTGGACTAGAAATACATGTGGAATTAAATTTTCTATCTGTTTATGCCATAAACTTTATGGGGTTTTCTAAAACGAGAAAGCCGTAATCTTTCAGTAGCTCCTAACAAACGACCTAAGGTTGGCGTGTCAAAAAATAAGTTTGTTTCCAAGATTTTTTATTATGTATTTTTCAAAACTTATTTTCTCAGAAAAAAATGTAAGAAAAGCATAATTTCAGACAATTGCAAGAAACTAGATTTTAAAGGCGTATGTTGTGGTGAATTTTGACATATTTGTTCTCCTGAAAACAAAGGCTAAATTCGACTGCAACCTACGTAAATTTATAAACAAGTTTCTTGACATTTTCTGAAATTACGCTTTTCATTAATTTATCTCGAGAAAACCTTCGAAAATGCTTTTTAAAAAATCCTCAAAATAATTTGAAATTGAAATAGCAAAAAGCAATTGATATAGATATAAAAGTGTTTTCCGAACCTATGCCGAAGATAAAAAATGGGTTTTTATCACGGTTTCGCCAAAAACCAACATACAAAATCGTCCGACCTAAACCTAAAATCACCAAAGTTGTCGATAGCGACCAAATTTTTTTTATTATTTAAATTTTATTCTAGAAAATATTATTTTGAGGAATCAACTTTAAACGGACAACAAAAACGGGGAAAATTTTCTTCTAATATACAGTAGTTAATTTATTGAAACTAACTTGAAATTGTGAAATTAATCTTAAAAATAACGTTTATTTGTTAAAAAAAAATTTCACAGTTAAAAATGGGGTAAACATTTCTGCCAATAACCTAAAATAGACAGCCCCGGAGAAGACTATTATAAACGGACGAGGTGACCGTTTTCACCTGTCTGTTTCAATTATATCTCTGTAGTAAATTATGATAAATTTCAGGAAATGATGGAATATTTGTAACTAAAATCATTCCTGATGGTGCTGCATATGTGGACGGAAATCTTTGTGCTGGTGATCGTATAATTTGTGTAGATGATCAGATTCTAAATGGGGTCACTCACGAAGAAGCTGTTTTCCGCTTGACCCAAACTGGATCTGTAGTAAATCTCAGAATTGCAAGAGACAAAGCACCTACAAGGTCAAGGTCACATTAAATTATAAAAAAAAATATCTGGGTTGAAAAATATTTTTGAGATTAAAAATTATTTTTTTGAGTTAAAAAATATTTTTGAAAGGGTATATTTTCAAAATTTTCTATAAAATACCTCTTTTTCGTAAAGTTGTTGGGTGAAGAGCAAAAAAAAAGTCTTCAAATTTTTTCGAAAGTTTATGGTTTTCAAAAAAAAAATATGTGCCAAAATAGCTTAAGACAGATTGCTAAAGACAATTTGGGAAAATAAGCTTATCGTCAAAATAAATTCTAGTCCTCAAAAAAAATCAATTACATAACGCCTACAAATAAACAAAATGAAGAGAACATTAATTTCCGAGAAATTCCACTAAATTGTTACATGATTTTAATGTCTTTTAAACATTTTGAAGTTATAATTTGAAGTTATAATAATATGACGCATAAAAGCGGGGGTATGCTAAAATCCTTCCCTTGATCAGAAAATTAATTTTACACGATAGGACAATTTGGGAAAAGTTTGCTAAGGACAATTTGGGAAAACCTCACCTGTTGACAAAAACCACAGTAATTAATCTTTAATTTGTGACCACTTAAAAGGGAAAGTGAATCGAGTCAAGAAGAAGATTTTTCAAGTTCAACAAATAGTTTACATGATACAGTTAAACAAATGAATATTTTGGATGTTTCAAATGTTTCAGAATTGGGAGTAGTTGAAGGGTCTGCGGCTGCATCTGCTCTACAATCTGGATGTGAAATGTTTGACGCGGAACAAGTACCCCAAGACCCAGTTAGAACAGGTACACAACTTATTAAGGAGGTTGTAGGTGTGAATTGCAAGTTACGAATCATATTCACATTGTATGTACGTTTTCGCAAAGCTTTAGGATGACCGGAAAAATATTTTTTAAATTTGAAATTTCTGAAAAATTTTCCAACTTCTCCAGCTAGACTGACAAGGTCAATAACGGGTGGATATGATAAAATAAGAAAGCCATAATAAAGAGTAATACGGTATTAGTACAGCATAGTGCGTTTAAACGGAAAACCTATTAGAACGAGGTCATAGAAAACTTCCTGCCAGCGGTCTTTTAAAAGGACGGCCCGGTACGTAGAAATTTCGCCAGGGGCGGTTAAACGGACAGCTTGAAGAAAATTCCGCATGAATTTTTTGGAATCCAATATATATTATAATTTGCAATGATGAGGTTTTTTTCAAACGGACGAGGTCTTAGCGAAAATTTCTGCCAGTGCGTTTAAACGGACAGTTTGACGACTCAAACTGCCCGTTTAACCGCACTATGCTGTAATACCTTTTCGTCTAACTACAGTGAAGTCCGTTTATCAGGACACGTCCTCTCAGAATAAAAAGTACTGTAGCGTGAAAAGTACCTTACTGTACAATAAAAATATGCCTTGATATGACACATATGTTACATAAGAATCGTAATATGATGTATTTTTATGTCGAAGAAAAGTACTTTTCGCGGTACAGTACTTTTATTTTGATAGGACGACCCGTCGTGATAAACGGACTTCAAGTGACGGACTACAGTTGTAGTTAGGTACTCCGGAACCTGGTGAAAATAAGTACCGGAAAGACAAAACTCCATAAAATCTGGTCTCTTTTGCAAATTGGATCATATGTATGATTTGTAAATATTTTCTGAAAAGTTTGATGTTTTGGAATAATCCCACGGTTCCCTATTTGAAAATTAAATTTCCTGTTTTTTTACAGCAAAAAACTTTATTTTAAAAATCTTAAAGTCAATTAAATTATTTCCCTCGCTTTTTTATATCTTTATTACGTCTCTCAAAATGTCACCCTGAAATCAATTTTTTATTTTGCCAAGAGGACCCCCTTAAAATCGTAAAAATGGTGATTTTTTAGAGAACATGGATTGTAGATCAATACTGATAGCAATTTATCTCGCAGATTTGCAAAAGCAGCAATCCATGGATGTACTGCATAGATAAAACGCATGTCATAGCTGTCAATTTTAAGACCAGAATTTGCGATGAGAACCAGCTTAAAACATTAAGATCACGCTTCCAAAAGGATGGCTTTTATCCCCTTTTCTACCCTTCCAAGACAAAAAAGATGGACATCGTCAGCCTGATTAAATGTGATTTTACAGCATGTCCCTATTTTCTCGAAACAGAATATCGAACTTTCTTAATAACAGATAACTGTATCATTGGTGAATATACTGTCATATGAATATACCACAATTCTAGAGATCAAAATTCTTTGACTAAGGTTTATTGAACAAAAAATGAAGCATGCGCGGGGCAGGCTAAGAAAAGGGAATCTCCCTTTTTGCGTAGGTTTAAGTAAAATATACATATATCGCAAGCCAAAAAAGGGAATCTAAACCCACGCAAACGTATTCCGACCAAAAATGTATATTTAAACGAAAAAGCAGACACCATAATAATTCAACTCAAAATGTGTTCGCCATTTTCAATCTCGGTTTATAAGCAAAATTAGTGGCTCTTTTCCTCGGATGTGTGTGACGTTCTCAATAACGAATAGGTTTCCTCTAATACAGTAGAGTCCTTTGGTTCGAGTCCACGTCACATGGCCCAATATGCGCCCCCTCCCGATGCTACCGCGCTCGGTCAGAGGTCGTTGCCCAGAATATCACTAGAGTTCCCCTCCGAGTTTACAATCATGCAAATAAAAATAAGGTTTACTGTAGAATTTGGTCAAAAGTTCATTTGTAGTTACGCTGCGCGCTGTATGTCTCGCAATTCAAGGAAATATAAAAGTTGTTAACGTCCCCCACCAAAATGTCCGATCTACCATCAATAATAAGAGGTTTGATTTGGACGCTATAGTGTTTCACATTCTAGGTCGAATACGGTAACGAAGTGTCAACCCCTGACGAAGTGTCCTCCTCTGATGCCCGAGTACTTAACAATATAAACTATCCACCCTGAAGTTAGCTATAAATAAATTCTTCCAGAATCCAGTCAGATCATATATTTCGTGACGCACATCCACCTAAGGCACTGCACGGGGCAGTCTGTCAAATTTTTTATCATTTTTTTTTTAATTTAAAAACCTTGGGCACTCTGATCCAATCACAGTTATATTTCTCCGGAGCATATATCTAGAGAAAAAAAAAACATCAAATTCCCAGTATTTCAAATTTCAAACAAGATATTTGCTTTCTTTCCCGTCATCCTATAAATGCTTCAAAGTTGCTTGCATTTCACATCTACAGACTTTTGGTTCGTTAATTTAATACAGTATTTTATCTCGGTGAGATAGCTCTTAACTGGCACGTGCACGATATTTATGAAATTTTGGGTCATCATACAACTTTCTAAACAATATGACACTGCAGAACTGGTTTTTTCGATTTCCGTTTTTTTTCCAAAAAATTATCGGTTTTCGACAAAAAAAATATCAAAAATTACTGGTGAAAATCGGAAATTGAAAAAACTGGGTCTGCAGCGACACGGTGCCTGAACTTTTAACTAAACATAATAAAGTGATAACAGTGTCAAATCGGATTTTTTACCGGTTATTGATTTGAAATACCGGTAGTGCCGAAGAACACAGACAGCAAGGATAACAAACACCATTTTCTTGTCCTCATGTTTTTTAGAAAACATTTAAAATACAATTCTTAAAATTACGAAAAAAATTTGCCCGGAACCCTTTTTTCTCGGTCGAAAACCACCGTAAGGCGAATTAATTTTAATCAACTACTGCAGTATACTGTAGTTTTACTAGTACCAATCTGACTGAAATAAAATACCCGTGTAAAAAACGCACCTTTTTTGATATAAGGTAAGCCTGTCAAACTTTTTTGCCTTCGGTAGCTGATTTTTTGATATGTTCTAGGAATTCATGAATAAAAACGAAACGCATTTTTGAAATTGCCTATCATTTGGCTTGTGATTTCCGTATAAATTTGTATTCATGATTTTCTAGAACATATCAAAAAATCAGTTACCGTATGCAAAAAAAAAGTTTTGTCAGGCCTCCCTTAGTCTAATACCTTTGGCAAGGGTCGATAGTGAAATGGATAAAAAGTGAAATGTATAAATTTGAGATTTTGAACATGAACAGGCAAGAACAAGAGTTCTAGAGCATAAAATTCCAATGTTTTTGCTGGATAAGATTATTAAGGTCGACTTCTTAAAAATATTAAAAAAATATTTTTTTTGCCCCACCCAATTATTTTGAAAATGCAATGACATCATGAAAAATACAGATTTTGGTACATTTACATGCAAAAAAATAATTTTTATATCATTTTGAAGAATTCGGCCTCAATAATCTGATCCGGCAAAAAAATCGGAATTCTTTGCTCTAGAACTCTTGTTCTTGCCCGTTCATGTTCAAAATCTAAAACTTATACATTTCACTATCGACACCTTTGGCGAATTATTGTGGAATAAAGCTTTCAATATTGAATTTAAGTGACTCTTAGCCGAGGTAAAAACGGATTTGGGTTCAATATTGTTGGTGGTGAAGAAGGCGATCAACCTGGAATATTTGTATCTTTTGTACTTGCCGGTGGACCAGCTGATAGTTCACAAAATATTAAAAAAGGTTTTTTTATTCAAAAAAGTTCAAAATAATTTATTTAAAAAAAATTCTAGGCGACAGAATATTATATGTTAATGATATTAATATACAAGACGCTTGTCATGAAGAAGCTGCAGAAGCATTAAAAAAAGCAGACCAAACTGTCAAAATCTTAGTTCAACAACAGGTAATAAACGGCGGTGGTATATTTAATGCGAAGCGGGTAAATTTCCAACTTTTAAACCGTCGATATCAACGAAAAACGGAAAAAAATCTTAAGCAGAATTCAAAGGCAAAAAATATGAAAAATAAAAAATCGGATTTTTTACCGGTGATAATACCGGTTATTGGTTTAAATTACCGGTTGCTCCTTGTGGCAAAGTCCGGCAAGGTTAGTTAATACGTTTTTCGTGTTTTCCCGAAAATTTGACATCTTATAGTGACCGTGAGAGCTCTGGGAACCGCTGAGAAAAAAAATTAGAAAATATTTAGAATCTTCCACCCACGCATTTTATACCCAAATGACCCAATTTTTTCGAAAATTTTCAAACATATTTTTCGAATTTTTTTTTTACATAATATAGTAAATTTTGTTGTGAGTACAGTCGTTATCATTAAAAATCGAAAAAATAAGTTAATTATTATGCAAATTGAAATTAGTGCTGAAAATGAGGGTTTTTGAAACTCACTTTCTGACCACTAGATGGCCGATAAATCCTATTTTTTTAACTTTGTATAATTTCCCCCTTTGAATTCTGCTCAAGTTTTGTTTCGTAGTTCAAAAGATAGAAATTTGCCCGCTGCGAATCCTAGTTATACAGACTATGTGTAGACTATAAAAGTTTTTGGTAAAACCGAGTAAAGAAAAAAACCGGCTCTGAAGTGTCATAATATGTCTCATTTTAGCCCGAAAATTTTGAACATTTTGAAGAGCGAATTCTAGAATTACGAGAACAAATGCTTTCCGCTAGTATTGCTGGAGGTCTCCAAACGTCAATGAGGAAAGAAATGAGAGTTCGAGCATTATTTGATTACACAGCTTTGAGAGACAGTGGTTTGCCCTCAAAAGGTTTATCATTCAGATTTGGAGATATTTTACATGTTACAAATGCAAGTGATACTGAATGGTGGCAAGCAAGGTTAGAATTTGATCTCTATCGCTACTTGGGGCCAACTTTGAAAATATTGAGGGTCATTTTAAATTTGTCAAATTAAAACGGATGTTTTGGTGAACTTTTCGGAATCATTTCAATCAAATGAAAAATACAGTAATGTGTATTTAACCCCCACCTGCACGAGCGTGTTTCAGAACACAGAGACCAAAAATATGTTGGGGAAGTGTGATTTTGGCCGGCGGAATATCGGAACAGACCCCCAATGAAGTTCCCCTTATTTTTAATTTCAAGAATTTTGGTGATGTTCTAAAATTTCTCATCAGACGGGAAATGCGATTATTTGGAGCAATTTTTTTTGTTTAATGCCAGTTAAAACAGTACTGGAACAAGATAATGATCTGCCAATATACTTACTAGTGTGACTTTTGGGAAGGAAAACTAAGCATTATTAATTTTGACCAACTCGGCGGCACCCACCTGGTGGTGGAACCAGAGCTATTTCGCTAGGATTTGAGAAATCGCTATATTATTGATCACGTGACGACACAAAAAATTTTTTTCGTAAATTTTTTTTTCCATGTTTTGCCCATTATATTATTACCTCCAGAATTTCGCGAACAACCCACCGCTTTATTTCTATTTAGTCGATATTAATGATGGACAATCTAACTATGTGTTGTGTTCTGAACAACTCGTCGTGCAGGTGGGGGGTAGGACATCTGTGCAGGTTACTACTCATGTACGCTTGTTTGTACAGAGGTTTGAAACTTAGTATTCACAAGTGCAGGGGGTGGGTCAGGTGTCGGCATTGAGATGTCGCAAGAGAAAAAAGTAATTACTGATACCTCTTCGAAAATGTTTCTCGAAAAGAACATTATTTTGATGACCATTTTTAAGCCGTATTTGATTTAAATGGCAAACCAAAAATGTTTTTATACCGTAGAAAAACACGCCAGTATACTTAATTATATTTTCAAAGTTTGAAATTTAAAAAATCTTATTTTAGCTCGATAAATAACCCGGAAGAGCGTGGGTGCATCCCTTCGAAATCTCGTGTCGAGCGAAAAGAAAAGTTGCGAATGAAACAAGTGAAATTTAGGCGGCCAGACACAAATGATAATCAAGATGTTCGAAAATCTCGAGGTCGATTAAATCTTAATATTCCATCTTTATTTATAAAATCAAAAGAAAATATTTTTAATGATGACACGCCGAGTTCTTCATCGGAATCAGATTTGGAACTTGCAGATGATTGGGTACTTAGTTATGAACCAGTCGAATTGGTAAGTTAACTAACCTATGGGTGCGAAGCTGGAATTTTTTTTAAACAAATTGTCAAAAATTGCTTTTATTGTTAAAAAAAAATTTCTGATAAAAATTCTCTACCTTTCGCAGACCTTCGAAATTTTGAGAGCAATTGGACAAAAACTGTTTCGGCACTCTGGTGGTCAAAAATTGTTTTTTAAAACTTGTATTTTTTTTATATCCAAAAAAAATTGCAAGCAGTTGTATAAATTTGTAGAAATCGAAAAAGTTTTCACATTGTACTCTTTTTAATATTTCAAAAACCATACTAATTCGAGGGAATCTCTAATAGCATAAAAATAAGTATGTTTTGCAATTTTGATTTTTGAGGCTTTCAAAGTGGAAAATACAAGCAGAAGTGCAAAAAACACCTCAAAAAATTTCATGCTAAAGATAATTTTCATGTTGCCTCGGAACACAAAAATAAAAAAAGTTTGAAGGTTTTAAAAAATAAGTTTTAGACCACTAGAGGCCAGAATTTTTTCTCTGATAAGTCTAAAATGGAGAGCAAAATTTCGTACTCTCCCTTCTCCTATAAAATGTAGAGAGAAAAATGCTTTCCAATTTATACTATTGCAATTTCCTTCAAACACCCCCCTTAAAACGGATTTTGGGTGCTTGAAAAAATTGGTCTTAGATAATGAATGAAAAACTGCTTGTTGGTAAATGTTACTGTAGTACTCCAGCATTTTTTTCGATTATAAATATCGCCGTTCTGAAAAATACCGTCGGGTACCCCCTTAAACAAAAATCGATATCGATGACGATCTCAAAAAATGAGCAAAGAAAAATGATTTTCAAGGATTAATTTACATGCATTTCTATATGTGGGATTTTTTCAGAGCACTCGGGCGAAAATAAAAAAGTGGGTACATTTTGGAGAATGCCTAAAAAATGATCTGACAGAAATATATTATTTTTCTGAAATAAATTTTCCGGAGACGTCACAAGTAAAGTTTTGGATATGCCTTTCACCGATTGGTTCAAGTGATATCGAAAATGATCCCTAGTGTGGATCTCTGTCCACGCCTACTTGTAGTGTAGGTAGTGACGTTCTGAATGGCGCTCTGAATGGCTGGCCAGGCGTCACAAGTAGGCGTGGACAGAGATCCACACTAGGGATCATTTCTCATATGTTCGGTTATTTCAATTGCATAATAATTTTAAGGTTTCGTTCTTTTTGATAATGCAATAAAAAACTTTTCCCCACATTTTTATCAAAATTTTTTTTTGAAAAACGGGATACTTTCCACCAGCAACAAAAATGTAACCACGGTCAATCCCCTTAAATTGACGTTAACTTTCAGATTGAGCTTGAAATGCCGCGGCCAGTTATTATTTTTGGACCTTTAAAAGATAAAGTGTCAGATGAATTGATCAAATCTGACGAGAGTCGATTCCAGCAAGCGATTCCTCACACAACTCGTGAGCGGCGTGAAAATGAATTGGAGGGACGAGATTATTATTTTGTTTCAAAAGAGGAAATGACTCATCAGATCGAAGACCAACAATTTATAGAAGCAGGTCAATACTCTGACAATCTCTATGGAACAAGTATTAAGGCTGTTCTTGATGTCGCAAAAATAACTAAACATTGTATTCTAGATGTTTCAGGTAGGCCATCAATTTTTATATTTTGAAATCTTCATGAAATTTCTTTTCATATGTTATGTTATATGACTCCATACAGGTAATTTTTGTAATTTGACCTTTTGAGTTCATATAAAATAATTTGACCCTGAAAATGTTTGCTGAAAATTCTAAGTGTCTTTGGTGCTGAAATGAACTCCTTACGGATCTCGAAATATCGAGGTTTTGAAATTTAGGGGCCGAAATGCTCAATATCGACATTCCGGGGTCATATTACATCAGAAAAAAATAATTTTATATTTTTGAAATCTTCATGATATTTTCTTTCATATGCAATGTAATATGACCCATATGGGTCATTTTTGAAATTTGACCTTTTGGAATCATATTAAAAAATATGACCTCAAAAAATAAAGGAGAATATAAAATATTCGAAAGCTCATGATTCCGGCGTCTTAATCAGCAGTGGTATCTAAAGCATAAAAATTAATTAAATTTTTTTCTATGCTTAAAGTTCCTCCTATTTCGAAAGAACTTCAGCGTAGATTTCAATCTCATCCTATGTCGCGTGATTTTATAAAAGTATAATATTATTATTGTTCAGGTGGTGCCCTTCGTCGTCTGACTGCGGCTGATTTGCCTCCGATAGCGATTTATATCAAACCTCGTTCTGTCGAGTCTTTAATGGAGTTGAATAAAAGATTAACAGAACAAAATGCTCAGTTATTATTTCAACAGGCTCAACGAAATGAAGCTGATTTTGCCGAGCAATTTACAGCAGTTATTCAGGCTGAAGATGGCGAAGAGCAAGTTATCAAACAAGTTTTTGAAATTATTGAGCAACATAAAGGCAACTCTCATTGGATACCCACTGGAGAAAAACTTTAAATCTCTTCTAAGTATATACAGTGTATAAGGAAGCGAAATTCAAAATTGTTACCTTTCAAATCTACTTTCAGCATCAAAAAAGCATGATTTATTCTTAAAATTTTATTCGGAAAATATCGGCCAGATAAAATTTGAGATTAGCCAAAATTGTTAAAAACTAGTTTTCTTTTTAAGAACAAAATCGCCAATTTTTGAAAGAATAATTTTATTTTCAAATACCATATTAATGTAACGGTTATTTTTTTAGTGTCAGTTTTTCAATTTAAATTATAAATCGTCTATAAGGACAAAATAGCTTATAGAAAAACTTGACAGTACCATCGTTTTGGTTTACCTATATTTTTTTCTAACGGTGGTATCCGGTTAAGCGGACAAAATAAGAAAAACCTACGCACTTTTTGAAAACTCAACAAAAGTCTTCCGAAGTGGAAAATGGGATCGGAACCCTATCGGACTGGTCGTAAAATTGTAGCTTATAACAGTAACGTTCCTCTTTAAGGACGGGCCCTAAAGACGCAGTTTTTTCGAAAAGTGTGCCAAGTCCGTTATAAGGACGCATGGCTTTTATATTAAAAAAAATTAAGTCCTTGTTGGCCTTACCAGCATCATGAAAATTTCAATTTTTCGTCCGTACAGTGTTAGACTGTTAGATTTATTTGTCAGAAAGGACGGACATTATCCTCAAAACTTTGCCGGCTACCCTATAACGACGCATTGTTGAAATCGTGTCGTCCTTATAAAGTCACGTTTCTGAACAGAAAAAACCTCTATTAAGGGGGTGGAGGGGGGGACCTTTTTCGCATATTTTCACTTTGAGGCAATATTATTATTTAATTTTTTATACAATAAATACTTTTGAATTGGCCTATTCTAATGACATAATTGTATTTATTTTCCAAGAGATAATTAGAACCCACTAAATTGTGATATTTGGTTTGACCGCCTTTTATTTATTTGTAAGCGAGAGTGCGGAACAAATGGTGGCGGTGATATGACTCGGTTATTTGATTTGTACAGATCAGATAAAATTGTTTATTTTACGAATAAGGGCAGAATTGTTTCGACTTAATTATTTGTCGCCAAGAACAATGTTATACTTTTTAGTTAAAGTAAAGGATTCATCTATATTAACCCTAATTTTCACGAATTTCTTGCAAATTTTTCCTCAATTTGAACTTTGAACTCCTCTAGAAATAAACGAGTAAAGAGTATCAAAAATCGGACTAAATTAAATTATGCCGTGAATGTTAATTAGACTTGGTGAAACCGAAAATTAAACTTATAGATTAGTTATCTCAAACGAATTTCTAGCGTAACACTGTAAAAATGATGATTTTTTCCAGATTTCTAGAGTTTGAATAGTTTTTTTCGGATCTGACTAAAATTAAAATATGATCATAAGTGTTTGGAATATTGTCTGTAACTTACACATATTTTGTATGTTTAGTTAGCTCAAACGAACTTGTCGCCAAATCTGAAATTTTCGTTTTTTCATCATGTTTTTTGCGTAGGTTAAATTTCAAGGCACCTCAAAATTAAAAAAAATCAACAGACGGAGATTTCGTTTTATCAGTTGTCAAAACATCAAGTCTATAACTTCAGCTGTTTTCCCGTGGTACCAAGGTGAAAACCTAAAACGCCGATGGGAACCTCCTTAAGGGGTGGAGGGGGGACCTTTTTCGCATATTTTTCACTTTGAGGCAATATTGTGTTAATACGGGACATAGTAAAGGTAATAAAAAAAATATTAAGCTCAAACATTTATAGTCGACTCATGGGATTAGGAATTTTTTGACATCACCAGTTGAAGCTAGAGAGCAAATTTTTCCAAAAACGCAATATTCTATCTCCTCTGTGTTTTTCATTGGCTAGTACAATAATTCACTATTCTTAATCATTTTGATTTAGAAAAAACGCTTCAGACAGATTTTTGAAACTTGCTTAGATTGCTTTCTATCGCAATTTCACTGATTTTCGAGACCTTTTCAAAAACCTATCTCCTCTCTCATTTGCATACAATTTTAATCAGATTTCAACAGCAGATAGCTATACAATTAGAAAAACGCTTCAGACGAATTTGTAATAAGCTCATGTCTATAAAGGTCGCCCCCTCCACCCCCTTAAGCATGGTCTGAACTTTTTTGTATTTGCTATTCTGACACTAAACACGCGGCTCCTCAAGGAATAGACCAATCTGAATATTTTTTCGATTTATTATCATAGTTTTATTGATGAGATAATTTTTCTCCGAGTTTTAACAATGAGGATCTGGTCTATCCGTCCCGCATGAACCTATTATATTAAAAGTCGTTTTTAAGTAAGTTGACCACTTGAGGAACAAAAGAGTTTTTATAACCAGGGTTTGTTAACAAGTGTTTCACTCTTCAAAATAACTCTTCACTGATACTTCGAAGGTCAATCACTACTTAAACATGGGAAAATATAACAATGTATTTTTACAATTAAAACCTCATCAAATTTTGTACAATTTTGAAATGGCAGATTTTTATTCTGTCGACTTTTTAACTCCCACGATAAGAAAGGAACGGCAAAAAGGACCAGCTCAGATTTTATTTATTTTCGGAGCACTTTTAGTTTCTGTGCTATAATTGCCCCAGACAAAATTTTGAAAAAAAAATATGTCCCGTTTTCCACAAATCAGCATTTTTCAAAATATATTTGCTTATCATTTCGAAAATTCCAAGCCAAAAGATAGGCAATTTCAAAAACAGTTTTGCATTTTTGAACGCTTTCTTTGTAAAATTTTGACACTTTTTCAAAATTCTAACATAGAAAAAGAATATCCAAAATACTAGTAATCCAATGGCGGCATTCTGCTGAAATCGACTTTTGTGATAATTATTATGGTTTTTGTTTTTTGTCATAAAATTCAAAATATTTAGAAAGTTATTTACAGTAGTAGGATTTTAAGCGGACAAGGTCGGGCCCAAAATTTTGGACAACTGACTTTAAACGGACAATTTTTTAGGGGAATAATCAAATCATATTTCCAATGAATTTGGATTTCATTAAATGGGCGTCATCGGCAAATTTTGAGAGGCTAAAATAAATAATGAAGTCACAATAACACTTATTTAAAAATTCTCGAAATATACCCTATGACATACAATATAATACCCTATGAATAATAATATATGTCATATAATTTGAAATTAAAATGTCTATCCGCCCTCATTGGCCAATTTACACACAAAATTGAATTTTTGAAAGTTTAGGCTAGTTGGGCCAAACGGCACACTTGTACCCGTGTTAGTAAAAACATTAAAACTTATAAAGGTAAGTTTATATGAAAAACTTTTCAAGTAGCGTGACTGGTTTTAAACAACCAGGTAAAAATTACTGCTTTGTCCGTTTAAATTCACTAGGTAAAAGTTCCTGACGCCATATGTGCGGTCCATTTTTAAGGAAAGTTTTTTATTATTAAAATTCAAAATAAAATACTTTTTGGCAATTTCAGTAAGGCCTATCCCGGAAATTGCCAAAAAGTTTCTTATTTTGAATAGACTATCCGTTTTGGTTAACTATCTAAAGTCACTCCTAGTTAAAATAAAATGTTTTTGAATCCGTGTGGAAACTTTTTTGTTCGAAATTTTAACAATTGATACTTTGTTACAAAAGGCTTTCATCGAAAATTAAGTTAATTTTTCATTGAACTTTTCAGTGTCAATCGAAAAATATTTTGTTTCAATTAAAATTAATTGATTTTCAGAAGACAATAAATGGCTAATTATAACTATGTTTTCGATGAATTTCTGACTAAAAAAATTTGATTTTTTTAAATTTTTTGAGTGAAAATCTTTATATCGAAGATTATGATTTGATTAAGATTTCAGACCTGACATAAAATTTTCTCTAATTTTGGTCGGCTTTTTTTAAAGTGCTTATATTTTGATATAAATAGTGCGTAGGCAGAAATCAGCGGTACAGCAGAGTGCGTTTAATACGACATGTTTGTAAACTGGGTTACAGTGATATGAAGCTAAAGGACAACCCGGATGGATTCAGGCTCAAAACTTTTTCCAACCGACTTTAAACGGACAGGTAAAAGCCGTTAGCCATGTCACTGTAGTTAGTAAAATACGAATTTCTGCAATGTTTCATTTTTCGGTTTAAAAAGTCGACCAAAAATGTATACTCTTTAAAAAAGGAACATAAATTTCAGCAAAAATTTCATGAACAAAAATCTCACATGTAATATAATTGAAAATCACTGATTGCTCGACCAATCAGAAACAAGCTTCAAAATAAAGAGATATTTTGTGTTAAAAAGCCTACCCCTCTATGAGTTTTTAAGATAGGAAAATTATATTTATTTATAAAAAAATGAAATGAATTCCTCCCAGAAAAGCCAAAAAACGATATTTTTAGCTGATTTAAAGGGTCTAACGCAAAAGCCTGCTCCTCCTCGGATTTTTTAGTCAAACATTTTTAGCCTATTTGATTGAATAGCTGATGAGTTTGCGAAGAGCTGTTACTATCAAACTTTCATTTTTTTGTTTCCGAAAACGATACTTTGAATTTATGAAAATTCATTAATGTTGATTAAAATGCTGAAAACCAAGACGATATATTTTTAAAACTATGAAAAACTACTTTCCTGACGAAGTATGGGTATAATAATACCCCCATTTTTTTTCAAATTGTCCATATTTTCAGAAAAAATGCATTAAAATAAAATTGTAAACATTTTTTGTTTGATTCCAAATTAATGAGGGGTACCCCCTTAAATTTGTTGACAAATCGTATAAACGATTTTTACTGTAAGAAGTTTATAGCTAAATTTATTTTTTGGGTGACATAAGGGTAAGATAAAATAGTCTCTGTTTATCGTTGAATTTTATCTACTGATAAATGATCAATAGAAAGAGCGGCAGTCTCATCGGCTTTATACTGCGTGGGGAGATTATCAATTTATTAATTTTTACCTCACAAAAGCTCAAACCAACAAATCTTGCGAAAAATCGATATAAGCCATGACCAATCACCATCCAAGCTTTTATCAAAATTTATATGTGTAGTCATCAATCTTATCTAACAATAGTAGAAAATAATAATACTGCCAATTTAAGGCTATAGAAAAATTTCCTACAAATTAAAATGATGAAACTTAGGCTGTTTCGAAAAAATCTTCAATGACTAATTTTTGAAAAATGAAAAAGTTTGAAGTTGCGTAAACCCGCAATAACCAATTTTTGAGTAAATCAAAAACCGTAAAATTTAACAAGAAATTCGTTTTTCTTTTTTTAATTTTTTGAACTTTTATATTTTTCATGCTGATTGTAAATATACTATTAAAATTTGTTAAGGAAAAAAGACCTTTAAAAATTCACAGATTTTTCGAAAAAAATTCCATGGAAATTTTGAAACTATGGTTCGTTTTTAAAAAACGACTGATCTTTTTAAATTTTGGGCCGTATTAAGTTTAACGCTACGTGCCACTGCATAGCCGTTTTTTTTGAGAATACACACAAAAAATCGGCTCTGCACTGGAACGTGGCTAAAAAAGTTAAAGCCCAAAATTACAAAGATATCTTATAAACCAGTTGCGAACTATCTCAGACAATTTGGATCTTGATATCTATCCTTATGGCTAAAATGTACAGTAATTATCATTAATACTTAAAAATAGTCAAATACTTTGGCCATATTAACTTGATATTTTTCTAATAAAAACTTGCTTAATTCCTTCAAAAGTGATGTTGTTTCAGACATATACATTGTTAGTACAAGACAATAAAGCTATTCATATTTTATTTTGGCAAAAATATTGCCTTAACCCTTGTGAGCACAGAGTCTTTTAAACAGCTACAAACTAGACAAAAATGACAAAAAATAGCTCAAAACGGCTCTGTTGCACCATGGTGCCTTCGCGAAACTTTTTTAATGCTCACAAGGGTTAAAATTTCTCAGGTTAGCCGTATTTCCACTTAATTTTAAACATTGCTCAAAATTGACCTTCCAGAAAAATACAAAATTTCTTCTTTTTATCTTTACACACATTCCTGATCCTTGTCATTATTTAAAAAAAATGTTTTTATTAATTATGTTATATTTGTTTCGGGAATCGAACCTGAAACCTCAGGACGCGAAAAAGATGATTTTAACCACTTTGCCACATAGTTCAAATAATCGATAACCTTTATCCAGTTTGAAAGGAAGAAAGACGTTTTCGTTTTTTGCCGTTTTACTGCCAACCCATAACTGTGGGTCTAAAGTAAGGTGGAAATGGCAAAACTTTTTTTTAATGGTGCTTAAATTGTAGCCTTTGAAACATATCACTTTCAGTAAATTTTTGTTAAATTATCAGCTATTGCTTAAAAATGAAAAAAACTGTTTTTAAAAGTTGCCTATCATTATTTCACCCTGAAAATTTCTTGATTTTTTTTCAAACGGCAAAAACGGTTTTTCCATTTTAAGGAATTCAGTAACTGCAAATTGTACTGATAGTAATATTTTTCCAAAGGCTACAATTTAAACATAATTAAAAAAAGTTTTGCCATTCCCACCTTACTTTAGACCCACAGCAATGAATTTCAAGGGACAGTAGAGACATTTCTAAAATTCGTCCTATTTTACTCTGCGACTGGATGAAGAATATTATATCCAGGGGTTTTATTCCCATTTGATGTATTTTATTGATATATTTGATTAATAAAAACATTTGAATCCCTAAACTGTTAAACTTTATAATCAAAAATTGGATTTGCAAAAATGTTTTTGCCAAATTTTACTTTATTTCCGTCGTATAAATAATATTCTTCCAAACTGCTCAATTATATCCAAAATAAAATATTATTCTCAAAATATTAAATCAGACTAGCGGTAAATTAAAAGTACAGTGGGGTCTCTTCAAATCGCAAAAACTTAGCTTTGTACGCTTTTTCGAAAAAATTACACACTCGAGTACGTAGAATTTAATTTCGCCTAAACTGGTGTCAAATTTTTCGGAAAAAGTTATAGAACTCCCACTGGATTAAATGAGTCGCTTAATTGAAAAAGTTCATTTATTTATCAAGAACCTGATAGCATAATTTATATAGGTAGCAAAATGGTCCGAATGAAACCTACACGATTATTTACACCGCAGAGTTATTTTCGACAAAAACTTTGGATCTTGTGGAACATTTTCCGGTTACACATCATATTTATTTATTTTTGTCAAAATACAACTGCCTTAAAAATTTTGAAAAAGTGTAGGAATTACAGTACTTTTTTCTCTTGCGAAATCTCAATGCCGACTATTCTCAATCGCAGGGGGTGTCAGGTGTCGGCATTTAGATTTCGCAAGAGAAAAAAGTACATACTGTACTTTCTGGGATTGAAATTTAAATAAACATATTACCAACTTTATATAAATTGTGTACACATCGGTCGCTAAGGAGCTATATTAATATTTTGCTCCTCAGCGCCCTTTAATACATATTTCGAGCACAGTTGGTGATACGTCCATTAAATATTTGATCTCAAGGTTTCTTTTGGTAGTATTTTCAAAATGATACAATGAACTTGAACATCTACTGTAATATAAATTGAAAATTATACTATTCTGAAAAATTCAAATAAATTTGATGTGTACTAATGCCGAAACTTTCAAGGTTTAGAGCTCTCTAGCGCTAAAACGGTACATATGATCACCATCAGACCACCACCGATCATAATTTTCCGCCTTATTATTCCAGGTGAAAATCTCCAGAGAATGTTTTGGCGGACACTACACCCTTAATCAAGGGTGTCTAACTAGGTGATAAGAATCAAAAATTGTTTTATTTTAAAATTGAGTTTTTACAATTTGCAGGCTTTGCTTAAGCATAAAAACATAAAAAAATGCATCATTAACGCACCATCATAAAAATAATAAAAGATTGCAGGTCATAAACGCATCTAACACAATAAGGGGGGTGCTTGGGGGTCTCCCCCCTCATAGTCTCGCCCACATAATAAATTGTTTTATTTAAAAATTGAGTTTTAACAATTTGCAAGATTTGCTTCCATCCTAAAAAATGCATCATTAACGCACCATCATAAAAAGAATATAATATTGCAGGTCATAAACGAGGGTAATTACTACAGCTTAACCATCATTGTTATATAAAGAAAACTTCAACTTTTAACAAATATTTTCGTTTATTCTCAGATTATCTCACTCAGGAACAGGCTTGTAAATATGACTCATTTTTGTTCCCCTCAGATGCGTAGGTTTAAGCAAAAGATATGGGGAAAGGGAACGAAACCAAAGCAAAATCGTTCCCTTTTACAAGCATGCTCGGGAATATTATATGTATCTCAAATTTTATTATTAAAATGTACATCTTACCTTGAGATGATTTTCAAAGGTTCAATTTCCTCTGAGATTATAAAATACAGTAGTGACTCTAAAAAAGTTACCCCAATTTCTTAATTTAAAAAATCTAGATCTCACAAATTGAAATCAGTACCGAGACGAGAATTAAGATAATCAGATAATATCTTATCGTAAGTCATAAAATTACCCTGCTTCAATTTAGTTACAATTATTTTTTATTCAAAATTCTCAATCTTGTTTATATTTTGCTCTTTAGCGCCACATTTGGTTAATCAATTGATCATCTCTGTGATATTTGAGGATAATTATAGTTTTTCAAAAAACGCTAGAGAGCACTATTTTGTAATTCTCTTAATAAAATATGAAAATTTCTATATAATGAATCGATTATGTTCATCAAAAATACCCATTTTTTACAAACAAATTACACCCCAAACGCAGATTTCCGAAAAGATTATTTGAGTCATTTCATGCAATCATTAATACTTAGAACTTCTAAGTTAGAAGTCTAAATTTCACGATTTGTTTTCGAAGCAAAATACACCTGAGAGTTAGATTTGATTCAAAACTGTAATAAGTATACTGCCTGTTTTCAGTAAATCAAAACACCAAATTTTTACTATAATGTCTTTTTTTAGCAAAACTTTTTAGATTTAGGGATTTTGAAGATGTGATAAAAATAAATGAGTTTTCTGGCAAATAATTTGAACATTTTCGGTTCGTATACAGCCTCTCGTTTACTGCGTTTTTTTTATTCCGCAAAAAGGAACCAATCAGATACAGGTATTCCGGATATTGACCAATCACCATCGAGTATTTTTGCGGAATAAAAAAAACGCAGTAAACGAGAAAACTCAGGCTGTAGTCTATACGCTTTAAAATTTCAACACATTTTTTCGAAATTTTGGCAGATTAACGTTCCCTGCCGAAATATGTCGAAATTTTTTTTTGGGTGGAATCCTCGAAAGCCAGAATACGGGACGGCGGTTTTAGTACTAAAAGTACCCTATTACTAGTAGGTTATTAGTACAACAAAACTACCTCTAATAAAATTGTACTAAAACGACCTCATCAAAAAGGATTACTTTATTCAGTCAGGTTTTATCTTCGACGTGAGGGAAAATATTTGTTTTGGGTCCGTAGGAGTTAATTCCTAATTATCACCTACTGTAGTAATTACCTGCAAAGCTTCAAAAACATTTCCCTGTAAAGTGAGAATCGAGTTATTTTGAATAAAATTAGTTTTAAATGCTCATATCGCCATTTTTTGCTGAAAACTTAGAGTCACACTTATCTGAACACTGTTTAGTTTTGTAGGTCGAGAAAATTTTTAAGGTCGAATATTTCCAGATCATAGTGTAGAATTTATACATTTCACGTAGAAATATATTGATAAAACTGAATACAAATTGAAATTTAAACCAATCACATTCTGAAAATGACCGACTTATTCACTACAGTGAAGTGCGTTTATCAGGACGCGTCCTATCAATATTAAAAGTACTGTCCAGCAAAAGTACTAGTATGAATCATACAGTATGATACAAATGTTACATACGTTTCGTACCATGGCGTATTTTTATGCTAAAATAAAGTACTCTATGTGACACAGTACTTTCTATATTAATAGGCACGTCCTGATAAACGCACTTCACTGTACTTTTTTGCTGTTAATTTCGAAAATATAGTACATAAGATTATAGCCTGAAAAATGTTTTATTCAATATTTTGAATTCTCTACGCTCATTGGTTAATATGCCTGACCAGTAAACTTTTAAGTTATATTAACCAAACAGCGTCGAAAGTTCAAATATCGTGAATTCAAGATTTCTCACGATAAAATCTTACTAACGGTATATATTTTTTGACAATGAAAAATAAATCGAAACCTTAGAAATTATGATTTATGATATTTTTTTATACGTCATTATTATCATTTTTGGCATTTGGAAATATTAAAATCGCTGGATAATGCCAAAGTTTTGCTAAATTGCTATTTAGCGCAACCAACCTCCATAACCCAAGTGACTCATCTCTTGGCCAATGATAAGGTTCTGATTGGTCTAAATTTGAACAAATCAGAATGTATTTTTTTGATTGTTTTTTTATAGAGTTGAGTAACGACCTGCAAAGTTTCGAAAACATTTCCGCGAAGAGATTTTGGGCCGAAATCAACTTATTACGGTTGGATATTCAGATATAGACATTTATGTAGAATTTTATGACACGTTTAGTGGAATGCAAATTTTTCCCCCAAAAATTTAATTTTTACAATAAAAATGTAATTTTATTGAAAAAAAACAGTGTATTTTACTCTACTAAACTCCATTAGGAAAACATTATTACTGGTGTCGGCTTTATGAAAAAACAATTTAAATTTTTTTTTGGAAATTTTTTTTAGTATTTTTGAAAATTTGATANAAAATATTTTTGTGAGCTTTTTGAAGCAATTTCAAAAATAGAAAAAAATTTCGTATCAGCATTTTTGCTCGAAAATTAACGTCAAAATAATCTGAACAGTGTTTAGTTTTGTTGGTTGTGAATAAGCTTTTCCCAGCGGTAGCTCTGAACTTGAAAAACATGTTTTGATTGTTTCCTCAATGAATAGATGAGAAGTCATGCTAAGTTCTATAGTCTTTTCATTTCGCCTTGCAGGTGATATCCAAAAAGATGCCAATTTTCTTATAATGCCCAAATTTAAAAAATACAAATTTATTCAAATTCAGATTTCCAAACATGTACCCATAATAGGCTGCTAAAGAAAAAATCTCTCAATTTATTTTTCATTGGTTACAAAATCCTAGCTTTGTACTCAAGAAATTTAATTTTGTGTTTTTTAAGATTTTTTTGAATAACTTGGACTAATCACGATTCAAAGCATACAACATGGAAGACTCAGAACAAGCGCCAGAGAGCACTATATTTTGATAAGAAAAAAATTGTCAAAATTAATTACAAACCTCATTAAGTACAACCCTCATCTAGGAAACCACTACTGTATTTGTGATGTGTAAAACACTGGTTTCTATTTCGCTTGGAATTATGCAACTTCGTTTTTTTTTGACCATCCGTTTGTTTTTTTACACAAAAATCGGATTGAGAAACTCCGGAATCGTTCTTGAATTCATTTTTTAACTTTGACACCCCCTAGCGGAAATTCAAGAAATAGTTTCTTGCCAATCTTATTTTTGTTAGTTCAGCTGGTCTTTAAAGTTATTCTCAGCGTTTTATTAATCAAACAGTACCCCTTTAATCGGAAATTTTTTTTGTAATATAATTTTAAGATATTTTGAAAATAGGAGATTAAATCGATTTTTCAAAAATGCATAATCATCGGAAGTGATCTATTTGTAGCTCATTTATTTAAACCCAATAATTCACCGCCAAAATAGAGCCTTAGGCGTTAACGGAAAAGCTATAATCGACAAATTATTTGAATCATTACAAGAAAAT
The DNA here is from genome assembly GCA_004367855.1 of Oikopleura vanhoeffeni. NCBI lineage: Eukaryota > Metazoa > Chordata > Appendicularia > Copelata > Oikopleuridae > Oikopleura > Oikopleura vanhoeffeni. The sequence continues at coordinate 321,139 of SCLH01000522.1, read as the reverse complement.
TGAAATTTTCTAGCAATTTAAAATGTTCGGCTTTTTTGAGCAGTTTTTTTGGCCTGAACTGCTTTTTAAGAACCAAAAACTTCTAGCTATACAATTTTTTATTTGCTGTACATTTTTGGTCTACTTTTTGGTATGAAAAATGCGTTTGCGCAAAAAGTTCACTAATTTCAAGAAAAGTGATTGTAATAAAAAATATTATGGCAGACAAATACAAATGTTGGATTGATTTTTGAACCATAAACAAACCAACTTCAAAAAAAATATAATTTAAAAAACCAAAGTACATTTCATGACATGGGTTAAGAAATATTTGCTTACTATCTCTATAGCGCGTGTTCGAATCCCACTAATGTTTTCTTAGTGAATGCTTGAGTGATTACACACCGATCAAATTTAGCGGTCCCAATATCAAGCACCCTTGGCTATAATCATACCCAAGACAATCACTAAGACAACATTAGTAAACGTTTTTGAGATGGACTTTGCTTAGTAAAAGGATATATACACAATATCCTAATTCATGGCAAGTTCGGACCTACAATTATATTCGTATTAACTATATCGAGTTCGACTCCCCGGTGCTACATATAAATTATATATTATATGATACAATTTACACATTTCTGTATCACTAATTTATAACCTTCACTATTGATCGGTTTTGATCCGCAGAAAATCAAAATTTAGTTCTTATTATTTTATTTTTTGTGGTTTAACGTACCACATATACGTGTATGTGCTACTTCAATAATTTTCTCCAGCAGTTCTTTTATCAAAAAAAATTATCTCTAAAAAAAAATTGAAAAACATTTACACTTTGTACTAACTTTTTACACTTTGTACTAACATAATGTTTTTCGTTAAAAATGTATTTTCGTTAGAAAATGTATTTTGTTAAAAAATGTATTTTGTTAAGAAACGTTGTTTGGTGAAAACAAATTTAAAAAAATGTTTTATTTAAAAATGTGATAAGCGCTCAAAGTCATACCACAAAAGTGGAATAAATCATCCAACGGCTTAAAGAGTTTTTGTGACAAAAAAGTTCTGTTTAAGGGGGTACTGGTCGCTGGAATTGACTTTTCCGGTATAGAAATCAGCCTAACGAGAAACTATTGAGACAATTAATTAAGCCATGTTGTAGAGTCTAACCTTAATCTTGTCAAACCATTGGTCAATGACTTTTTTTGATACACTCTGAGATAGTTACAGTTCAAGGTGTCTCCTCGACCAAATTTCAAAATCTATCTCTCCAGGTTATTTAGAAAGCAGCTCAAATTATAACATATCCCGTATGACTTATAAACTAGGTCCTCTAGAAGCGTTTTTTTTCAAAAATCACTTCAGTTTTTCTAGAAATCGCAGAAAACTACGATTTTTTGCGATTTTAGCATTTTTTTCACCAAAAATCTATCTCCTCCTAGATTATATTTTGGAATCCACTCAAATTCGAGCAAACACTAGCACAGAACAAATAGAAACTCCTCTAGAAGCGTTTTTTTCAAATTTCGACCCCAAACTCAAATATAAATTTTGAAGGTTACGTGAAAAAATTTCCGAAAAAAAATGTGCTTCATTTTTCGAAAGTAGTATCAAAGAAAGGTGTAATTTTCAAGTTTTCTGGTTAAATTACAGCAACGTTATTTTTAAACTTCATTTTGAAAAAATACTTAAAAAAAATCGAAAAACACGAAAATTTCTAAATTTTTTTGATAATTGGTCGGTAGTAGACTTGGTTATCATCCCAAATAAATTGGACCATTTTCAAAGCCCCCAAATGCCTCAAAATCAGCGACCAGTACCCCTTAAAATAGTTTACGTCTACGCACTTTTCATAGAAAATAAATGTATTTAAAAAAGTCGATTCAATTAATAAGTTATTATTGGTCGGTTTTGGCCCCCAAAATTTAAATAAAAATTCAAGTTTTTATTATTGTAAAGTATTTTTAAGTTCTCTGTTTGATTTTATCTCGGTTTGACATGTCTCATACATGTTTAGCAGAAAATATCGAAGAAAACATTTTAAACAAAAAAACATTTTCGATCAAATTTTTTTTTATGTCAGAAAACACTTTTTTTAAGAAAATTTTTGCTAAAAAATGTTTTGTTTAAAAAGTTTTTTGTTTTAAAAAAAAATTTGTTGAAAATTTTCTTGTTAAAAAATTGTTTACGCCTACGAACTTTTCCTAAAAAAGTTACTGTTGGTCGGTTTTTACCCCAAAAAATTTAGTGAAACTTCAAATTTTTTATATTGTAACGTTTTTTTAAACTGCTATGTTCAATTTCTCACGGTTTGAGACGAAACACACATTCTTTAGCAGAAAATATTAAAGGAAAACATTAAAAAAAACATTTCCAATCGAAATAATTTCTTTGTTTTTAAAATGTTTTGTTAATTTTTTTTTTGTTTTTCAATTTTTTTTTAAATAGTTAACGCCTACGCACTTTTTATAGAAAGGTTACTGTTATTCGGTTTGGAGCCCAAAACATTTAATGAAGCTTCAAATTGTTTTATATTAGCTATTGTAAAGTTTTTTTAAACTTCTATGCTCGGTTTTTGACACGTAGCACACATGTGGTAGCTCCTTATGCGTGTGTGTAGTAGAGTGTTCTCGCCCTGAAGCCCTATGGCGGGATCTGCAGCAAAGGAGAGAAGTTGTTGCTCTCTCTTTCCCCCCATCCTACTACTACCAAAAAATAAAAATTATTATAGACCGGGTTTGAAGCGATCGTGTTAAATTCACGCCTCAAATATGAATACTGCGAGATCTTAAGAGAGTTTAGCCTATATTTTCAAGGTAAGAGAAAAAAAGTTAATTTATCGCACCCTGCATCTTTTTTTCGATTTCGTTCCGCACCCTCTGGCGGCGTCCACCCCCTTATACCAGCAGGCCGCGATTAGAGTTTATTTTTAACTCGCTGGCGCCGATACTATTTCGCCCGCCCGATTTAGTGTAGTTTCAAACAAAAAAATAAATTCAGTTCGAACCCTTCGTGATCGGATTACTTTGAGAAGCGAGCCCGAGGGAGAGAGAAAAATTGCAAAAAAACTAAACTCTTTTAATCAGACCACCCACCCTACGCACAAGGAGGCCAGAGAAAAAATAGTGAATAACGACTGAATCATCTTAGCGCTCGGGGGTTAAATTTCAAAACCTGTTCCTCAACGAAAAAAAGTGAGAAAATGATACTGAAAAGGCCCAAAATGTTACCCGCCGCGATTTTCTTGCTCCAAATAGCAAAATGTTGGGAAATTATGCCAAAAGAAGTCGACGAAAATGCATTTTATGATAAAACCAGTCGAGATACAAAAGGACATATCGATATTATTCAAAATAAAGATGCCGTAGACTATAGGATGCACGGAATTGATGCTCAACAATTTGAACTTGAAATTATCACTGACGGAACTTGTGGAAATAATTTCAAAACTTGCGCAAAATTATGGCTGAAACCAGGAGTTGAACTAGATAGAGAAGTTAAAGACACTTATAACATCCAAGGTAAGAGCAGAAAAATTAAAATAATTTCAAAAAAATTTCAAAAAAAAATTAGAATTCTGATGAAAACTAAAATTTTTAATCACTTGATTGAGTTAAAAATTAGATGCCAAAATTGAAAGTTCCTTTTTTCAAAAAAATTTTCTAAATTAAAATCCGAAAACTGGAGAAATTTGCGATTTTGTTAAAATAAGGGACAAAAAGGGAAATAAAATGGTATAAATAGGAATAAGGGGAATAAAACTATCTCTGGAGTTTTCATCCATTTCCCTTACGAGGGGAATGAGTCTATCAATATTCCCTTTTAGAAGCCTGGGTGAGAGATTTAAACTTATTTCGGACAAAAATTTCAAAACATTTCACTGTAGCAAAAAGTTGGGCAGTGAAAGGCCGAAATAGGGAAACTAATTATCATTTAATATCATTACAGATTTGTTTAACATTTACAAAATAAGTTTAAGTCTAAAAATCGATATTTTTGTGCTTTTAAAGAAAATTTACCAAAAATAATCACGTTTTTAATTAAAATTTGTTGAAAAAATTGTCAAAACGACCAATTTCGAAATAACTAATTCTAAAATTTGTTTTTCTTTTCATCTGAAAAAATACTAGTATTAAAAAGGCGAAATTTGATGAAAACCATTTTGTTTTAATAAAAATATTTTTTTATTCCCAAAAATTTAGAAATTTTATATTTTGGCTTTTAACTGCCAATGATTGGCAGCCAATCAAAGCAAAAAAGTTGGATTTGAACATAGAACAAACTCCTTGTTTTTTTTATAAAATTTAAAATTGAATTCTCAAAATGGTGAACAAATTTTTCAAAGTTTAGAATAAATCACAATTGGTACCGGAAATATAAGGTTTTCAATGAATTCAGGTCATCGGCAAAATTAAGTCAATTTCAAAAAGTATTCAGCCTAGTTTTTGTTTTGCGCGCTTTTATAATCCAGTCCGTTTGACAGAGATATAAACTCATGACCTCGGAACCCTGTTTGTAGCCACACACCGATGTGATAGTTATCACACCTTATAAGCGATATCACCAAAGTTTTATTTTCAACATATACATACTTGAATATGTAACTTGAAAATTTAAATCCAAGACGTGATCTCAAAAAAGTATTTAAACTTGGAAATATATCCCCATTTCACACTTTGCTTAAGATTTGGGCACTATTACTAGAAAACACACTACGTATACTACACAGAGCTCAAATCTTAAGCAAAGTGTGAAAGGGGGATATAAAACACAAAAGATTGTCACAATTTGATTAAAATTTAGTAGAATCCGGATAATCTATGCTGCATAGACCAGGGTTGTAAAAGCGATCATCCCCGACCGGATTTTCTATCCCCATTTTTTGCATATCTTTGCCATAAACCTACGCAAAAAGGGGATGGAAAACCCACGCAAAAGCGATCCCTTTTACAACCCTGTTTTTTTCGATTTAATTAATGACACTTCTAAATCATATATCCGCAAAAGTCAATCAAAAACTTTGTAAATGATATATTTTTAGTGATAAGACCAGAAAGGGAGATTTTTATCATAAATAGACTTTAACGAGCCAAATTACAGAATTTTAGGTGACATTGCCCATTTTATTAACTAATAAGCACCTGTCTACGCGACCGAATCACGAAAGCGCGCAATCAAAAACTGAAAATATCACTTGAATTATATATAGAAAACAAAATTCTCATCCAAAAATAATTTCTTTAATATCCATTTTCACACCTCAATTTTTTTTAAATAAAATGAAAATTTGACACAAAATTGTTCGAAGAGATCTGGGTTTCTGAATATTGGTGTGTATATTTTTTAAGAACGGCCGACGGAAAAATCTGCCACGATTATCGTTTTTTTTTAATTTTGCGATGATATTTTGAGCGCTTCAGGTGAAAAATAAAAAATAAAAGGCTACTACTTTAATATTTTTTAATGGGTTTATTTTATAAAATCCTAAAATTTTGATAATGATATTTAATCGAAACGTTAGATGAATATGTTTTTTAAATTAACTAATTCAAATTTCCTACTTTTTTTTGAAAATTTCTATATTTATTTGACTTCAGTTGAGGCAAGCAAGCTCTGATAAAAGACAGTTGAAATCATTCAGTCGGTCAAATTAAAATTTTTTATTTTTTCCGTCATTCTAAAGCTTTGGCAAAACATAAACATTGGCTAGATAAATGAGCGAGATTTTAGAGAGAAAAATGGTCGTGGCAAGTTTGTCTGAGGAGCGTTCTTATTAAAAAACCGGCTAAGTTGGTTGTTTTTTAAATATTGAGAGCACACGGGTTAAAAAATGTTCTAGTCGAGGCAATCGATCGAAATCGTGGAACCTTAGAACATTCAACAATGATTATAAACGTTGCCGATGAAAACGATAACATTCCGATCTTCACCGCCGCGAGTACGATCCTCAAATGTCCGGAGAATGCGCGCAACGGCGCAAGTTGCGGAAATGTGCAGGCGCTAGACAAGGATTCGGGCGCATTTGGGCGCGTCGAGTATTTCAGACCAGATCAAAAAGAACAATGGAAAAAAAGAGATGGCAGTTTTGAGAATGACAGAGAATACGGTATGTTTAATGTCGATAAAGAGTCTGGAGAAATCACCCTTAATAACCCAACAAACTGGGATGCAGAAACGTACGAATATGTCGTCATAACAGTCCAAGCACGAGATAACCCAAACAAGGGAGGTATAATATTTTCGTCGATTTTTTTTTGTCGAGAATTTTTCCCAAATATTTTACTATGCAAATTGCGTAGGCGTGAAAACATCTCTACATCGGAAGCCAAATGTGTGCACTTACATGTAAATACTGCTGTTTTCACAAAGTAAGAATCTAGAAATATATTATAAATTGGCAATTCAAATAAGGGGGTACCCGTCGGCATTAAATTGACAGTAAAACCGTGTGTCTTAAAAACTAAAAAAATAATGAGCGTCAAACCTTGACTGTTGATTCTCTGTTTTCTCAAATACTTCAACCTCGGTAACCGGTTACAAAACCGGAAAATTGGAAATCAAAAAAATTTCAAAAAAGTAAAATTTGATTAAAAAACTTTAATTCATTTTAATTTTGACAAATTTCTCAAGCTCAAAAAATCTTCAAAAATCGGTTATTACCAAACGTTTGCATAAAATTTTTAGCGCCTTGAATTTATTATATTTCATTAACATGCCGAGTGTACGCCTTAATCAACAATTTCTGCCCACGCTTTTTTCATACGTCACAAATAGGGAGATCCAGCAATTTCATTGGTCACTTCTCGAGAATCCAGTCATTTCATTGGTCACTTTCTATTTTTGTGACGTATCATACAATCAATACAATTTTACGACTAGGCAGGATTTTCGATATAGACGTTTCTTAATTCGATGTAAAAAATAAACGACGAAAATAGAATAACTCTTACAAGGTTGCCTACAGTAAATCTGACGAGCAAAAAATTACAATATACGTTTCGGATGTGAATGATAACGAGCCCCAAGTTCAAGATTATGAAAAAACAATCTCAGTGGGAGAGTTGGCAAAACAGGGAACAAATATCGGAACTGAGAATTTCAAAGATTTTTCATTTCGAGCGACTGATAAGGACATTGACGGCGATAATAGAGATGTCACTTTTGAAATAGTCTCACCACTAGGGGCGCCCTTTGATGTTATCAATAAAGATAATCCAGAAAATTCCGCCCTTTTACAAGTGGGCAAAGATGGGCTAGATTTCGAGACTACCCCCCAGTGGACCCTCAATATCCGAGCCATTAATAAACAAGGAAAACCGGTTCAGTTCAAAGATTTTACAGTACTGGTCACGGTAGAGGACGAAAACGAACCGCCCGAATGGGAAGATAATCAAATCAGAATGACAGAAGGGGACAAAAAGGGTGCGATGCCTTCGTCACACCCTCACGCTATCGATCGTGATTTCGGGGGATCGCAAACTGTCACTTATGACATCATCACAGACCCCGAAAACTATTTTGATATTGACCGGCAAACCGGGCGGTTAACTTATCGAAGTGACGAACCACTTGACCGCGAATGTATTGCCTGTAACTGGCACAGTGGCACATATCCACTAACCCTCTCGGCGTGCGATGAGCTGAAATTATGCAATACAAAAACGTTTGACATTTTTATCACTGATGTTAATGATGAAGGACCTCGGCTGGAGATTGACGGACAGGACACTTCAGTTTGCAACGTTTTAGATGATTCATATGTTATTGTCAATGGAAAACGAGAGGTAAAATTTAACTTTAAGGGACTTATGGGTGTTAAATATTTTCAATGCTTTTAAAGACTGAAATTTTTACATGAAACAGTTCAGAATTAAAATAAAAAGGCAACATATCGATTACGATGCCCGAGTTCATAAAAAAAAATTTTTTGGTTTTATTATGTTGAAATAATCATTATGGGAAATGAACCGCGTGATGATTACGTAACTGTTGATATTATTGAATTCAACCGAAATAGACTCTAATTTAGCACCTACGCACACAATCGGGCCAATGAAATACAAATGAATCAGGGTAGGCTATGATCTGCATTTAGTATTATCAAAAATTACGTAACATCACGCTATTCTTGTCCCGAAATAGTTTTTCATCAGGATAAAGAAAAAGGTTTTGATGAACTCGGGAATCGTAATGGATATGGCGAGCTTTTTTTTGCAGACTATTTTTTCCCGAGTTTCGAATAACTTGTAGTTTTTTCATAAGATTTTAAATAAATGTTATGGCGCTTCAAAACTCGTCGCTCAAGGTCATAAGCTCAATTTTTTTTTATTTTTGCCAAAAAACACTTCAGTTTGCAACGTTTTAAATGACTCATACATTATTGTCAATGGAGAACGAGAGGTAAAATTTAATTTAATCGCATTTGCACGCGGTAATCTAACAAATCAAATTGTCAGATTATTCATATAATTTACTGAATCAATCAGATTATTTACTAGGATTGCAAAATTATAAAAATGCAAGCTTCGTTTTATTCGATTTTGTTTTCATCCATTTTTGTGGAAGTTTTTCGCCCAAAAAATTTGGACAACTGAGAAATTTCGGACCTTTCGGCCCAACTCGAAATTTTCGGAAAACATTCGTAGGCGTTTCAAATAATTTAACGAAAAAGCCGTTTTGATTGGTTGATAATATCTTGCTTATTCCCAATTTAGGAGATTCGGGGACTCTCAGACAATAAGGCACTTTCGAACAATTAGAGACAAAAATTATTTGTTGAGAAAGCGTCAAATTACGTGAATTTTTTTCCGTCTTTTATTACTTTTTCATAATTTTTATGTGGCGAGGAGAAAAAGCTGCAAATAAAAATATATTTGCAATAAAAATACTTATGCCGGGAAATACACAATTACACTCAAACTTTTTTTTCCTCCTGTACAATTTTATTTCGAAATTTATGATTCGCTGAAATTGCTCAATCAGAATTAAGTCTTATTATAATTAGTTCAAACTAAATTTTTGAATTAAAACCTTCCGAATAAATTTGGACAGCCTAAGTTATATCTAAGTCAAGATTCTACCACTAAATTTTCAGATTGAAGTTATTGACCGTGATGATTGCAAACTTGGACATTGTGGACCTTTTAAACTAAAGGTAGCTGGACCAAATAGCAAACATTTCAATCTTATCCAAGCCAGTGATTCCCGGTACATGCTCCGGTTTACCGGTTCTGGTGACCTTGAAAGTCGAACTATTTATGAAATGCAAGTTGTTGGAGAAGATAATGATGGAAACAGATATACTTCAACTGTTAAACTGAGCGTTTGCAGGTAAATTTTATTTTCAAACGTAATCACACTTTAAGAGGGTTATGGGTGCTAAATATTTAAAATTTAAATGCTTTTCAAAATGCGACTTTTGACATGAAAAATTTAGAATTGAAATAAAAGTCAACATATTCTGAGCTTTTTTTGCTGTCTAATTTTCTATAAGGTTTTAAATAACTTCTAAATTTTTCATCTGTTATTTGAAAAATTTTTAATCCCAGCGCTTCAAACGTCGATAGTCAAGTTTATCAGCTCTGATTTTAGATTTTCGTCGGATTATGCTGGTAAACAGACTCTTCCTAAAATTTTTGATGAATCAAAAATATTTATTTTGGCAAATTTGAGCTAAAAAAATCAATTTTTGCGCTAATCTGCAGGTCATTTTTTGATAAACACCTTATTGAGATTAGATTCGACTACGAATGAAAACAGGGGGTATTTGCGCGTTCAAATGTAAAGCATGTTTAAATTAGGGGGTTTTTGAAATGTTTAGAATTCATTCGAGTGGAACAAAATTGAATGCATCACTTAACCTAGAACCGGCCATGCATATTTTCTTATCACTAGTTCGATCGTCCCCAATCAGATCAAGGACGACTTTTTTCGAGGTCAAAAAAACACAAAAGTTGAAATAATCCGAATCAGCGAGAAAAGATCTGAATCGTTTATCATTATTGATTTAAATTTCCACCAATCAGAGTCGTTTTATTTTTATTTTATATTATACGCATAAAACTTTTAGTATATGCCGAAACAACCTTATACAGTTTAGGCAGTCCGAGGTTGTTCAAGTTTTACTGCGCCAAAAATTTCAGTTATCAAATTTTATGTCGAATTTTGAATGTTTTGTATGTTTTGCAAAAACTTTCAGGTTTCAGCCAAATTTTGATTGGTTGAAATTTAAGACAGTCAGAATCAAGGATTTTCATTTTAATTAAGACCCAGTGTTTGTTTGAGATTTCAAATATGCATATTTCAATATATGTTCATTGTCAACTTCTGTCTTTTTTTCGTCATCAGAAATTGTTTTTTAAAGTTTTTAGTTTTTTTAAAATGTATAAAATTTAAGTTGGTTTGACACCCTAATAAAGTTAACAATTGTAATATTATCTTTCAAAAAATAATATGGATTAATATCAAATGAATTTTAAATGAGCTAAAAAAACTGTTTTGATCATTTTTTGTCAAATTAATCTTTTAAATATTGATTTTTAACGGTCAATTATGGGCATATGGGATATATGCGAATGAGATTTTCAAATTAATCTCTATTTACTCGGTTTGACTGGATTGTCAATATCCCAAGCTGCTTTTCTTTCAACTTCTTTTGTCATTTAAAATATTTTTCTCAGGGCGAACCTGTCGGAACCACTTTGCCGGCAGATTATCACAAAAATAAAAAATATTTGAAAATCCACTCAAAATACCACCCTGTTTCATATTAACGCGAAATTAAGCAAATATTAGAAACTGTTATAAATCAACCTAAGAAAATATTGTGTTTTTTTGTCGAGACAATATTTACAAGCACTTGATTTTAGCACCCATGGTTAAAAACAATTGGCATTTACGTGGGATAAATCTACTTCAACACATTATTTCATAATAGTAAATCATGCTCTTAAATTAACATTATCAAGATAATTTTACTATTCAAAATCGATGGCGGTATCTTGAGCATGATTTTTTGCGTAATTATAAAATTACATTAAAAAACAGAAACTTTTTTTCCATTCGAACTTTTTCTTAAATTTTTTTAGTACAAAAAAATTTGTTAAAAGTTTTTGCTGAAAATTTTAATGTAATTTTTGATAATAAAAAATCATGTTCAAAATGTCATTTTATTAGCAAGCTTATTTTTTTACCTGCCAACTTGTCTATAATCTGGCTTATTGGTGCGATAATTTTTTTATGGAAACGGAAAAGAATTTTGTTTCAAAACAGTTAGATGAAATTTATCAAAATAAATTAAATAAATTGAATTAAAAAAAAATAAAAATAGTATTTTTAAAAAAATTTAATAATTTTTTTTTAAAAAGTTTAATAATTTTTTTCAAAAAAGCTAAAATATAAATTAAAAAAAGTTAAACAAAAATGTTCAAAATAGCTTGATATAGTTTTTTTCTTAAAGTTATAAAATTTCTCAAGAAAGCTAAAGTAATATTCTTTCAAAATTAAAAAAAAAAATTTAATTTTTCAAAATAGCTAAAATACTAATGTATGTGTTTAAATAAATTGNCTTGATTACAATAGCCACATGGTCGACACTTTAGCCAAAAAACCTGTCATAAATTATGACTCATAATAAAGAAAAACTTCGCTCCCGATTTCGCAATTAACACTTGCTTCCGTAGTATCAAAATCGCCAACATTTACTCTTATACACATAAACCTAAAAGTGAGATTCTTGATACTCGAAATTGCGTCTACCATTTCTAATGTGAACGATTACATTGGTCAAAATAAACGTAAACTTAGTGTACGCGTAGGTGAACATCAACAGGAGAGCCGTAACACCGATATTTGCAATCATATCAAAAACTGCAAAACTTACAAATCCAAATTTAAACATTTTGAAAAACCCAATAATGACCCTAATTTGTCCGAAAAACAGCCGCTACAATACTAATGTATGTGTTTAAATAAATTGAATAAAAATTTTTAAAGAACGTAAATAAAAATTTTTCAAAAAGCTCAAATAATATTCTTTAAAAAAATTAAATAAAATTCGTCAAAAAAGCTAAATTATGTTTTTTTAAATTAGATAACATTTTTCAAATAAGAAAGATATAATTTTCAAACAAAATTTATTCGTTCATTTTCTAGCTGTGATGAAGATGACGGTAGTTTTTTGGAATGTCCTGCAGCGATTGCTGCTGTAGGATTTCCTTGGTGGGTTTTCGTTGTAATTGCTGCAATCCTCATTCTTATCGGTATACGTTTTTTTTCGATTGTCACAGTGTGAACTCTTTATTAATTAGTTTTGCATCTTTTTTCATCAAAGAAAAANGGCTAACACTTCACAAAACCTTTTTTATTATTCAAAAAACACGCCGCCGGGCAGCCGTCTCTAACCCGAGCGGAAACGGCGTTACAAAGCATCTTTTGAGGATCAAGCAATTTATTTGTTTGATAAAAATCTCAAATTATGGGAAAATATTTATTTTGAAATGAACAGCCTACAAAGAAAAAAGATTGTTTATTTATTAACCACCGTTTTATATATTAACTGTTTAACCCTCAGCTGCGAGTCGTTTGAAGACACCCCTTCCTGCAATGCACTTTTGGTCGCCGGGGGTGAAAATAATTTGGCCATCATTGCAGCTGTACTTATCGTTTTCAGTGAGTTTATTACTCAAAACATCGATACCCATTTTTGACTTTTGGAAATTCCGTTAATTCAAATCGTCTTAGTGTTCGCTTTACAAAAAAACGTATTTTTGATTGAGAAATATAAATCCGTAGGTTACTTTCGGACCATTTTATAATTTATGACATTTCCGCCTCCTCCCTGTAGGTTTTTGAAATGTTGAATTATAATTTTTTATTTGACTGTAAAATAATAATTTTAAGTTTCCAAAACTTGTGTGGTGGTTGAGGGAAAAATTTCAAATAAACCTACCGCAGAAAAAATGTGTTGAAGTGGTAAAGGTGGGGTGGAAAAAAAAAAACCCAAAACTTTTATTTTTCAGTCTGAAACCTACGCTTTTTGTACTTGATCCAGATCAAAAATGTCCATCTGAAAGCAAATACAAACCCTGCATTAAAAATAAGCTTCTGGGTTAATCATGATGTTTGTAGCGTAATATCTCAATGTGGGATGTTGAAAGTGGCTCAAGTTGTTATTTAACAAAAAACCATGGGGGGTTAAGCTGCGTGTGTGGGGTTATTAACGAAGTGGGCTAACCATGGAAGCTTAGCTTCATACTGTCCAAAACAGCGTAATGAAATAGCCTAGGTAGGTTGCCGTGTATCTCCATGTTTATGAAAATTGTTCTACTGGAGCAAATCGCAATTTATTAAAACAGAAAATCTGACCCCATTTCACCCCCTTATTTGAAAACAGTTCGCGATAAGATTGACTAAAGACGTTGACTCACCGTTTTTTACAGCCATTGCCGTTTTGCGTTTCCGTTTTTCCATATTGTGATATTTGTGTCCTCGCCAATGCAAAAAGGTTTAACTGCTCTGTGGGGTCGGGTATGGATTGAGAGACATCGCCCGGTAGGGCAATCACACGTTGAGGTGGCTGAGCCCCCAGATGGTTTGTGCGTTCTGTTGGCGGATAGCAAATTAGCAATGAGACGGAAGCTCTCTAGGAAGGGTGTCGTGACCAGGCTGTGATAATTGTTTTAAATTGGGCGTTTTCAAGTATGATTCTCAAAATTGCTCGCTTTATGTAATTTTATAATTTGCGTTTTTCTTAAGTTAAAATCTCATTTTTTTTTGTTCAATAATTTGATTATTTAATTTATTGTGTTAATAAATTGTTATGTAGTAATAAACTCACTGAAAACCGATGAAGTACAGCTGCAATGATGGCCAAATTATTTTTCACCCCCCGCGGACACAAAGTGCTATTGCAGGAAGGGGTCGAGTTGTGGGTGTCTGTCAAACGACTTCGCAGCTGGGAGGCGGATTAAACAGTTAATATATAAACGGTGGTTAATAAATATAAACAATTCTCGTTGTTTGCTTTGGTTAGGGCTGTTCATTTCAAATAAAATATTGTCCCATAATTTGAGATTTTTATTCAAACAAAATAAATTTGCTTGATCCGTGTCAAAAGGATGCGTTGTAACGCCGTTTCCGCTCGGGTTAGAGAGCGGCTGCCGGCGGCGTTGTTTTTTGAATAATGGATAAGGTTTGTGAAGTGTTAGCCGTGTGTGTGTGTGGTGATTGAAAAAAAGATTGCAAAAACTATTAATAAAAGCAGTTCACACTGTGACAATCGAAAAAAACGTAACCGATAAGAATGAGGGATTGCAGCAATTACAAACGAAAACCCACCAAGGGAATCCTACAGCAGCAATTCGCGCAGACATTCCAACAAAAGTGTGGTGTCTCTCGTGTCATTCTTCATACAGCTAGAAAATGACGAATAAATTTTGTTTGAAATTATCTTTCTTAATTTGAAAACTGTTATCTAATTTAAAAAACATAATTTAGCTTGTTTTGACGAATTTTATTTAATTTTTTTTAACAGAAGTATTATTTGAGCTTTTTGAAAAATTTTTATTTTACGTTCTTTAAAAATTTTATTCAATTTATTTAAACACATACATTTAGTTTCGTAGCGGTGTTTTTCGGACAAATTGGGTCATTTATTGTGCGTTTTTCAAAATGTTAAAATTTGGATTTTGTAAGTTTTTGCAGTGGGTTGGATATTTGATTGCAAAATATCCGGTGTTACGGCTCTCCTGTTGATGTTCACTTACGCGTACACTAAGTTACGTCTTATTTTGACCAATGTAATCGTTTCACATTAGAAATTGGGTAGACGCAATTTCGGTACTCAAGAATCTCACTTTTAGGTTTATGTGATATAAGAGTAAATGTTTGGCGATTTTGATGACTTACGCGAAGCAAGTGTTAATTTGGCGAAATCGGGAGCGAAGTTTTCTTTATTATGATCATAATTTATGACAGGTTTTTTGGCTAAAGTGTCGACCCATGTTGGCTATGTAATCAAGGGAGAATGAGTTAATATATTCTTGTCTAGGGAGTTTTTTTATCATCGATAGAAAAATTTGAATTTTTTGATTCCAACTTTGTTCTTTCGGGTAGCTACAGTATGTGTTTTTTTTTACTTGCGAAATGAAAATTTGTCAATTTCGGTTATTACGGCCAATCAACATCGTAACTTTTTCTTTTTTGGTGGATTTATTTTGATAGCCAATGCTATAGCCGGAATTTCAAGCGAAGGGTTCGAAAAGTATAATCCACCAGTTTACCATTTTTTGCCCGTACAGTACCGTTAATTGACAAATTTACATTTCTAAGTAAAAAAACACATACTGTATTCCTGGCAAACATAAAATCGCGTAATTTCATCAGATTAGCCTGAAAAAACTGTTCTTCAATCAGAACAACAGTCGCTAGGTTCAGTGCAACATGTGTAGAATGTTGTGAGCTTTACAATCGTGAGATAGGCTATAATTTTGAAATTCGTTAAAAATATTTTACAATAGATATCCTTTTACCAACGGAACTCCATCTCAAATAAGCGTTATACTATCTCTATTAGCGCGGAAGTTCGAATCCACTAGTGTGGTCTAAGTGATTGTCTGTTAGTGATGCTTGAAGTGATTGACACAACGACCAGATTTAGCGTCCCAATATCCTTTTATTTGCCTCTCCCAAAGAATTTGGTCCCTCAAAAAGACACGGGGTGAGAAACAACGGGGTTTTTAAAAAAAGGACTCCAGCCCGAATTAGGTTCTAGATCAGCGCATAACTGGTGCACAAAATATCTATGATAATTACAAAATAAGAAATTGGTACTGAATTCAGACCATTCATTTGCAAGTTTTTTCTCAGACCTTTGTTTTTCTTTTTTAACAAAAACTATAAATTAAACAATTGTTCAGTGTATCTTATAAAGAACAAAACAATTGGTTCCGATTAAAAACAATTTTAACTGTTTAATTAATTAAATTATTGTGCTTCCCAGTTTGAGTTATCTCTGAGGAACTAAATTCAATAACTCATATATACACTAGAGACAGAGATGTCGTTTTTCTGCACTCCCCCGTGTTTTTGAGGACCAAATTTTTGGGTGGAGGCAATAACAGGGAGTATCAAGCCACCCTTTGTCCTATAATCATACTCAAGACGATACACTAAGCACAACATTTTAGTGGGAATCGAACACGCGCTATAGAGATTAGTAAACGTTTTTGAGGATCATGTTTCGTTGGGTAAAAGGATATCAGAAATTAATTTCGCCCCAATTTCCGCGAGGTTGTATTTGCTACCAAATAAACCTACTTGATCTGTTCAGAAAATCGTGGACTATTTTACTACCCCTTTTTCTAGTTTTCACCATTGGAATATGACTATTCATTGCAGATTATGACGCCGAAACTTTAACGTTCGCAAATTGTGTGTGTGGTTAAAACTGCGCAAGCGTTGGCTGAAAACCTGCTCCAGAATCAGGTGTATTGGCTTTGCAAGTGCATTCTTCCAGGAAGAAACCGTATGGTATTGGTTAGAGCTTGTCATAGTGCCTGGCATGGGGGAGCCCTCAAGGTAAAAAATATTTCTGCGAAAACATAGTGAAAACAGAAAAAAATGTCTCATGTTTATACCTGTTCAGATGGTGAAGAACACAAAAAATTGGAGAGGGTTGTCAGTTGTGATGTAGGATAGGGGTTTTAAAAAAAAACTACGGGCGAGTGTACATGCCGCAGTGGTTGTAAAAGGAAATAGGGATGGAGGTCGGGAGTTTGGGATGAGGGATTGGATTCTGAGGGGTTGCCATCCCCAATCTATCTCTTTTTATCCCCAATTCCATGCCCTTCTCATCCTCTTTTTTAGATGGAAATCTTTCGTGATTATAAAAAAATTTTCAGTATTTTTTGATGGTCGGTTGAATGACCCCAGGGCAGTATGTTATGTTTTTTTAGGGCCAAGATTGGTTCTAAGGTCACAGTAATAACAGTTTTAGAGGTATTTTTTTTTCAATATTTTGTTTTGGGAGAGGTGCGAAGTGTAATGGACAGTTAATGTGGTTACGAGTGTGATAAGGAAAATACGTTTCAAGTTTGAAGGTTTATAAGGCGGTGGGTGATATCCCTTTATTCACTTTTTGGTAGAATGCGTAGCCACAACGTTAAAAGTCACACTGTTTTAAAAGGAGTAGTGGGCTACGCATTCTCTAACCAAAAAGTGATGTAAAGGGATATTTAGGGGTTATGACATCCATCTCCCCCAAAATAAGTTCTGTATTGGTAATTCAGACAGCAAAAGATGTCATTNAAATTATAATTCAAATTTCAAAACTACAGGGAGGAGGCGGAAATTGTCATAAATTATAAATGGTCCGAAAGTAACCTACGGATTTTATATTTCTCATCAAAAATACGTTTTTTTGTAAAGCGACTAAGACGATTTGAATTAAGGAATTTCAAAAGTCAAAAATGGGTATCGATGTTTTTGACCCATCTTGTAGAGAATTTTTTTCTGGTCATTTGAAGACGTAGGATTTTTTTTGTTTATAAAAAATTTTCGAAAAAAAAATAGATTTTTTGGTCAAATTTTCGAGATTTTACAAGGAGTGCAAAACCTAGATCTAGCGACCCTGTATGAAGAGCTAGAGCGCTATTTTTTTTGGCAAGTGAAAATTAAGCGTTTTTTAGGAAACTTTTTTTAAGGATTAGGGTCGACGACCATGTGGTCGACCTTAAATAAGCGGTCAAAGTTCAAGGTCAATTTCAAGTTCATCGTAGAGACTTGAAAGTACCTTAAAAAAAACCGGAAGGGATGATGAACGTATTAGCAACTATGGGTTAATCACGTACTGAAAGGTCGCTAGAGCGCAAAAACTGGTCTCATTTTTGAGATTTCAGAGGGGATACTAAAGCCAGTTTTTGCGTTCTAGTGATCTGTCAGTACGTGATTGACCCATAGTTGCTAATATGTTCATCAGAAAGTTGACCCTTCCGGTTATTTTGAGGGTACGTTCAAGTCTCTTGAAATTGACCTTGAACTTTGACCGCTTATTTAAGGTCGACCACATGGTTAGAAACGGTTTCCTTAAAACGCTTAGTTTTCACTTGCCAAAAAAATTAGCGCTCTAGCTCTTTACACGGGGTCGCCAGATCCGGGTTTTGCACTCATTGTAAAATCTCGAAAATTTGACCGAAAAATCGGATTTTTTTGAAAATTTTTCATAAACAAAAAAAATTATAGGTCTTAAAATGATTTTAAAATAAGTTTTTGATCTCGACGAATTTTGAAAATATTGAGAAATAGTTTTTTAGCAATAAATCGGCAAATTAAAAATAGCATCATGCAGAATTTTTGATAAGGTGGTAAAATATTAATACCGGTAGTTACTGGACATATCCTTTTCCGAACGGAACTCCATCTCAAAAACGCTTACTATATCTATAGCGCGTGTTCGAGTCCCACTGATGTTGTCTAAGTGATTGTCTTAGTGATTGCTTGAGTGATTACACATCGATAACATTTAGCGGTTCCATTATCAAGACCCTTGCCTATAATCATATTCAAGATGATCACTAAGGCAACATTAGTGGGATTCGAACACGCGCTATAGAGATAGTAAGCGTTTTTGAGATGGAGTTCCGTTCGGAAAAAGATATGAGGCATTTTCAAAATGTGCGTGATTCCGATTTTTAGGTTACCAGTCTGTTCAAAAAAATATTTTTCAATATCTTCAAAACTGTCTCATAAACCTTTCAAAGATGCAATAAAATATGTTTGTTGCACTTGAAAAATTAAAATCTCATAAAAAAGACTTCCAAATATATTTAACTCGATTTTCGTTTTTTAAGGGAGTGGGTGACGATAATTAAGCTGTTTTTAAAGGTTTTCAATTGAAGTTCTTGACAAATCTGGCACATGAAATTATTCCAATATTTGTCAATATGTAGTACAACTTGTACTGTACAACTATTTGAGATGGTGACTATACCACTCAGAGCATTAGATTATTTAACCTACGCTTAGAAAACGATTTTTTGTAGGCGTCCCAAAAAACACTAAAAAGCCTACTCCCCATTCGGTTCATTTTATTTTTTTCTGTTTCTTGACAATCAGAATACAAAACATCTCTCGGGCCAACTTTTTTAATTTATGTCCTTAAGGAATTTGAAATTTAAAATCCGATAAGGGCAATAATTCCAAAAGTTGGCCCGAGAGAAGTTTTGTATTTATATAGGGACCGAATGTCAAGTTACAGAAAAAATTAAATAAAACTAACGGGGAGTAGGCTTTTTGGGACGCCTACTAAAAATTGTTTTCTTAGCGTAGGTTGAATAATCTGATGCTCTGAGTGGTACCGTCATCATCCAAAAGAGTTGAACTACATATTTTAAAAATATTTGAATAATTTCATGTGCCAGATTTGTCAAGAACTCCAATTGAAAACTTCTAAAAACAGCTCAATTATCGTCACCCACTCCTTTAAATGCAAGACAAAATCTCTAGGCTTTTTATAGCAAAATATAGGCTTTACAAAATAGACCAAATATGTAAATTTCATTCGATAGGCAAATATGCAATCGGCAACTTTGGGTCAAATTGCACTTTGCGTACCCTGATTTAAATTGTTGATATTTGATTTTATTGTTTGCCTTCTTTCTTGTTTATCGTGTGAGATCCGAGGCATTGACAGTGTCTTTCTAATGCTGCGAATGACAAAAGAGCATCATTATTTATCTATGAGGGGGAGAAGAGATCAAGTGAGAATATTAAAATTGTTGCTTAAATTATATATAGCAACTACGGAAGACATTTTGTCGTTTTTTCCCTTCTACACATACAAGCATTCCGAGAGCCATTTTCTTAACTTCTGAAGCCGCAAAAATTATCAATTAATGAACTTTGTAAATTCCAATTTTCATTTCGAAAAATCCGACTTTCAAAATGATAAGCACCCACCGTTACTTGCTGGGCAGAGTCATTTTAAAAACACCTTAGCATTAAGACGCAATTGCCGCTCGGCTTGAGTCCACTCACTTTTTAGGAATTTTTTTCTGAATATGCCCTTTCAATTTTGTGTCAGACTCTCTGAGTAAATTTTTATTTCTTTCAGTGATTCCTATAAATTCGGTAGTTAGTCTATTTTCGGAAACACCTGTAGATGAAGACCCCGAGATTGCAGGTATTCTAAGAGTAATCTTTTAAGTAATTTTATTCTGAATCTCCTCCATTTTTTTTTTGTCTGACTTCGCTTATTTTTATCACAAATGAATTGCGTAGGTGAGTCAGTTATAAAGCGTCCTTTTTGCGAGATACAAGCCTAAATTTTGTTGAATATATAAAGATTAAAGCTACCTTAGATCTCAATGATTAAAATTAATGTAATCGCAAGCACTCTACTTTTCGGAAGGGTTTCCAAGTGAACCTAAATTGGCTTTGGTGTCTCAGGGGTTCAAGGTTTTCCTATTTATCCGTTCATTACGAACTTGAAATGATTTGAGTAATTTTTTATAATTTCGCGTTTTTTTTCCAGAAGTGATTTCTGTGAAAAATCAAAATTATAAAAAACTAGTTCACGAATAATTTATTTCTCAAAAGAAAAAGAACAGAATTCAAATTTTAAAAATATTATACATCATGTCACATCATTGATGTCCCATTTTTTGGGCATGTTCCCTTACGACGCTATGAATACTCCAGGCAATAAAAGGCTTTGTTTTGTCGTCTTAAAAACAAGCGATTTTTGTATCATATAACTGGCCAATCACAACGCTTGCTTGATGAAAGTATCTATAGCGTTGGGAACAAGGCACAAAAAAAAGAGACATCCTGTAAGATATCGGTAACTTCAGTCTATCTTTGATCTCATAAACCCTGATATTATCAAGGTATGATCAGGGCTGATTTGCCTACGCTTTTTTTGTTCGGAAGTAACGGTTTCCAAGATCAGTACCGTATTATAATTCGGTCCGTATAATTCAAAACCGGCTATACCAAAATACAGAATTTGAATTTTTTGGTTATATAAGATTTTGAAAAATAATCAAATTTGAGCGAGTGATATACGTCTCAGAGTTAACTTGATTCACTTTTTTTCATAATTTATTTTTAGGAAGATTTTGATCCTCAATCATTAGTGCGAGCTCGAGCTATGCAACAAGACCACGCTGGAAAACGACCAACTCGACCAACCAAAGATTTTACCGGTTTACCACCAGATGATATCAGACAGTATATCAACGCCGTGAGTAAAATTTGTTTCATCCACATCTTAAAATAGTTAATACATTCCCTGACCCCTTTTGAAATACATTTTTGAAATAAGAATTATAAGTCCAAAAATTACGATTGGTCGTAGTCTGATTTTGGCGCTAGAGAGCTCTGAGCTTTGGATTTTTCGATACCATTTCCAGGTTTTGTACATGTCTGATGCATTTTATTTTTGGCCGAATATCACTGCGTGTCTGAATTACTTTTGATACCTAATTTTGATTACAGTAGATGACCTTCATGGGAACTTTCAAGTTCATTATATCAATTTGAAAATACCATCAAACAAAATTTTGAGGTAAACTTTCTATTGAACGTATTATCAACTATTAACGAATTCTATACACATCGGTCGCTAAAGAGCAAAATATTGATA
>SCLH01000522.1:283283-295987 GCA_004367855.1 Oikopleura vanhoeffeni | reverse complement strand
CATACAGTATGTGTTTTTTTTACTTGCGAAATGAAAATTGTCATTTAGGTGATTACGGCCAATTAAAAATGGTAACTAAGTGAATTATATTTTCAGACCCTTGACATCGGCTATAGCTTGGCTTTCAAAATAAAATCGACTTAGTTACCATATTTAATTGGCCGTAATTACCTAAATGACAATTTTCATTTCGCAAGTAAAAAAAACACATACTGTATTGTTAGCATTTTTAATTTAAGTCGAGGTTTATGTATTTTGTCCCAAAAAAATAATAAGAAAAAATCTGAAAAACTTCGAAAATTTTGAGAAATTTTGTGGCCTTCCTGAGGCCATTTAGTGCATTGACCATGTCCCTAGCCTGAAATAAAAAACCATTGAGTACCCCCTTAAATACAAAATGTATGATATACATATCGAAGAACCTGCCTAGTGTAATTTTTATGTCAATCGTCTATGTTTTTATGTTGTTATTGACATAAACATTACACTAGGCAGGATCTTCGATATATATGTGTCAATATGTACATAATACATTTGTTCAAAGAAGGTTTTTGGTTTGACTGACAGTTCCGTCTGTTTTTGTATTTCACGCTATATCCCTTGTTCACACTTTTGTTAATATCCCGGCCCAATCAAGCAATCGCTGTTTTGTTATTTTGAAAGTTTGTCTAATGGTGCCAATTGAGAAATTGGTTTTCTGAGTTGTCTTTGAGTGACTCAAATGCGGCCGGCGCCAGAGAGCAGAAGTCAATCTCGCTTAACGAAGAGAACTGACTTCGATGAATAGTTTCGTTCTCTCTCTCTCTCTGTGACTTAATAAGCCTCTCTATTTTCCCTGATAACAGTGAAATTATTGCAAACTAAATTATATTTGAATTTTCAGATAAAAAACCATTAATTTATTTTTATAAGTTTATGCTAAATTAAGCATTGAATCAGTTATTATTCTCCCATTATTCGATATTTCGATAATGTGGTCGGTGAGATTCTATAAAAAAATTAAACACATAAATTAAAATTTCTATATCTCAAATTTTACATTCATTATTTGTGTCTCGAAGACCAGTAGGCTATTGGCAATAGTCTATGAGTCATAGGTACAATTCCCTAGAAAAAAGGTTTGAAACAAAGTTATAACCATCATAAAAGTTGATAGTGATTTGGACTAAAGTTTGAACAAGGGATATAAGCGGTTAGTTAATTTTAATAATTATTTTTTGATAAAAAAGTTCCGAATTATAAGAGCTGGTGAAACACACAGATGATAACTCTAACTTGCATAATAAAAATACAGATTGATTTGCTGTGACGTCATCAAGATTACTGCTCTTTCCCACGTGACAGCAAAAATACGGCTAATTAAAGCAATATTTTAATTTTTGAAAAAACGTGTAAATGTTACTTTCAATCCGTGCATCATTTTTCAAAAATAGTGAATTTGATATGTTTAACGTGCCACGTAGGATATTTGTAGTTTAAATAAATCTTCATTAAAAAAATCACTTCACTTTATCAAAAAAAGAAGGTGGTAATAATATTGCTTTGCCAAAACATTTTTATAAAAATGATAAGGTTGAAAATAGTCGTAAATTTATTTGACATTCTTCCCAAATAGTTCAGACAGTAAACTTCTCGCCAATACCGATTCCTTTGCAGCATATAGAAAACTCGATTTTAACTTACTAAGAGTTTATAAAAAACAAATTTTTGATCGAACTGATTAATCTACTGTACATTTTAACATCAAGTTAACGGGTTTGCTCAGAATCTCAAAACAACGAGCTACTCAGATGGTGGTAGTTTTCTACCACCTAACTTTGAAAAATCATATTTGTCTTCCTGAACTATTTATGATAGACATATATGTAGTAGACTCATTTTAAAGCTCAAAAAAGGTTGTGCCCATAAAAAATATAAATAACGTTTTCGTATTTACGAAAAATGTTTTTTTTCATCCAATTAACTTTCAAAAACGTAAAATTGTCGTAACCCGATAATTTGAAGAAAAAGAGTGATGATCTTAGTTTGACATATCAATTAAGAAAATACCGCCTGAGAATTTGGATTATAAAAAAACCTTATCGCAATACTCTGCGACCGCTAATCAAGCGGCATAAGTTATTTGATCAGTATCGCGCGAGTTCAAAATAAAAAAATAAAAATTTTAGGAATATTTTTTTCTTATTAATCTAAAAATTGATTGAATTCTCCGAATTGATCAACAGCTGACCACTTGTTACTATTTCACTGTGCCTGATGTGTAAATATCCCAATGAGAATTGTTTTGCGTTTCCAGGTGATACAAATTAGCACTAAAGAGTTATCAAAAATAGTTTAAAGAGACAGAAACAAGGCAAAAAAATAAAACAAATCAGTTTTTACAAATTGAATAATAAATAAATGTATGCATTTGATTCTGATTTTGAGGGCGAAATTGATATAGAAGAAAGATTAGGTTTTGTTTGCAGAGAGAGATGGTGGCAATTTGTCCCGGACAAAGAAAATTTTTGTGTCTTTTTGTATTCTGCTTATTATGTCTCTAGAAGAAAGTTTCATAAAGTAAAATGGTGAATAATTGCAAAACTAACTTTCTTGACCAAACCTATTATTTTTCATCTTATAATACGGTTTTGAATTAATCAAATCATGTTCATAATTGTATTTTTCACCACGAAAACATGTTGAATAAAAAGTTTGAATTATCTTCAAAGTCATCCCGGAAGTAATAATCCTATTGGTTCAACTGCTGTTTTAACTTCATATAACAAAAACTAGCATCAAAAAATTGCCAGTTTTGGTCTGATGAAAATTTCAAAACGACCAAAAAGTCTTGAAATTGAAATGGGCAACTTACAGGGATCTGTGCCGATATCCCAGGCCAAATGAATTACCCATAATGTTATTCAATAGTCCTGTGCATAAACGACTGTTGCAGGTAGGGGTGAGAAAGTATTTCTAATACTAAGCTATATGCAAGTTGTAATCGAGAGCATTGTTTCGATTCAATCTGTTGTTTTTCTGTTATCTCACGAAATAATGTCGACCATAAGAGTTGGCTGAATATTAATAAATGAGGAAGAACGAAAAGTGAATATGGAAAATACAGTGTCTCTGAGAAGCGTGTTCGAATCCCATATCTCGAGCGCCGTTATAGCGTGGGTTGACGATGTTTAGCACTAATCAACTGGGGCCCCAATACAGATAATCGAATATTTACGCCAAGAAATCACTAAAACAACACTAGTGGATTTGAACAGGCATATACATCATGAAGCGTCGAGTCACTTAATCCCATTTGCCTTTAAAGAAAGTTATAAGAATTAAGTAACCGGCGTCATGATCGATAGATAACATCACTTCAGATTCATTTGGTGAAAAAGATATAAATAGTCAATAGGAAACAATTGTTAAAAGAAGAATTTGCTCAGTTTTTTCTTCAATCAGCGATATTCTCCCGGAGAATCAATTCCAAAACGGATTTAAACGATAACAGAATTATATTCGTCTATACTTTCTTGCTTAGAAACAATAATTCCCAAGTGATTTAATCGTCAACTTCTTTTGAAGTATATTTTCTTGACATCAGGGTTCACGGTTGATTATCTAAATATTTGAAAAAGTGTATAAGTAAGGTAGTAACATTCATTCACCTATTTTGACAAAATAGATAAAATTTATCTGCTTTTTATTATCGATCTAAATTGAACAAAAAACGGTGGTTAAATTAATCGGAGAATTGATTTGAAAGTGATCATAGTAGTTCAGGGGATTTTTATGCGGTTTGAAAACATTTGTAGTCTGAATTGAATTTAATTTCTTAAATCAACTTGAGAAATAATCTCAAAAAAAATAGGAAAATTTTGAATCTGGATTTCCTTTCATTTTCGATTCACCTATTGAAAACCGGCATTCCGACCGAATACCGCGTAGGGAAAATCGGCTGATCAGGAATGTTCTTGAGGCCATTAAAAACAGTGCCTAGAAATAGTGGTCTGATGACTGATATTATTTGGAAGTACTCAAATTTCAACTTCCGTTTGTGAAGGCAGGTTTATAACTCAGGTGTTTAGAAAGCCAATAAAAAAAACTA
This sequence comes from Oikopleura vanhoeffeni, assembly GCA_004367855.1. Classification (NCBI taxonomy): domain Eukaryota; kingdom Metazoa; phylum Chordata; class Appendicularia; order Copelata; family Oikopleuridae; genus Oikopleura; species Oikopleura vanhoeffeni. The sequence goes on along the minus strand of SCLH01000522.1, from coordinate 291,897 downwards.
GAGATTTTTTCAAATTTTTGCTTCTCTAGTCTGTCTTAGTCTGAGGTTTTTTCAGTTAACTTTAGTTAAAGTGACCCTCAACTAATCGAAGACTTTTGTTTTCATAAATTTGTGAATACTTGGCAATTGTTCGTATTACGCGATAATGAAAATTTTAACGGAGACGTGATAAAGTGTTACGAAATTTGAATGTCAAACTATATTTCAGTTTATGTCAAACAATTTTGAAGATTTGAAACGAAATTATTGGTCACAAATATCGTTTTGAGTGAAATTAATTTCACAATAGCTCGAAAAATTTCCTTCAAAACGTACTGGAATATACGGTACATTGCAATAATGCTTCAAGGAACGATCATTTTACATGAACGAAATTTCCTTATTAACGAACATCAAATGACATTTTGAGGAGATTGTTTTTAGAACTTAATTGTAATAAATGTTTGACGAATGTTCTTTTGTTCGTGAATAATTTTATTCATGAAACGTGTCAACTGGTGCAAACAAGAAAGACAATGCAGAAAGCTAACTAAGTGCGCCTCAAAGGAGAGTGCTTTCCTTGCCGCTATTTAAAGAAGACGTGTTTCGTCAAACCCATGATGCGTAAAACTGTTTTTGGCTAGATCGAACGTGAGAATGAAGAATAGCGACCGAAGAATGTAGTATTTTTCAAATGTGTCTGTGGAGTTTTGGTGTAAAAAATGTGGCATTTAAACACGGTGGCTCAGGAACATTCTAAACAACGACCCAACTCAGATGGTGGTAATGTTATTACCACTAATTTGAAAAATAATATTTGCTTCCTGGGAAGGGTTATGGTCGAGCTACTAGACTAATTTTGAAGTATGCAGATTTAAGTAGTATTGTGAAAGTAGACACAGATTTTTCGCAGCTAAAAAATTAATAAAACGTTTCAATGTTTATCGAAAAATGTAATTGGTTTCTAGCTCGATTAAGCTACTTGTGCAAAAACGTAAATTGTGTAATTTTTAATTGTAGATACAAAAACGGCGAATGATTTGTAGTTTTACAATATCAATAATAAAAAGATACGCCGTGGGAAAGTTGTGATTGCTGAAAAAACTCATCGCAAGTACTGTGGCGCTGCTATCAATACGCCAGAGTTCTTTGATGTTGGTAATCGGCGGGTAGAAAAACAATGAAAACGAAAAAATTGAGAATCATTGTTCTTATTAATTAAAAATTGATCGAATTCTCCGCGAATAATTAACAAGCAGCCGCACTTTCAGGATTACTGTGCCCGGATGTGTAAATAGTCCCCGGAATCGTGTGCTCTTTCCAGGTGAACAATCAGGCAGTAAGATTCTCAGAAAAATTAGGTTCCGTTGTGTCCTGTTTATTCCTAAAAAATAAAATAACTTATTTGTACAAGATGAAAATGATATCATTAATTGTCGTATATAAATTTCAAACAAATATAGTTGGTGCTTACATAATACATATTTTGTTTAATCACAATCAAAGAGAATAAAAATATCTTAAAGTTTTTTATTTCACCCGGAAATGCAAAAAATTAAGAGGAAAAAATTGAAAAAGAAAAAAATAAAGAATTGCCATTATAACGAATTCGATATACTGAAAATTGAAAATACATTTAGAACAAACAACTCACACACTATAACAACACATATTTATTTTTTTCCTATCTTCCCAGATATAAGACTGTCTAAATAACTTTCAAAAACTCATCTTACCTTTTCATAGTGTCGAAACTTTCGAAAACGTCGTACCAGACTTGCTTAATTCTTCATTGATATCTTCTAAATGATAGAGAAATATTTAGCTATCCAAAGAGATCAAGCATGACTTGTGAAGAAGCTAGATAGTGTCATTAAATATTGAAGTTAATCCGATGATGGAACTTTTTTTTATTTTTTTTTTTAATTTATGCGCTTTCTCATTAGTTTCTGCTGGTAATAATGTAATATTCCATAAATTGGTCTAGTTTATTTGTGGGTTATATGGGACATTTTTTCCATATATCTGGTTTTTTTCAATCTTCTGTTCAGGTGAGATAATTTATTTATTTGCACCCCTAATATAGCCCAGGAAGGTCGACAAATCGTTTCTGCTTCTATCATTAAATAAAATTCGATAATTTTCCTCAAAATTTCTGATTTTTTTCAATATTTTTTTCCATACTATTGTTTTTGATGGTAATAAATTCATTAAACCCATATTATATATATTTTTAATTTATTAGTGACTATTCTTTGTCATTTTTGATATCTTTTTCTATAAAGCCGGTTATTCTTTTTCTTAATCTTGTGTGTGTAGTTTGTTGGTTTATTTTATGTAATTGTCTTTGTATTAATGTATATGATTCTATATCTATATTTTCGTTTTGTGAAAAGAAAATTGTTTGGTGATGTTTTCGCACTGTTCATGGTAAGCTGGATTTTTCCACGAAGAGGGCGCCAAACGTTGAAATTGAGGTACTTTCTGCGTTTAAGTGACATATCAGAGTCAGTCATTGTTGTATAGGAGAAATTAAGCCAAGATAGATATTCCTAACTATATATTCGGTTAGTTTTTGAAACTTAATAATATGGAGCAGTAGGATTATGACTCAACCTTCTGCTGATTTTTATTATGCGTTATCTTTCGTGTTTTTGATCACAAATTATTTATTGTTTTAATATTTTTATTCATTCCGGGAGTAAGGTATCGAGAAATTTTTATGTAGATTCAACCCTCACGTATTTATAAAAAGTTGTCTTTTTTTGATTCTTGTTGAGTTTGTTTGCAGTTTTTTTTTTGCTTTTTTAAATATGTATCCGTTATATTGGGATTTTTCAGTATAAATTCTACATTTTGTCAGGTTCATTTTTTTTTTTTTTTTTTTCTGTATTCTGTATTTTTGTGTGATGTTTTTCAGAACGAAACCGGGAGGATCATTTAGCTTTAGTTAGTTAATATTGTCTATCGATAATTGAATTGTCGCATAGAAGAATAAAATTGAAGTCTATAATTGTATGACTTAATTTTTCTTGAATTACTTGATCTTGATTATTGTTCGAACCTAGTAATAATGATGTTGGTTACCTATATGTACTTTGCATATTTTCGGCGCCTGTGATTTGGATAGACACTTTAGACAGATAGTTGTTCGTTAATCATTTCACCTAGATGTTCTTGATGTTTTTTTCGGTCCGATTTAGTATAGTGTCTCTTACTTTAGAAAAACTTTCAACGAGACATACACCCTTAAAAATAGATAAGTTTCGCATGACATGATTATTAGAGAAGGAATCTCTATAGACGGTCGGTTACGTTACCTCCTGAACAGAAAGACTATCAATTGCGCATAGGTTGTCTAGTCCTCGGCGAGGACGGCCGATTTTTTAGTAAAAATCGTTCTTTACAGAAGCGACACAAACTTTATATTTTTTGGATCGGGCCTAGACAGTTTCAAGCGCCAAAGACAAGAATGTAAATTTTCTTACAACACAATACGCAAGTTGATTAGCATACTGAGCCTCGATATATAAGATGTCTATTTTATAAAAAATTAATTGTTTTGGTCGATTCTATTTCGCTCTGACGAAAATTGCGGCATCGTTGTCGCGGGGGCTCGCCGAATGCCATTTCAGGCAAATGGCTGTATTGTTGCGGGGAGTCTAATTGGAATTAAGACACAATGAACACGGGACGCTTCTGGAGTTCCGTTCTCAGAGATCTAAAGACACAAATAAACAAAAGACGGATAAGATTTGGAGTCCTCTAAAAAGATGCATTCCTTTTATTTTTTCTTTCTCATGAAGTTCCCCATAAAGCGTAGTCACATGGTAGTACACCCCGTTAGGAATACGCACGGTCTGTTTGATGAAGAACTTGGAAATACACTTGTCAAATAAGTAATGACACAGATTAACCCACACAAATACATATTCTTGGTACACAAACTACCAGGTGAGTCTGAAAGAGCTTCAGTTATATAGCTACTAAGGAACAGTCCAAGATTCAACTCTAAAATTACAATGCTAAACAAAGGTTGACTAGACAGGGGGTTTGAATGTTGGAATGCTGTTATTGCTGCAGGTACTATCCTGTCCAACCATTTTCAACAGCCTGGTAACTTGTGAAATGAAAATTATAATACAGAAATCGAACAAATATAATTCGTTCTGTAAATCTTACTTCAATGTCATCGATTTTCAGAACTCCAAAAATTTTTCTCATTTTACGATTAATTCATACCATCTATTACAGAAAAGAGTTTTAAAAATGCCGAATTTTTGCCCAGTCAGCTCGAAACACTCGCAGCAGGTAAGACTATACGAATTAAGCTTGAATCTCTCAAAAATAACACGGAAACATAAAGTGACCAAATCTACGTTATCGAACACTAATGTAGTGTACGGAGTACGCGTGATAATACGTAAAAATGGAAAAAAAGTAAAAAAAAAAGACTTTCCCGTAACAGAGTCTGCAAGAATCTCTTTATATCAGAATAAAAGATGATTTTATTAAACGAAGAATATACACTTACACCCAAATTAAATTTATCTATCCCTTAACAGCACTTATTGTGACAAATTGTACAAACGCCTTTCAAAGAATTTAAAATCATATCAGCACACAGAATCCAAACTTACGACTTATTAATGAAATCCTCATCGAAAATATCTTCAAGTAATGTCTTTCTTAAAAATAGTCAACTTATCAATCTTACAAAGGGCTGCAAAAGCGACTACTCTTTCAGGTCTAAATCACGATTTTCCGATAATCTCTCTCTTATATCAAACTCAGAACTTTCAAATTATTTTTTCTCAGTAATAACATATGCAAAGATCAAATATACATACACAAAGCATTTTCAAAATTATCTGATTAAGTATTGCTTCGGACGTCAGCGCAGGTCCTTTGTTAACTCTTATTTGCAAAAATTCTCGTTTTTCTCATATTTAGTTTGCTTGAAATAGATAAAAAAAATTGTTTAGATAAGATCTATGCAAACGCGACATTTTGACATCAGCTAATCTCTCCTTTAACAAATCTAAACTGTTATGAGAGCGCTAAAGAAGCACAAACAGAAAGCGCAGGATAATTTGCGCTTCGATCGTGGTTACTGTACAGTCTAAACATCTACTGGAATACTAATGTATATTGGAAACTGATTTGACAGGGAGATGCCCCAGAACATCCGGAAGGAACAGATTTGTCAGCTGGGTAATCATCGTTAAGCGCCGTCTGCTTAAGTCCGCCCAGATACAGAAATCAGACACCCCGATGTGCGTTCATTCAAAAACAGATCGACAATTAAATATATCTAAAAAAAATCTAAATCAAGGTACACACGCTGCGATTGGATTAACTTCAAGAGAGATAAATCATAAAAAGACGAAATTTTCTATTAGCTAGTCTAGGCCTCACTTTATTGATTATCACCCCCTCCGAGTTTTACTTAATGAAAACGGAAAGATCCATAATCCCTGATTTTTGTGTTCATCGTATTCCAAGCTTGTTTGTTGTGATTTTTATAATAACAAACGGCAAACACTAATTAACTCCCATAGTGTAAAAAGTATAGCGTCTGATTAATTTCGAAAAAGCCGTCAGTTTTGTCTCTCTAAAAAAGTCTCGTCATCAGCTGGAGGGCAGCTTAAAAAACATTATAAGTATAATCGATTATTCATCACTGTCATAATCGTCAGGATTTTTTGTGACGCATAAACAGGCTATTCCAAAACCAGACACGTTCGTCATTTCTTAGAACCACGTTCATCTTGCATTTCGACCAGAATTATTCAGACATTTACAATTAACATAACTCCCTATTATCGTGCAAATTCTTATCATGTCTCGTGAGTCGTTTCGGATCCGAAAATATGTTCACTACTAGAGAGCCAAATTATCTCTTTGTTTTGGTCTTCGTCCGCTAAACGTCAAAAACGGAAGCGATGCAACTGATTTAAACCGTTCGATATTTTGAGAAATTTCAGACAATTTGATGTAAGCATAGTGAATCTCTATAAAAAAAATATTGAGCCCAAGAAAACCCTCCGTTACTAATATCACCAATCGAATCCTTGGATTTTAAAAAATGCGCTTTTGCGTCATTGACTGTAACTGATGTCGTGATGATGGCTTTACCGCGAATAAAATGCACTTACCAAACTACAGAAGCAAGTTCGGTCAATGGCCAATTGATTTTGATCAAACAAAAGCAGGGCGCACCGTCCTCTCCTTGATAAGAATCCAGTGTTGATGTATCATAAATAAATAAGAAAGAAGTCTTATTTCTTTTCATTATGGCAGATAAAATGACCTTAAACGACTATTTCATCCTCGCGCTCAATTTTTTCCACGGAGAGGTCAATTTTTGGCTATTTAAAATTAAATAAAGAGTATTTACTAATATTTTTAAAATAGTTATCTTCAGATGATTCATTGCTGATAAGAAATCAACAATGAATTACGGGACAGAAAAGAGCATTATATATTGAGTCTCGCAATGCGATTCTAGCCCCGTTCCTGGTTCGATATTTGCTTGTTCTCAATTTAACAAATTGAGAAAAGTTGCACTTCTGCAATCCAAAGTTTTACATTTATAAGCACCCTTAAGCTTTCACCAAATTCTAATTTACTGGGTCGCTTATTATATATTCATCTTGTCATATCATCTTGGATTAACGCAACTCTTTGTCGCGTCAATAATTTCGACGTACATAAACAAGTTTACGTTAGTTTTTGAAAATTTATATGCAAATTTCTTCTTAGAGACCAATTTAAGTGCTTTTTAATCAGTGCGACACTTTTCTTGTTGTCTTTTGTGTTCAAAAAGGCAAGGATTGTGCCATTGCTATTCAGAGTCAAAAATAGAGTTTTCTATTACTGTTAGTTTCACTGGACCTCAAAGATAATTTCAAATTTTTTTCTTAAAATTAATTTCATTCAATAAAAAACAAAATGAGTATTTTTTCATAAGTGAAAAATCATAAATGAAGCTTCACTTAAAAATCTGTAAATTTGATACATTGCTAATAGTTTGACTATATACTCTTCAATTTGAGCGCATGTTTATTTGAACCAANGCCCCCGAAATTTTTTTTGCCTTTAGATAGTCAAAGGGTGTGAGGGGGTTAAGTGATTCTACATGTTAATAAATTGGCTTTTCGCTCTACCTTCAGTACACGATTTTTTTTAATTTCATCGGAAATACAGTATATTGTTTATAACGAGAGAAGCTATAGAATAAAACGGATCATACGCCTGCTGATTGGCTCGCTTTAAGTTATCTTGCGATCATGTAGTTATCTTTCTTCAGAGCCAATCAGCAAGCGTATGATCGGTTACATTCTATAGGTTCCCTCGATAGCGAAAGCATTGTTTACTGTAGAAAAAACGACATCTTAAGGGGGTACTGGTCGCTGGTTTTATGAGGCATTTGGGGCTTTGAAAATTGTCCAAATTGATTTGGGATGATACCAAGTGTACTACCAGACCAATTTATCAAAACATTTTTTTTCGAAAATTTTCGTGGTTTTTTAGATTTTGTTAACTAAAACAATCACTTTACTTCCAAAATATAGTCATGACCATGTGGTTTTGACAAGATTACAGGGTAGATTAAACATGGCTAATCTTAATTGTCCCATAGTTTCTCGGTTAGGCTGATTTCTCATCCAGAAAAGTCAATTCCAGCGACCAGTACCCCCTTAACAAACATTACCGTTACATTTAGTATCTTTTTGCAATAAATTTCTCGATCTGAATTTTATCAAAAATTTTAGTTTTCCGTAAGTTTAACTGAATAAATAACAACTTGAATATGACAATTATAATATACAAATTTTCTAGTTTTACCATTTTTATTTTCAGATTACCGAAACGAATATCGAAAAACAAAATCAAATATCACGGCAAGTCAAGCTAGAGAGGACTTGCTTGGGTCTGTCCAGAGGGATATTGAAGAATACAGAGGAATGGCTAACACTAGAGGCGAAATTTATCAGAGAGAAAGAGATAGTCTATTATCGTCGGATAGGTTGGCGGACACAGCTATAGAAATGGCAAGCTAAGCGTTAAAACAGATCAGAATATATTTTAAAGGGTTGCAACTTGCAAGTGATTTCGGATTATATATCTATAATGTCAACGAAAAGCGTTTTTTTTAGCCGCAAGATTATTTCTCAATAATATACAAATATCTCTAGAGATTTGTATATTTTTGAGAAATAATCTTGCGGCTAAAAAGAACGCTTTTCGTTTACATTTAATAATTTTTATTTTCAGAACATTGGCTCATCGTATATATATAGTCTATATATAATATAGAGCAGGCCATTTGACAAAATATATTTCGATGGTTTATAAGCGTAAAATTAATCTTCATCTAAAAAATTAATTGTACTGGAGTCATCTGTTTTGTATGGTTTTGAGCGGACCAAAAACAATAAGGCAATTCCACCTCCTTCCCTTCTCTCTGATTGGACCAGAGAGCAAGTCCAGCTAAAGCCATACAAAACAGATGACGCAGCCATCAAATAAATGCCTATGTCTATTTTTTTATCTTAATTTGGTCTTTTTGTGTCATGGCGCGCCATCCTAATGACATTTTCTTTTATGTGATATCGATTACGGGGGCTCC
>SCLH01000522.1:255878-274884 GCA_004367855.1 Oikopleura vanhoeffeni | reverse complement strand
CGACATTTCTGCCACATTGATATTTAAGGGCAGCTTCGGCGACATTTCTGCCACATTGATACTTCAGGGCAGCTTCGTCGACATTTCTGCCAAATTAATATTTAAGGGCGGTCACATTCACATTTCTGGCGCACTAACTTATAAGGCAGGTCACATCAATGATGGTCATGATGACCAATTTAAGGGGGTTGTGGGTGTTAAGAATGCATTAGTGGAACAAAATAGTTTATATATTTTCTAGAACCCGTCAATAACAATGATTTGTTCTTCAAAGTGATGAAAAAATTAGTGGGTAGTATGAATGAGATGTATGATTGATTCAAAATAATGAAATATGTAAATAAAGTGGTTTGATTGGTTCGAGGCTTTTGAGCGTGGGCGTTTGATTCTCTTCTCATCATACTCGAAAGTTTACCATGCGCAAATTAATTATTAACAATGAATCTGTTTTTCACGCTTAAAACCTACAGAGAATAATTTTTTCAACGAGCTTTTGGTAAAATATGACAATATTTCGTATGTTTCATACATTTTCTGTTTTATTCAATTTCAAACAAAATAAACCAAGCTTATACAGATTTTAAAGAAAATTTCTGAATTTCATTTTTACCGTCTAAAAATCAAAGGAGATTTTTGTTAATTTTTNCAGATGACTTTGCAATACGCCCAATGATTGGTTTACGTCGGTTTAAATTTCTCATTTTGAAAACAACATTAATTTAACCGAAATCTGAATTTTCAAATAAAAACGTTAAACTTTTTCAAAATGACCGATATAAAACCGCTTCTATTTCCCATAAGAATTCCCAGAGAAATTAAATATGAGTATCAAGAAGGAAAGGCCAATGAAGTAAAAATCAATTGTGCGAAAGGCGAAAGTTTGATGGTATGTTAAAATGTTCAGTTTGAAACCCGTTTTCTACCATTTACTTGAAATGTGCCGATTGACACAGTTGGTCATTTAGCTTGCTCGTTCTTATACAACTGTAGAGAAGCAAATATGGACTTCATAAAATTTATAATGCTCAGGTTTTTCACAATGCAGCATTCAATTTGACAATGCTCTATATTTTGATTTAAGAATTTTTTTCACTTTTCTGCTCCTTGAATTATAGCGATTTTGTTAATTTCAATCAATACCTCATGGCCCATGAGTCATGGCATTTAGAGGGAAGTAAATATTTTTCGGAATATTAGTGTTTCGATTATTCTCTTTAAATCTTTGGCCATGTATTTTTGCAATTCTTGGACGTGTGTATTGCAGCGCAATCCACAATATAAAATCACCAGTATTATGTGCAATACTTTGTGTTGTTGAGAATCTCAACTTGAGATGATGTTATTTTCAAAAAATAGACTCGCGACGCGTTTTCGAGTCTCGCGTACGTTGGGCGCCCTTCATTTGTTTCTCCTCGAAATTAGAGAAAATTTATCTGTCATTTTGGATTACTTTTTAACGCTTTTTGAGTCCGCGGTAATAAAATTAACAAGAATTTTTTTTCCAATTTATAAGAGTAAATCAAAATCTAAACTTTTTAAAAATACAATATTTATGATAATGTACAAAAGATTTTCCTGTGAGAACGATTTTGAACCTATCATCATAAAATTAGGATATCGGGGAAAATTTCAATATCAACAATTCTGCTGGGGCTGGGCCNACGTAAATCTGAAGTCAGATCGTCTGCACACTAGCGATATTAAACACTCAACACAGTAGGTTAATGCTAGAATTTTACTTTATTGTAAAATGTTGGGCCATGTACAACAGAAAGGGAAAATTGGAACAGGGCAACCGCAATTAGAGGATTGTATTTTGGTTCAAGGCTTCTTGGTAAATCGAGCAATATGAAATAAAGCTCGGTTTTCCGAAGTCCTAGAACAAACTAAATCCTGCTGATATTCTCGACGCCGTCCAAGCTCTTCTCCGTCGATGTCCAACTGAGCGCAGCACTTTATCAGGAATGATAAAAGTACTCCAACTAAACCGCCAAACCTGAAAATATAAGTTAGTTTGAGAGTTAAATGTAACTCTTCCAATGCTTGCCTTTTCGGATTTTACCCGAGTGAATTAGTGTTGTTTAGAACACTGGTTAAATACCATTAAGTGGTGGCGTTATGCGCTTAGCGATAATTGTTTCATATTATTAATAATATCAAAGTACCGTATTTGCGGAGTTCAGTAAATTCGCAGATACCATATTTACGTGTCCCGTCCCCCCTTTTGTGATCAAAGTCTAGGTTATCTGATTCAGTTAACCTAGATTTTGGTCAGAATAGGATATTATAATAATATAATCATTTATTTTGAAAATTTTTAATTACCAATTAATCTAATTTTCTTTGTTTGTTGCGAAAATGTTCACTTTTCGTGAAGTTTTCCTCTGCCCTTTTCGCTTGCGTTTCGAACCGGTATTTCCGTCGGTAGGTTGACCGGTCGATTCGACCGTTTTTCTCATTATTTCCGTGAGAAAGTGTCCTGGAGTCCCGATACAATGTGATCGAATCAACCCAACTAGGCTTTGTGGCCTGTTCAAGTTCTCCGTTTTGGCCTAATTTCACCGCGGCCATACACCCTTGTTCGTCGACGAGTACCAGGGGTTCCCCGTCCGTATCCATCATCCGCAAAATTTGCTGCGTCTGGTAGTTTTTGGATAAGGGTCCCAAAGCCTTTAAAATTTTCATTGGCTCCTGGTCAATAATACGCTTCAATTTTGAAATTTTTCCTATCACTAGGTTTTCAACTTGCGCTCTAGCCTCGATTGCCATAATCGCGGCTCGTTTTAAATCCTCTATATTTTGACATTCTTGGAGAGAATCAGCGTCAAAATTTAGAGCAGTTAAATTTAGGTTAGCTGCCAAAGTTTTCAAGCTGTTGCCGATAATGGCGTCCCGCGTGACTGGTGGGTTCATAATGTTTCTAAAAATTTTAGGTCAATGGTTTAATTTTGAATTAAAAGGTCAGTTTATTTTTGTGACAAAAATTGGTTTTTCATGAGAAAGGATGTGGGTAAATTATTGTTTACCCGTTTTGAATTTTAAGACTATTGATTTTGATGTGAAACTTTTGACAAAATTATTTTTCTGGTCAAAAATGATAAGTGCTCACCTGTCTTTCAAGGGGCCACTGAGCTCAATCTTGAGCAGTATTTCGCTCGTCATTCCGTCGTCACTCTGCATACACTTTATAAAAAGAGAATAATTAAAATAGAGGTTAGTATTTAAGCGCGAGATTTGAATTTGGAAATTTTGGAAATATTTCGCTTTATTAAAAATTATAGGAAACTTTTAGTTTTTATTTACCCCGAAATTTAGCCATAGTGGCATTAGTTTTGCTGGTCCCTTTTCGTGAATTGACCGGGCTTGTTCACAAATTCCCAAATAAACTGATAAAAATTCTGGGAAAAGCATGCAATATTTGACGTTATTTTGCGCCATAAACGTGTTAACGCGTTGCACGTCGTTTAGTAGAGCTTTGTATTGTTCGACGGTATTTATAACGTCGACATCTTTTCCTTGGAAATGCCAGATATTCTAAATTAGAGAAAAAAATATAAAAAATTCTAGGTGATTTTTTAACTAACCGCCCAATGGTACAAATGTTTTTCTACCGAATTGAAGCGCTCAATGCACTGTTCTTTACCGCGCATTTTTAACTCTCGGTCTCTTTTTAGGATCGTTTCTCGTTGACCTTCCAAGCTATTCAGGTCAATAGGTTTAGCAAGGGCAGCGGGTTTCATGCTGTTCTGTAACAACTCCGCTAAATTGAAGCCCTTCTTTTTTATTGGCTTGATAGTTTGGTCGGGTTTTTGAGTATCGACCTTTTTTCTCCGAATCCGCCCCAAGGTACTTAAGTCCGCTTGTTGAGAAATATTTTCGGCCGCGACTTTTTCCGCATCTTCATCATAATCCATTTGTTGGGCTTGAAATGGATTATTGTCTGTTATGATTAGACCGTCCGCGTTATCATTTAATAAATTTTCCTCTTCGGTTTCAGATACGCTCATTCTAAAGACTAATTTTTAAGAAAAAATAAAAGGTCCGATTTTTTAATCAAGGTCAAGATCAGAAAATTCTTGTCTGGCTCTTTCACCCTCTCTTATTTTTCTGTCAAGGATTTCTTGGATTCTCATGTCTTTTCGGGAAAATTTTAATCTTTTTTATTTTTAAAAATTGAATTTTTCAAAAAAAAAAATTTTAATTTTTGGTGAGATTTTGACAGAAAAATTTTAAACATTTCCCTGCTATTTCAATTTCTAGTCTATTTTTTACATTTTTATAAAAAACAGGGCTTCTGGGGATTTTGCACAGGATTTCCCTAGCTATTTCCCAGTCGTTTTGAACCTCATCGTTGTTTACATTAATTTTGGACAGTTCTGTCCACTCAAAATTTTTGTTGATGTTCGTCAACCTGCCCTTTTTGGTCGTGTTTTTCAGAATTGCGTAAACTTGGGCATGAGCGCCCTTTCTGTAATACATTTGAGACCCCCATTTGTTTGTAATTTTTCTTAAAACTTCAAGGCTTGCCTCTGATTGGCCCATTGGGCGCGGTTGTTCAAAACATAGCGACATTTTCTGAAAACTTTCTACATCGGTTAAAATAATTATTTTTAGGGTTCTGATGTTTTTGTATTTATCACCGGATGTCAAAAATGATCGCGATGAGTTCGAAGTTAATATGCATAATGATGCACGTTATACTGGTCGTTTGCAATATTTAATGCAATTTAAGGAAATGGCTAATGGGGCAGATTTTAAGGATATTAATTTTGATGTAGAGCCTTTCTGGATACCTTATGACAAGTATCCTAGAAAGTATGCTTGTGCCTACAATGATTCATTAAAGAAAGTTCGATTTGAATTTTGTGGGAAATCTTTCTTAGTGAGTAAAAATTAAAAAATACAACTTAATTTATATATACAGGTTGAATTTTATTCTTTGTCGGTGTTTCAAGCATCACTCAATTTATAGTGTAATTTGTAGTCAATTTATAGTGTAATAATAAGTGATGCGTGAAACACCGACAAAAATAAAATTCAACCTGTGTAAAAAATTTTTTTTTTTTTTTTTAATCCCCTTTAACTCGTGTTTTTAAGGTGGACGTTGTTCGGGGGAAAATCGATTATTTTAAAGTTTTAACTCAATTTCATTTGAGGACTCAATCTGTATCGCAAAAATTGAGGGGTCAGCAACTATCCGACTTTGTTTATCTAGTTGGTCATCAGATTTATTCCCGACATAAATCGGAATTAACTTACAACCAGCAGATGGCAATTCAAAATTTGGCCATCACCTTTGGAGGTGTCTCGTGTGAGCACCAGTTTGCGCCTTGTCTTTTTGACCCCAATTGTCCTAATTGTGTTTTTAGGTAAATTATTTTAAAACAAAGATTCGGAGAATGAATTAAAATTTTAATTTTTTAGAAGTAAATTTCTCGAGGCTCATGGCCACTCTTCGTGGGTCGTACTAAAGTTATTATTGCTAAAAATGTTGGCAAACAAGGTTTATTCTGAATGTGGGGGTTCAAGAAACTTTATTTTTCGTGGTTTGCATTTATCTAATGCCGTTAATGAAAATTTGCTCTATGTTAATCTAGGTAGGTTAAACCAACAAAAAAAATTTTCATAAAGACAATTATATTTTTTATCGAGGTTAAATCTAATTTTTAAAAAAAAATAGGCAACGTCGGGTCGGGTCAACGCAAATCAACCAATGAGATGATAGCAGTTTTATTCGAATTAATGGGTGCTGGAGGTGCGGCACAGATGGTACGTGGACATTCTTTGGGTCCGCCTTTCGATAAACTGTATGAAGGTTAGGAATTATAAATTTTCGTTTTCCATATGGGCCGATCCTATACATGACAAATTAATTAGTTCTGAAAACATTGGTGAATTTTCAGGTTCAAAAAAGTCTGAAATCTGAAAATTCACTATGTTTATACCGGCTCTTTTTCTATTAATTGGTCCTCTTAGATTCAGATTTAGTCCTAAATCTGTCATTTCACCATAAATGTATGATAAAATGTTTCCATTAGTTTCTAAAAATAAATTTACAGATTGTTGGTCAAAATTTGTGCCTAAAATTTCATTTACTTTTTCATTTATTTCCGTTTCATTTCCTACAGGTGTCATTAGAATTTGAAAGCTTATTCTAATTTTTACGAAAAAACATAATTTTAATTTATGATTATCAATGATAATTTTCCCGTTTTCTGAATAAGATGCATTTTCCGAAAGTATAATTATGCTACAGTGGGCCCATTTTTTACATATGTAACTTTCCAAGTTTACATTTGGGATTATATATGCTCCTGTGCGATATGCGCAACCCCTCTGATATACTTTTTTATGAAACGGTATAAATGCGTTTGTGCGCATCTTTCTCTGAACTAATTTTGTTGGGCCGAAAATTTCGCGGTAAAAAGCCCACCTATTGGAATCGAGATTTTCCTTATAATAATGATTTTTGCAATTTATATGCAACGAATTCATACTACTGGTTGCAAAATTTGGGTGGCTTAGGTTGTAATTCCGGATTTTTACGGCGGTGATTGTTTGACTGCTGGATGAGACGGTATCGCTACCAGTAAAGAAATTCGTGATTCTGCATAAGCTGTTCCATCCTAAAATATTATTTTTAGGAATGATCATGATAATTGATCTCTCATTGGTCGGGGTTGACCAGATTTTATCCGGATTGCTTATCACCGTGATAATTGCTTTATGGCATGCAGATCATCCTAGTCTGAGTTCAGACTTTGATCTGCGTATCATACAGCGAGCATGTGGGGATCGATTTTTGACTAAAATTCTTACCGAAAGAAATGTATCTTTGGACGCGTTCCATTCTTCAAATATGCTACGGGGCCAGGGGATGTATGACCTTGTACGACAAACTGCGTCTCGGATGATCGATTTTCTTCCCGTTGTTGGGCAAAATTTTGTTTTGGATTTCCGAAAAGGTATTTTCTAAAATAATAGTAGGGTGTTTTAATTAAAATTAAAAAAAATAATGCATAGGCTGGATTTGAACCCGGGACCTATTGATTTTATAACCAAATTATTAATAAAGTTATTATTTGTAAAAAATTTAAAAAAAATTTATGATCAAAAATTAATCATAGGTAAGGTTTGAACCTAAAGCCTATTGTTCATATGTAAAATCATTTTGTAATTTATAATCTGAATTCAGAACAATTCTGCGTTATTATCATTTTTAATGGATCGAGAGAAACAATTTTGTGAAAAAAATTGCATAAGCTGGGTTTGAACCTAAGACCTATTGTTTATAAAAGAAAAAAATTTTATTTTCCTAATTTTTAATTTTTTAGAACAATTCGATGTTGGCCAGATTTCAGTCTGTTTTGGTTTCAGACGTTTACTGCATTCGTCTTCTCAAAAGGAGGAACCACCTCGATTCTTTATTAACTTGCAAAATTTGTAATACTCTTGTAAAATAAACTAGACTTAAAATTTCCTAAATAATATTTTTATTTTAATGTATGTAGTTGTCAAATTTTGAATGGTAGCCCAGGTGGCTTTTAGACAGTTCTAATGAATTATTGGTTGAATTTTTGACCAGAAAAATTATTTTACAATCTTTTTTCGGGTCAAATATTTCTTGATAATTGGAATTTCATCGCGAACATAATTTGGTACAAAACAGTAATCTTCTAAAGAGTCCAGTTGGACTATCCAATCACGATCTCGGAGAACTCTAAAGTTGTCTGAGTCCGCGATTGCATAATCACAGAGGAGAAAGTTTTTTAAAGTAATATTTGAGATTCCGTATCGTGCCTCAGCCATAAACAAAAGGTCTATTTCATTTTTTGTTTCTACCCGATGAATTGTAAAAACCCCTTCTTGGGCTGGCATGAAGTGCAATACGGGTTTTCGTTTGTTCTGTCGTGGGCAAGGCCAGCAACATTTGGTCCCTTTTCCTCTTGGGGCGACGTTGTGGACGTTACAGAAGTTGCAATTGATTTTGGAATTCGGATTGCCACTTATCTCTGAAATAAAGATTTAATAATGTTTATTAAAAATAATTTTATTCTACTTTTTATGTGGCTAATTACTGGGCGAAAGTTATTTTATAACTTTTAGTGATTAGTCATATTTATCAGATTTACGCTTAGAATTATTTTGACGTTTTTTTATTGTAAGTTAAGAACTTAACTCTTAACTTACAATAAAGTGTTGTTTTTGAGGAAATAATCAAAAAAATTTTAAATCTTTTCTTTTGGTAAAAACTGAATGAAAGTATATATTGCATAGTAAAGTACGCAAATTAGGTATGAATTAGTTATAATGGTAATACCTAAATCGTTAGGGACGAAGGAGCCATCCGAGCTGCTGTAGCATCCTTGTTCATCAGAACTCAAGTCTGCTAGTAGACCACTTTCGTCTCTGGAAGTTGAGGCCATGCTAAGTACGCTGGGCAGGTCTGAAGCCTGAAAATCCATTTGCTGTTGTTCCATACCGCAGAACTTTATTCTCATGAAATACTTTTAGACCTTAAGTATGTCTAAAATTAAAAAAAACTTGTTTAAATTTTTCTCGAAAATAACTTGTGACAATAATACTGATAATTTGGTATTTGCAGTAATAAATGTCCTGTTTGTGGTGAGTTACCACAAATTAATAATAATGTTTTCCAAAACAATTTTGGCGTTTGGACTCCCACCTGGTATTGTCCTAACTGGTTTTATGTTAAAAACAGAGTAATGCGGTGATTGTCCCTAATATTATTTTATTTTCAATTTTGTTTCGAAATCTAAACTGCGGTATTAACTTGTTATTACCCCATTTAGTTTTAACCGGAGTTCAGATTTGGATAATCGAAGGTGAATGTAAAATAAGGAAATTAATATGAAAGGTTATTTTCTACGATGTAGAAAAGTCCACTATCGTCAGAATCGGATCGCAATTTTTCTTGGTCTGCGATCACTTTCAAAAGTTTCGGGTCAACTTCGTTAATTTTGTTTCGGCAGATTTCTTTCTTAAAAATTATATTGATTTTTGGAAAAAAAATCGAAGTTTTTTCTTTTACAAGAAATTTATTTTACGTGCAGCTGTATCAAAGGATAAGGGCAGTCAGTAAAATTTTAATTTTTATCAAAAGATTCTTGAAAATTTAGACTGCCCTGGCACTGTGGGTTGTCAAAATTTTCATTAATCGCCTCGTCCACTCGCACCTCATAGAATTTTTCGTCAGGTACTCTGTTACTGAGTGGACTAAAAATCTCCACAGGGTTGCTGAAAGAACTTGAATTTTCTCGGATTCTACTTAGAGAAGGTGCACGTTGTGGTTTGGGTATTTCCAAACTTCGAGCGAGTTGGATGTCCTTTTCTCGTCTGGCCCGACGGTCTGAACGGTCTTTAACGTTTTTTATTGCTCTTGCTTCCGAGAGCCATTCAGCCGGGATGAGCATCATAATTCTTGATGGGTCCGTTTCTCGGTCGTCGAACCGATTTTTTAAGAACCAGTCTTCCGAGTTCAAGTACTCTGATTTTAGATTAAATAGAGTGGCGCGGTTAAGAGTTAAAAAAACTGCAACTGATGTTTTTTGGAAATTATTTTCTTCCATTAGCTGAAGGAAAATTTTTCTAAAAAACGTTGGGTCGTTTCTCGGGACGATAAGTGCGCCTTCGTCCTGAATTAACTCTGAGTGGCTTGAATGCGGAATACCGGCCAAAAATTCACAGTCTCCGTCGTGACTCATAGCGTGTACCTCTGGATGTTTGATTCGTAGATCAAAATTATCAACATATTTCACCATAATCTGAAGTTCAAAAAAAATATATTAAGGAAATAACGCGAAATATTTTCGTGTTGGAAAAATAATTAACGCTAGGGTTTGTAGATTTGTTCGAACATAAATTGGCTCATTTTAATTGTCTCAAAATCTCGATTTGAAACAAATTAAAATGAGAAAATTAGAATGCTGAAAATATTTACCCTAGCGGTTAGGTGGCCATCAGCTTCATAAGTAAATTTACCAGATGTGATTTTCATATTTTCAAAAAGAATCGATTTTGAATTACAGTATAAAATTTTAAATAACAAAAAAATGGAAGATATGAGCACCCTTATGTCTCAACTGGGGACAACGGTTTGTTCGGATTTCTCAGAGTCAATCGGAGAATGTGATGGGTTTGATTCTTTCGAGAAGTTATTCGAAGGTGATGCGAGTGAGGGCGTTAAAACGGATTGTGACGCGGTTGGGCAAGGTGACGAGCTTTATAAAAAGGTAACCGAGGTTATAAAACATGGTATTAAGGCCAAAATAAATACTGGTTTTAATTTATATGAAAAGTTTTAATTTTTAATTTTCAAGCAGCTGATGGATTTGAAAATCAATTTTCCTAGTGTTGAAACACTGTTTCATAATGACTCCGTTCTCTATTTGGTTTTGGATCCAAAAATGCTTGAAGTCGAGATCGATGAAAAATTAACATCTGCAATAATTTTACCTAGATCAAATATTTCGGTTTTTAGAGAAACTTTTCTGAATACTTTTAAGTTAATGAGATACCGTCTTACTACTCTGTATCACTTCAAATTATTGTTTCGGTATCGGGTTATGACCGTTGACGGTATTATGCATCAAAATGGCTGGGATTTGATTAGGGATCAGTTTATTTTGAAGAAAAAGAACATATCTGATCATGATCGGAAAATATTGATGCCTAGTCGCTGGGTAATTGCAGCTATGCATTGTGAGCGTGCTCGCAAAAATGCTACTGCGTTAAATTTGGAGTCTGTTCATAGTCAAATCCCAGCTTTTCATACTAATTAATTTAAATATTTATGTCACTTTCCTAATAAATTTTTCACGAACACGATTTTTATCATAAAATTGATTTTAGTTGTTTTTAAAAAAAAAAAATGTCATCAAGATATGTTGACTCCGTAATTGATTTATCTAAATTCAATTTGTGGGTGCTGTCGGCTTGCGAGGATCATTTAGCTAGCGAAGGTGGCGCTCGAGAGTCCCGCGCGAGACTCAAAATTCTGACTCAATTTCAGTAGGCATAAATTTTTATTGATTCTCGAAAATATTTTTAAAACAATTTTAGTTTGTTGCTAAAAACGTATCCAGAATATGAAAAGGAAGAACAATGGGTTAGTCGACTTTCGCAGATAAAGGTTGTTAATCGGCCTCTTCGGCAATTATGGCGGAAATTCGTTTATGCTATAGGGACTGTGGTATCTGAATGGAGGGAATTCGACCATCAGCCGGCGTATGTGCCCTTAGAATATCTTTAATAAAATAATGGACAAATTGAATAAAAATTGAACAAACTGTTTTAATTGTTTAATAATAAAGTTTCAAATCAAAATTTCCATAACTTTCAATTGCGAATTGGTTTATTTGTTCTTTTACTTCATTATCTAAAGAGTCTAAATTTACCCCTTTTTCTCTTCCGTCGATTACGTGAATCACCCAATCTAGTTGCCAAATGAAAATTTTCCCTAATTTAAAATTTTTTAAATCCAATTTTTTACATGAAATTAAACCGGTATCCCAGTCGATACCGGTTTTTATTTCATCAGAAGTACAAATTTTATATAATGGTCGGTAATTTTCTTTTTGGAAACCCCCTTCATCAATCATGATGATATCCCCTAATTTTAGAGGCATGTTATCACGATTGGTATATTTCATTTGCTCTGAAAAGGGTACAAAATGCATAGGTCTAATTCTACGCTTTTCGCCTCTTTTCAGTTCAATTGATTTCTTAACACACCTTCGTAACAAAATTGTTGCTTTTTGTAGGTTCGGTATGTTCACCTTGAAAGGTTCGCCGTGAACGTACCGTCCGTGAAAAAGCTCACAAGGTCTTAGGCCTTCGCCACCGATAGTGAAATTGTATTTTTTCGTAGCTTCTGCAACGGCCATTTCTTTCGAAATGCCATTTCTACTTAATTCGAGGTTGAGATGCTTCGAAAAAATAGCAATTCTGCCGTCTAGTGGCGCGAGTCTGTTTTTTGAACCGGTGTGTTTATCAATTAAACTTATTTTAATGCCCCATTCTCGGATATCTATATCATTAACTAGGGCTGAGTGGGAGGAAGCGCTGTCCATACGGATAGTCATGTAGGCGTCATCGGGCTCCGTGGCCCCCAAGCGGTTCTTTACCTCATAAAGGATCTCTTTTAGTTTTTCTGAGTTCAAGTTTCCTTGGATTAAAACAGAAACCGCAAATCTGGTTAAGAATTCGCTAGCGAAGAAAATTTTTACTGATTTGTTTTCTAGGGCGTGAGATCTAGTGTTTATTTTTGGTAAAAGTAATACCGGTAAAGTCCGGTGAACCTCATCCCCTAAAATTCTCATACCAATACGTTCTACATTTAAGGTTTCTTCGTCGAAATTTTTCATTTCTCGAGCTACAGGTTTGTACTTTTTCAGTCGAATGCAAGATTTGCATTTGCTGCATAAGGTACTTATTTGATCTTGTATATTTTTGATTACGAAAAGTCTTTTAGCTGAGTTAACTAGGCGTGAAACGCTACCATGCCCAAAAGTATTATGAAGGGCTATTGCTACTTGACTTTTCGCGCTTTCGGGCAAAAGGATTTTCATTAATTTTTCGTTTACGAGATCACGGTCGTACCGTACCAAGCAACCGTTGTAAAGTTTGCATTCTTGGTTGTTTAATAGGGTACCAACTTTACGTAGGTTGTTTGGTGCGTCTTGCTGATTTATTAAAACTTCTTTAGCTTTTCTTAATGTGAAACATTCGTCTTGCCACTCGCTAATTTTACCCCAATTATCTATAAAATCAGATATTTTTAAGTTCACGTCAACTTTATTTAGAAATATTTTTGCTAAAATTTCCTGCGAGTGGTAATTGGCATTTAATCTTGCCAAATCTGGATTTTCGATTAGAGTACGGGACCATCCTAACGTTGTGTAAGGAAATTTTTGATTTTCGGATAAACCCAGTGGTTTTATATCTTCCTGTAAACGTAAAAAATTTTCATAGGTCATTGTTGGAACCAAGATAGGGTCAAATTTTACAGAACAGATTACCTCAGCCAATTTGGCTTGTTTTTTAAAAAATTGATCTCCTGCCGAATCGACAATATCGCATACTAGACAACCTTCACAGGGTGTCGAGGCCTCTTTAGTGCGTGACAGGTAGTCCGCAAATTCTATCGACGGGTCTTTCGCAGAAACGTAAACTATTTCATAATTGAAATAACTCAGTTTTGCGAAACACTCGTTGATTTTTCGATCTGCAGTTGGGATTCCCGAAACTCTTAATTTTTTATATAAAAGTGCTACCGATTGGGAATCGGTATACATTATGCAAGCCTTGTCACATAACTCAATTTCGGCCGCAGCCGCAAGCATCGCTGCTAATAGTCCAGTGAGCTCTACCTCACAAGAGGACGGACGACGCTTATTATCACAATCTGAACGCCTACGCGAAAATAATTTTATAAAGTTCTTTTTATTGCCTTCTTTCTGATAGAAAAAGGCGGCGTTCGCAAAATAGGAGGTATCGACAACTCCATGTATTTCTTTATTTCTGTCTACCGGGTGTAGCGCAATTAAACTTTTAATTTTAGTTTTAACGTTTTCGAGCTCACCAATCAGCTCGCGGGACCATTTAACAGCTGTGCTGTTAACCCCTGTACCCTCGATACGCAATTTATGTAGCAATTTGGTTGAATATGGCAAATGATCCGAAATATAAGATGCGCTACCTAAGAATCTTTTGAGCATTCTTTTGGTAGTGATATTATTTTCGTTCATTTTGTCAAGATTGCTAATTACATGTACATTTGGCTCTATAGAGCCCTTGTTCAACGTTTTTCCTAATAGTTTAATTTTTGTACCCAAAAGCTTCATTTTTGAGCCTTTCACTCGAAAATTAAAATAGTGTAGAGTAGACAAAATGCCTTTTAAAACATATAAAAATTCTCCTTTAGTTGACCCCCAAAATATTATGTCGTCCAAATAGCGACATAAGTTATCTTTGAATTTATACAAAATTCGGAGCATAAACTCTCTTACGCTTTGAGGGCTTACGGCCCACCCCATGGGGCATCTTTTATAGCAAAATAGGCCCATGTCTGGGTGTTCGACGCAAAAGAACGGCCATAATTTTCTATCTAATTTGAAACAATAAAACATACTTTGTATGTCTAGTGTTCCTATTAACCCCCTTTTTGTGAAAAATGCAGCCCTGTTTATGATTTGGGTTATTCCGTCCGCCTGAGTGGCTTTAAAGTGTGACATTTGATTCACTGTACGTGAACAATCTAAAACAATTCTACAGCTGTGGGCATTAAGAACCATATCGCCGATATCGTTCTTTTTGCCCACGGCAAAAATACTAATTATATTTTGAGGGGTCATATCAGGCGGAACTTTT
This sequence comes from Oikopleura vanhoeffeni, assembly GCA_004367855.1. Lineage (NCBI taxonomy): Eukaryota > Metazoa > Chordata > Appendicularia > Copelata > Oikopleuridae > Oikopleura > Oikopleura vanhoeffeni. The sequence continues at coordinate 260,493 of SCLH01000522.1, read as the reverse complement.
ATGAGGACATCGTTAGCGATTTCCTCATTTAGTTTAGCGGTTAAAGCCTCTTTAACGTCTGGGGCCATTTTATTAAAATAGTTTGCTACCCGGGTACTTGACATTTTACCGTCAATTTTACCTCGGACTACAAAACGGTCATCATTAACTGTACCCACATCCCCTTTAAAAAGTGGCTTAAATTCGTTCAAAATTTCCCAAATTTCTTCTACTAGGTTTTCGTCTTCAGGAAATTTTAATTCTTCATAAAGGTCGTTTACTTCTACTTCTAGTAAACTGTTTTTATTTTTGAATTCTTGAGAAAGTTTCTCAATTTCTACGTAAAATTTTTTCTCACCGTCCGGATAGATTTTTAACTGGTCCTTTGTTATAATTTTTTCGTCAATAAAAACTGAATCCTTGCATTTTTGTGTCACCGGAACCATTATATCTCCTTTATCCGTTTTAAAAATTTTTTCGATTACCGGTTTTGCCGGTTTTATCAAATTATTTAAAGAAATTTTTTCTGAATTTTCGAATTTGTTTTCATAAGCCAGTTTTATGGACTCGAAAACAGTTTTAACGACTAGGTCGTGTAGTGGTTTTAATACCTTTCTTCCCATGCAAATGGTAGTTTCGGAGTTTCCGAAATTTAAACTAAATTCATTTAGTTTCATGTCAGATTGTCCGAATAAAATGACATTCCATGGACCGGTATTTGTTACCACTACATTTCGTAGTTTTATTTTAAAATGGTTCGTTTTAATTGTAAAATTAGCTCTAAAATCTAAAAGGCTAATTTCAATCCCTGAGGCCCCTGTGGCCACAGTTTTGGACGGGTAAGTTTGGACTCCGGGAATTAAATCGAGAAGTTCTTTATGGATAAGCGAAGAGCTAGCCCCGGAATCTAATATCATTTTTACGGCCCTAGGTTTAGAGTGTTGGTCAATTAAGTTAAAGCGTACCCCTTTTGCAATAATTTCGTCAGGGGTGCTATATTCGTTAATATTTACTTTAACTGACTTATGGTCGTTTATGGTATTAAAAACTTGGAAATCTATCGAATTTGGATTTTCTGGGGATATTTCTTCAAAAAATGCGTCAAAATTTTCTACATTATTTTTGGACTGATAAAACCTTTTTTCCGAAAATTTTAGAAACTTTTGAAAATCATTTCTTCCGATAAAAATATTTGCTTTTTTATTCTGAAAAATGTGTACATTTTCCAGAGTTAAAATGCCTTTACTTGAAAATATTTTAATAGAAATTACTTCAGAAAATTCTAGTCCTATATTATAGATGTCAAAAATTATTTTTTGTGTCGGCTCGCTTTTCTGAATAATACAAGTATTATTCATTTTAAGTAGAGCTTTTGAACTAATTATGGAAAATTTTATGGTTGAATCGAAAACTGCTGGGAAACATCTTGCATTGACGATTTTGCACGAAATTGACTCAAAACGGTTTATATTGGTGTTATATGTTTTTATTAATCTAATGTTTTGTGAAAGTAGTGTTTTCAGAGAAATAGTAAAATCAGAAAACTTTAATTGTTTGTCCTGCATTCTTTCACACCTTTTCGTTCCAATTTGTTGAAGAGTTTTAACCTTAATAATGTGGTTAGAAAAATTTGATAAACACAGATTCTTGATTAGGATTTGAAATACTGTATAATTTGTTATTTTCAAATTCAAAAACTCACCAATGCTAAATTTTTCGAAATTGACGTCTCTGTTTTCCACCATGTGCAGTAAGTTGTCATTCTGGTCTTTAATTTCTTCGCCTTCTCCATTTCCTTCTTCCATTTCTTCCAAATTTTCTTCGTTTTCCATTTCCTGTACGTAGTTAAGAACTACCAATTTTAGCTCGTCAAGTTGGTCTTCGGTGTACGCGTAAAACGTCTTATCGTTTTTACTGTTTTTAACCTGGTAACGGCCATTGGTAGGCTTAAAATTTTTAATTCTTGTTTTAAAATTATCTCGGGCGTAACTTTTACGGTTCGAGCGGTCTGAAGTTCTCTTGAACTTGGATTGATTAGGGGGGTTGCCGTTTTTAAAATCACGGACCGGAGGTTTACGACTAACAAAAACTTTACCTTTAAAGTTCCCCTTTTTAAATTTGCTATTGAAGCGATTGATGACTATTTCTTCTACTGTACCACCATCTGATTCAGTTTCGTAATAGTCTTCAATCGTTTCAACTGAATTAATTTGGTCAAAATTAAAAATTTTCGATTTCGAATTTGATTTCAAATTTTCGCGCGCTTCTTGATCCTTGTGGGCGCTGTTGAGCAATTTTAAATATTGGTTACCCGCGTCGTTCGGGTGTGTTCTGTATGCGAAATCCCAAGTCTGAATGAGTAATTCAGATTTGCCTCGAGATAACGCATTCAGTTGTTCGTATAACTCCTTTTTTCCCTCCATTATCATTTTCACGCTAAGCTCGTCTAAAGTTTTGTCCTTTTTTCGAGCTATTTTAGTGAAAATTTCCTCAACTTTTTCGAAGTCAAGGTAACCTAAAGTATTAAGGGTCATATTAAGGTTTAATTGGGGTGAAAATAATTCCCTCCCAATGAAACCATAATTTTCGCCTTCGATTTCGGCCAGATTTATGGGGTCAGTGTAAACTCCTAGAAATTTACACGAAATGTCTCTTAAATTCTGGATCAAAGACGATTCTTTAATTCCGGCTTTAGCCAGAATGGGAATACTTTTTAGAAATGCGAATAAACGCATCACAGGAGGTTCTTGTACTTTACATCCCGAAATAGAATAAAATAACTTTTTAAGGTTATCCCAGTTTCTTATTCGGCCACTATCAAATTGAGATTTGATAGTGTCTGGCAACATACTGTTGAAAATAACGATGGTATGTTCAAGAACCTTTCTGATGCTTTTGATGTTATTTGGATCAAAAAATCCAATAAGTTCTGGTTCTCCTAAAAATCTATCCCCTCCGAAAAAACTTATGAATCGTTCGTTAGCTGCTTTCATATTGGGCTGATGTTTGTTTACACAATCTTGTGTACAAATGAAATCAACTTCTCCTGCATTTTTACCTGGAACGCCAAATTTAACCTGTAGTTTTTGAAATTCTGGGGTGGCCGAAAGGCCTTTAGTAACCCCAGCTAAATCCCTAATGGGAGTTAACAGATATCGATACTCTTGTTTCATTTTTTGGAAATCTGAAACACTATCCGGGATACCCCTTGTCTTATCGTCTTGACAAGTTTGGTGGTGCGATGGAGGGCGCCACAAAAAGGGTAGGGTACGAAAGTCGTAGTCCCCTGTATATTTGTTATCCCGAAGTCGTTTGGTTATATTGTCTTCCAGTAAATTTAATACTTCGTTAATAGCGTTAGAATCACCCCACGGAATTTTATTTAAGTCGATCTTAAAAATAGAATTTTTTGAGAAAGTTTTCTCAATTAAAGAGGAATCGTGGGCATTGGGAATTGATCCCGGACGGTAATTACCGTTACGCACATAAGCCATGGCTTAGCGGAAAGTTGGGTATTTGACCCTAGTTTATATGCCGGATCTTTCGATCGTAATGTCCCTGAGGCGTGTATGGATTCGAAAATCTAAGCACGTGAGGGCACCACGTAAATCTGAAGTCAGATCGTCTGCACACTAGCGATATTAAACACTCAACACAGTAGGTTAATGCTAGAATTTTACTTTATTGTAAAATGTTGGGCCATGTACAACAGAAAGGGAAAATTGGAACAGGGCAACCGCAATTAGAGGATTGTATTTTGGTTCAAGGCTTCTTGGTAAATCGAGCAATATGAAATAAAGCTCGGTTTTCCGAAGTCCTAGAACAAACTAAATCCTGCTGATATTCTCGACGCCGTCCAAGCTCTTCTCCGTCGATGTCCAACTGAGCGCAGCACTTTATCAGGAATGATAAAAGTACTCCAACTAAACCGCCAAACCTGAAAATATAAGTTAGTTTGAGAGTTAAATGTAACTCTTCCAATGCTTGCCTTTTCGGATTTTACCCGAGTGAATTAGTGTTGTTTAGAACACTGGTTAAATACCATTAAGTGGTGGCGTTATGCGCTTAGCGATAATTGTTTCATATTATTAATAATATCAAAGTACCGTATTTGCGGAGTTTAGTAAATTCGCAGATACCATATTTACGGTATATCGCCCGAGATATTCAGTTGATAAATTTTGCAATTTTATTACTCTTCTCCTGCAGGCGAGCTACTGACTTTGATAATTGATAAAAAATTGACAAAAAACATCAGTTTTTCAGCTCATAACGCTCAGCCTCCAGTGTGAAACTAGTCAAAATGCTCTCAAACCTGGCACACAGGTGTAATGATCCCTGAGCTATGAATAATCAGTCAAAACATTTTTTCGTTGTCATCTTTCGGTTTCAGTAATGTAATAGTGACTCCTCATGAAAAACTCGAGTTTTGATATTATGTAAAATCACACAAGGAGTAAATTTTGAATATTTATTTTTCAGCCAAAAGTCTTAAAATGTTGTCAGCTTCCGTTTGATATCCATTTAAGGTCATTTTCGGTCATTTGAAATTTTTGGATTTTTCAAAATTTGAAAAAAATCTCGAAAATTTTTTTCAAAATTTTCAAAAATATTTTTTCCAAATTTTCTGGAAAAA
>SCLH01000522.1:231844-251027 GCA_004367855.1 Oikopleura vanhoeffeni | reverse complement strand
CAAATAGTACTCAAATTACGCCGAAAAGTTTTTAGGACTAATAAACACATAATCTAAGAATTTTGAACATAACGGCATTTTCCAAAAACGTCACGTGATCTTATTTTTCAAGAAATAAGGATTAATTTATGACATATTCCAAACCTTATTTTTGAATTATTTCGTCACGTGATTTAATTCGGACCTTCGTGTAATGAGAAGAAACTCTTAAAAGCGTCTGAAGTTCATCCACAATCTTTTTTTATGTAATTTGAGAACTTTTCTAAATTACCCTTTATCGGTACAATGGTTTTTGATTAATCAATAATTACCGATTGAGTTTTTTTTTATTTCAAGATTTTTGTTTGTATTATTTTTGAAAATTGGCCTCCGGTTAAAATAGAGCATTTCTAGAAGTCAAAACTTCCGAAAAATTAATTACATGAGAATCAGTGAAAGGTTCGTGCGTAGGCGTAGGCATGACTCTGTCTCTCGTTCTTACCACAATAAATGATATTGAACAATAATTTAAGAGTCATTTCAATAAAGAATTTTTTAGAAAACATATAATAATTTTCACATAGAGCTATAGAAAACCCTTTGAAGTTAACTTAACAGTAGTTCAAAATATAAATAAACGTTTAAATTCGTATGATTATTGCACTGTTGCCCGTGACTGGGGTACATTTTTGCGAATTATTTTTTTCTCATCCCCATTAAATGCCTTTTTGTTCATCGGAATTTTTTTATTTTAATTTTATTGCAAATTGGCTGAATATTATTCAAAGCTATTGAAAAATGTTTGTTGATAATGAAACTTTGCTTATATGGCTCGATTTATAAAAATGGTCACTAGTTGCCGGAAATCGAGTCTGGGTACAGATTCATGTCTGAAGTCTACGAGTTATGAAAGAGTATCATGCTTAGGGATAATTCCTACAGATTTTCGCGAAAATCGACTTTATTTAAGTCAAAACCACCGCGAAAATGTTATAATTATGAGCTATGAATTATAAAGGACGTCGTAAAGAGCCTTTAGATTCCGCATTACCAAAATATAAAAAGAATCAAGGTTCGAAAAATTTATCTTGCATTTCCGAAAAATTTATCTTGCATTTCCGTGATGTTTTTTTCACATCAAATATCTAGTCAGGTAAGAGTTTTTCAAGTTTTATATGAACCATATTATATGATGAGTGACTCACTCTGAGTGAGTGTAAAATGTTTAAAAAATTTCAAGTGATTTAAAATTAAATTATGTTTCGTGCATCAATATTCAAGAACATGAAAATTTACACTTTTTGTTTGTAATTAAATGAAGTGCATGCTCTCATTTTTTCTTCAGTATCAAATAAAATGCTAGTTTATCATTCAATTTCCCTACAAAGCTAAGCTGAACTGTTACAATGCAGTTAACAGGTAAAAAGGTTAACGAAATTATTCTTTTTCATAAAATTCTGCATGTAAATTATGCTTTCAATTATGTGAATAATACATTTTGTCATTTTTGAGCGATTTAAGTAGTGTAATCAGAAATCGGAGTTTTCACAATCTGTTAAGAGGGTTCTATAGGCAAAATGACTTTTTTGAATAACTTTTCCTTTAACAATAGTCTGATAACTTTTCAAAAACTTCAAATTTTTTCTTATAGATCGTGAGAAAACCTTTGATTCACAACTTTTAAGAATACTTACTTCTTAATTTTTTTCGACGGAATTTTTGGTAGCTTTTTGGATTTGGATTTTTTCATTTTCCTCGATTTCAGAACTTTAACTATGAATAATTAATTTCAAAAATTAAATGCCTGAAAAATGTATACAATAGTACAATAGTCGAAACTCTTCATTATTTTGTTCAAATGACTTATTAAAACTTTTGTCATGGTCCTATTTTTCGGAATTGAAAGCTTCAAAAAGTTTCGTCCACTTGAAGTTCAAATGTTATCTAACTGATTAGCGACAATGGTTGATTTAAAAATTCAGCATAACAAATTAGGGGGCAGCCGACATTTGCGGTCAGTCAAGTGACCATTTTTTATAAGGACACTGATAACAGTCCTAACAGTGATTTATTCGCCGATTTTTAATGTTTTGCTTTCTTGCGCTCTCTACACCAAAATTCGAATTGATAAAACGCTCATTAAAGAATGTTTTGGAGACCTTGAGAGGTGACATATCCCTTTATCACCTTTTGGTTAGAATAGCGTGTGATTTTAACGTTGTGGCGACGCATTCTAACCAAAAGGTGATAAAGGGATATGGATAACCTGCCCTCAGAGTACAAATCCTAAATATTTGAAAAATGCGAAATCTGAGCATTTGATTGGTTGATCCTTTCTTAATCTGACCAATGAAATCGGCCTATTCCGCAATCAAGGGTTTTGATTGGGTGCTAATATCTTGCGTTGTTTGTATCATTCAAATATTTAGGATTTGTACTCTGAGGGCGGGTAATCCATATACCCGGCTGATTGGAGTCAATATAACTCACGAAAGTAATTAGTTAGTTTATTTTTTTGTGCTTATTATCGTTAGCCCAGCCAGAATAAATGTGTTCCAGCTCATTTAAATTATTTTTGATCTCTTCAAAGAAAAAGATTTGAGTTCAAATTTTCATTTTTGAATTCGTAAAAATTTCAAAAAAATCAAAACATTATAAAAAATTTTCCGCATCTTTCGTCCAAAATTTTTTCTGATTTTTAATTTAAATTTTTGGGTAAAAACAAAAAAAACGCCACTTTAACTTATTTCATAGATGCCTACATATTTTCTGACCGCCGTTTGAAAAGTCATAAAATCTTTATTTTTCATCTTTTGTCGACTTTTTTAAAAGTATTATGAAAATTTTCCGCAAATCAAATCCAAAATTTTTAAAAGTCGTTTTTTGAATTCTCTATAAAAATTGGGCAGAATCATTAATTAAATTTTCTGGCATCTTTAGTTTCTGTCTGTCAACTAATGCATCATGATGGGATTGTCGCGCGATTATCATATCTTAACTATTGATGAAATTTACAACACTTGGTTGTACAACCGGTAAGTGCCATTTGGTACTNTCATGGTCCTATTTTTCGGAATTGAAAGCTTCAAAAAGTTTCGTCCACTTGAAGTTCAAATGTTATCTAACTGATTAGCGACAATGGTTGATTTAAAAATTCAGCATAACAAATTAGGGGGCAGCCGACATTTGCGGTCAGTCAAGTGACCATTTTTTATAAGGACACTGATAACAGTCCTAACAGTGATTTATTCGCCGATTTTTAATGTTTTGCTTTCTTGCGCTCTCTACATCAAAATTCGAATTGATAAAACGCTCATTAAAAAATGTTTTGGAGACCTTGAGAGGTGGCATATGGATAACCCGGCGGGTTAAACCCGCCCTCAGAGTACAAATCCTAAATATTTGAAAAATGCGAAATCTGAGCATTTGATTGGTTGATCTTTTCTTAATCTGACCAATGAAATCGGCCTATTCCGCAATCAAGGGTTTTGATTGGGTGCTAATATCTTGGTAGGATCCTGACTGAGAGCGTCCATCTTGACTCTACATAATTACCACACCTGGCGCCCCAAGTCGTTTTTTGAATTCTCTATAAAAATTGGGCAGAATCATTAATTAAATTTTCTGGCATCTTTAGTTTCTGTCTGTCAACTAATGCATCATGATGGGATTGTCGCGCGATTATCATATCTTAACTATTGATGAAATTTACAACACTTGGTTGTACAACCGGTAAGTGCCATTTGGTACTCAATTTTTTGAAATTTTATTTCCCAAAAAAATTTTTCAATAAAAAGTGATTCTTTAAATTTTTACAGATACTCAATATAAGATAAAAAAATAAACTTTCACCTTTTTTCTTTGAAATATCGCTCTGAAAAAATGTACCAATTTGCCGGATTTATGCCAAGTTCTTAAATATATGCTTCCAGTTTTATTTTACTATCACTGTTTCTTATATAAGCGTTCCACCAGTCTTAAGATTTTTCCTAGCCATAATAAAAAATCGTGTCAAGTGACGGACTGCAAATTTCGGCTAGCCCATTATTTTTTTATAGTGAAAACGATGCGACAATATTTTTTTACAATTTAAAAATTTTCTCATGATGGTGCTCCCGATTTTTTGTAATAAACCAATCAAATTTCTTTCGATTAAAAATTTTGGTCTTATTTATTTCGGAATAACTTTCTCTAGTAAAAATAGCGTATTAATTGTTTTTAAATTATCAAGTACAATGATATACAGAATAATCGAAACTCTGTAGAATTGGTTTTGTAATTAAATATTGACAGGAATCCATAAATCTGCGATAGTTAATCAAAAACTAAATTGATGATTTTCATTTTTTCTTGCTAAAATAATTTTCTTTTATGAAATATTCTAAGAGTGTTGATGTGCGTAAATAAGTCCATTATAGAAATGTGTATTCCTTAGCTTCCCACGAGATTCGAGAGAATGGTCACAACTTTAGGGGGTTCTCAACGCCATGAAAGGTCTTTTCAAACATATCCCACAGAAAAACGGTGATAGCTGCAAACTTCTCCCTAGTATGGCTGGAATGATCAAAAACTCGGCTGAATATTTTATGATTTTGAGAGTTTTACGAAATCTCATTTTACCAGTAAACTTAATTTTTTTTGTATAAATTCATGAGATACGCGAATTTTGGAATCGGAAATATTTCGAGTTAAATTTTTGTGCATGCTTTCTTTAATCAGTAAGATTTTAACTAAATAATTTTAAAGTGATGTTGTGAAAATGGAAGTGTTATGATCTTGTCAGGAATTTTATGGCATAATATATGTATATTTATTTATTTATTCTTAGGCAACGTTTCGCTTATGCATCTTCAGGGCTAAAGTTTTATGATATATGTATTATAATATGTGTATTAATGATATATGTATTATAATATATGTATATATGTAATAATATATATAATATCATGGCTCTGAAATTCACACTGCCTGTCCAAAATAAAATTTAACTTGTGAAAAGTTTAAAAAAATTTAAGTCAAAACATAAGCCTTGAATTTGAGATGAAAATAAAAACCTAAGAGAAGTTTAATTCCATGCTTATGTTTTTATCATGCAATAATGTCTGAGATTAAAAGTTTTAATTTAAAACCAGTTTGAAAAAATTTCGGTTGTTTAACAATTTATTTGCTTTATTTCATATCTTTCGAAGAATTGACTGAAATTGAAAAAAAGAAGTATTTGAAGGAATGAATAAAATTCTGTCAATTTAATCAAACAATAAACGAAATAATAAACAAAGTTTTCTGATGTTCCAGTGAAAAATTCTCAAAAATAACTTTTCGTTGTCTCTGTTGAAATGTTGACTTATGCAAATAGAAAACTTTTAAAAATCATAAATCTTCAGAAGGATTTGTTGATTTTCCAAGCATAATTAATATTTGTACGTTTTTAGTTCGTCAATAGTTAACAAATATTTAGCTGGTTAACAATATTAAAGGACCAATATTTGATTTTTTTCAGCGGATCAAAAAGTATACTTGTCAAATATTTATCATGAGCCGCAGCGTCTTAGGCGTCCAACCCTCCAGAGTTATACAGAATCAGTATCATAATATTTTTAGAATTTTAAATGAAATTTTTGTATTATCATATAATTTATTTTGTATCATGCTTTTATCAAAATGCGAGAACGATTTCATTAAATAGTAATATAAAAACACAATCAATAGAGATTTTACCAAATGATGACTTTGCGAAAAGTGAAAGTCCAATTTGGAAGCAAGCTGTTGATAAAATTATTTCACTAGACAGGAGTTACTTGAATTTTAGAAGTTACTTCAAACCTAAATATCAGATAAACTGGGTTTACTGCAGCCATATTTTATCAAACGATGATCAAGAAAAACATTTTTGTACAATTTCATTCAATCTTAACCTGACTAGATGTTTAGCAAAAGTGAGTTTGAACTACCTAATATCATATTAAAAAATTGGAGCTTGATAATGTGGAGCTTCATATCTGGGCAAAATTCATAGCGATGAACGAATGATTCGTTACGAATCTATCATTTTAATTATGGGTAGACGTACTGAGCAAAAAATGAGGTAGCCGATAATTTATTCACCCACGGAGTTTTTAATGCTGAAAAAATAGCGCAAAACTTTTTTTGTTGATCGTTTTTCCTAATATCATTTTGACAAAAAAATTTGAAATTCTAAATTGTTTTTTTAATTTTTTAGATTAAACCTTAGAAATAACTATGTCTCTGATATATTTATATTTTTTTTTATTTACAGGCTCAATTTAACACTTGCAAGACTTGTCGTTTCAATAATAATATACCGAAGATGGACTTTTATACAGGAAGGATGATAATCTGTAATTTATCATCAGTAATGAATTTCAATTTTGGAAATAATGTACAAAATGCTGGAAAGTAAGTACCGTATTAAATTTATATTTAAAAAAGAAATAGAAATTTATTTTTTAACGCTTTTTGATATAAACTCATTGTATTTGAAATAATATATTCCAGGATGCGCATTCAATTAGGCTATATCTAGCCAAACTAATAGTCATTTCGGCCCTTCAGAGACCTCCAAAATCGGTCCTGACCGACTGCTGTCACTCTAAAAACTATACGATATAGTTTTGCCTTATTTAATGCGCATGCAGTCTATACTCTTACCATAGCAATGCAGTTGGTGGCTAGTTGAAGCGCAAGCTAGTAAAAGCACACATTTTTGAGCTTATCTGATTTTGGTCAACCATTGAGTAAAGCAATCAACAGACAAAATTTTGAATTAAATGGTTATTTTGTATACTTATCTCGAGTTCAGCAATACATTTAATAATTGTACACACCGTATTCTGAATTTGGGAAAAAGTCTGCCTGTGAGTAGTTAAAGCACATATTTTCGGCAAACGCTTGATGAGTGCTTTAACCCACTGTATTGTCTAATCGAGTACGACTCCGAGCACGTTTATTTTTCTATTACTTCTATCTCTAACTATAAATTATAGTATATTATATGAAAAATATTTTATATTTATTTTTTATTGATAAAATAATACACTATACATGTGTATATATACATGTATATATACACTATAATTTATAATAATTTTTATAAAAAAAAGTATATATATATAGTGTATTATTTTATCAATAAAAAATAAATATAAAATATTTTTCATATAAAATATTATAATTTATAGTTAGAGATAGAAGAAATAAAAAAATAAACGTGTTCGGAGTCGTACTCGATTAGACAATACAGTGGGTAGCTAGTTAAAGCACTCATCCAGCGTTTGCCGAAAATATGTGCTTTAACTACTCACAGGCAGACTTTTTTTCAAATTTAGAATACGGTGTGTATTCTATTATAGTCTATAAAGCGTTTTTGAGATGGAGTTCCGTTGCGAAAAGGATATATATCCCCTGTACCCATTTTGATGAATTTTTCAATGGAATTGCTTCTTCTATGTGCTCTCATTCAAAAATTCACCAAAGTGTTAACAGGTGATAGGTGTTTAAAAAAAATTTTGATAGACAAAGCAATAAGTATTTGAGACCATTCTTGGCTCATTGTTATCCCGTTTTCTTTCATTATTTCCGTGAAAGTGTCTATTTTGAAAAATACCCATTTAAAACCGTTTTGTCCCCTTTAATTAAGTTTGTCGTGGCCTAAAATGTTACCCTTACCTTAACAATGGTCTTTCTTGGATCAGTAAGCATAGTTGTTACCATTTACGAAAAAGTGTCCATTTTAAAGTTGTTATAATTTGTTTTGCTTTAGGAATTATAGTGGAAAATTTCTCTTGCCAAAAGACGGATTTGCTGATCGCGAGGATTCGGTTTGGAATTCATTTATTGATATGGATCTATACAAACTTTTTGGTATTGAAGTTTTTAAAGTTAAAGTTGTTAAAGACAGTCATATACAGTATAATACAACAAATTATTTTTTTTCTGGATTTTTTTAAATGAATTTGCAGGTGTCGATAGTACAATACAGTCCCTAACCCCTTGAAATGCAAAAAAAATTCAAAAAAAGTAGGCATTTTAAGGGGGCAAAGGGAATTATGCGCATTTCAAGGGGACATGCCTTTTTTATGGAGAAAAATTGTTTTTTTCTTGATATCTTTATGAAGAACATATGTTTTTTCGATTCTTTGAACAATTCTACACAAAATACGAATTGTGGTAGGCTGAATTTCTAGTTTCAAAGACTTAAAAAGTCAAATTTTAATTTTCTAGAAATTTTAAAATTTAATAATACGAATAAATGATATGAAATCGTTGTTTGAATCGTGTAAACCAGTTTCTAGAAAAATGCATTTCTTGAATTTCATCTTCAAGTTTCCATTTTTAAAATTCTTGAATTTGAGCCTCAATCATAGATATGTTTTCATAATTTAGTACTGTAATTTTGACAGCGTCACAAATCGCAATATAAACTTCTTGCTCAAAAGTGCTAGTGATATGACTTATTCGCCGTAAGGCCTCTATTGGCAGGTTCTGAAGGTTTCTGGAGTACCAATAATTCTAGCAATTACTTNTTATTTTTGAGTACTTAACGTTAATTAATTCCGCCCCTAGGTTAAATCTGAATTAGGTAAATAATTTCGATAATTTTGCGTTTTTTGAGTATTTTTTTCAAAATAACGTTTGTGTCAATTTGACCACTAAAACTTTAAAATATCGTGTTGACGTACTCCAACTTTCTCTTCAGTGTTTCCGCAGCTTTCTTTTGGGTGTACTTTCGAAAATAAACTTCATCATCTTATTTTTGTTTCAGGATTTTTTTTTAAAATTGATTACAAAATCATATTACGAATTAAGCCGGGAATTGCATAAAAGCTCGTCTTAATGTCTTAGTAATGTTATGAGGAATACTTAGTGAAAGTTTGAGCCATTTTGCAAATATCTCATTATACCCCTTTGTTTGAACCTTGGTACATAGTCTATAGACCATAAGCATGAGTGAATAATTTTTAATCTCCAAAATTAATTAAACCCTCCGAAGCATATCCTATTCCGAGTACACTAGATCAAATTGCCTAGGTAAAAATACAAGCCAATTGTGTGTTCAATTCAGGGTTTTGATTGGTTGGTTGCCCGTCTCACTCTCGTTTGTATTTGGTTTGTATTTTTACTCTAATTTTTAACCTTGTAATGGTTTGTATTTTTACCTGGCATTTTTGAATCTACTGTCTCGGAATAGGATATAGTCTCAAGATCAGGAATCATCTAGGTGGCTAAAGGATATAAATAAGTCTATGAGCAAAAAAAATAGCAACTTGAAACAATGTACTAGTAGTACAGTACTACCCTTTCTTGCTTGGATGGCTACATAGAAATACAACATCATTTTCGCGGATTTAATTTTCTCGGAATTAAATCTTCTTGGTTTCCTTTTTGAGCTATTTAAAATTAATTGAGTTTATCTAAAAACCGCTAATCGTTGTGTGCAATTTGGTTAACTCGTAGACTCGATTTCCGCAAGTAGTGACCATTCACCATTAAATCGCATTTTACGAACGCTTAAACATTGATGACAAGACCAGTTATAAAGTATCGATAAACTTTAAGACAAAATGACGTTTGTGCGTTTTTTTTTTGAAATTTTTACTGATTACAGTACTTATTTTTGCAATTTTTTTTAAATCACCAAAAAAAACGTTTCATCATGATCAAAAAATTCTAAGACTTTTTTTCCATTACACAATGCATAAAATGACTCACGTGACCGTATTTCAAGAAATAAGGTTGGCCAAATAGTACTGTTTTTTTCAAAAATTGCTTAAAACACTTTTGAAAAAAATGAAGGGGGTTCTTAGACGTTTTTAAGACTTTTTTACATCAACTAAGTCCGAAAACGATCACGTGACCTTCAAATTAAGAAATGAGGTTTTGCCCAAGTACTCAAATAGTACTCAAATTACGCCGAAAAGTTTTTAGGACTAAATAATCACATATCTAAGAATTTTGAACATAACGGCATTTCCAAAAACGTCACGTGATCCTTATTTTTCAAGAGAAGTAATTTATGACATATTCCAAACCTTATTTTGAATTATTTTTCGTCACGTGATTTAATTCGGACCTTCGTGTAATGAGAAGAAATCTTAAAGCCGTCTGAAGTTCATCCCAATCTTTTTTATGTAATTTGAGAACTTTTCTAAAATTACCCTTTATCGTACAATGGTTTTTGATTAATCAATAATACCGATTGAGTTTTTTTTAATTTCAAGATTTATGTTTGTATTATTTGTAAAAATTGGCCTCCGGTTAAAATAGAGCATTTCTAGAAGTCAAAACTTCCGAAAAATTAATTACATTAAAATCAGTGAAAGGTTCGCGCATAGGCGTGACTATGTCTCTCGTTCTTACCACAATAAATGATATTGAACAATAATTTAAGAGTCATTGCACTAGAGAATTTTGTATAAAACATATAATAATTTTTTAATGGATCTATAGAAAACCCTTTGAAGTTAACTTAAATGTAGTTTAAAATATAAATAAACGTTTAAATTCGTAATGATTATTGCACTGTTGCCCGTCACTGGGGTACATTTTCGCGAATTATTTTTTTCTCATCCCATTAAATGCCTTTTTGTTCATCGGAATTTTTTTATTTTAATTTATTGCAAATTGGCTGAATATTTAAAGCTATTGAAAAATGTTTGTTGATAATAAACTTTGCTTATATGGCTCGATTTATAAAAATGGTCACTAGTTGCCGGAAATCAAGTCTGGGTACAGATTCATGTCCAAGTCTACGAGTTAGAAAGAGTATCATGCTTAGGGATAATTCCTACAGATTTTCGCGAAAATCGACTTTATTTAAGTCAAAACCACCGCGAAAATGTTATAATTATGAGCTATGAATTATAAAGGACGTCGTAAAGAGCCTTTAGATTCCGCATTACCAAAATATAAAAAGAATCAAGGTTCGAAAAATTTATCTTGCATTTCCGAAAAATTTATCTTGCATTTCCGTGATGTTTTTTTCACATCAAATATCTAGTCAGGTAAGAGTTTTTCAAGTTTTATATGAACCATATTATATGATGAGTGACTCACTCTGAGTGAGTGTAAAATGTTTAAAAAATTTCAAGTGATTTAAAATTAAATTATGTTTCGTGCATCAATATTCAAGAACATGAAAATTTACACTTTTTGTTTGTAATTAAATGAAGTGCATGCTCTCATTTTTTCTTCAGTATCAAATAAAATGCTAGTTTATCATTCAATTTCCCTACAAAGCTAAGCTGAACTGTTACAATGCAGTTAACAGGTAAAAAGGTTAACGAAATTATTCTTTTTCATAAAATTCTGCATGTAAATTATGCTTTCAATTATGTGAATAATACATTTTGTCATTTTTGAGCGATTTAAGTAGTGTAATCAGAAATCGGAGTTTTCACAATCTGTTAAGAGGGTTCTATAGGCAAAATGACTTTTTTGAATAACTTTTCCTTTAACAATAGTCTGATAACTTTTCAAAAACTTCAAATTTTTTCTTATAGATCGTGAGAAAACCTTTGATTCACAACTTTTAAGAATACTTACTTCTTAATTTTTTTCGACGGAATTTTTGGTAGCTTTTTGGATTTGGATTTTTTCATTTTCCTCGATTTCAGAACTTTAACTATGAATAATTAATTTCAAAAATTAAATGCCTGAAAAATGTATACAATAGTACAATAGTCGAAACTCTTCATTATTTTGTTCAAATGACTTATTAAAACTTTTGTCATGGTCCTATTTTTCGGAATTGAAAGCTTCAAAAAGTTTCGTCCACTTGAAGTTCAAATGTTATCTAACTGATTAGCGACAATGGTTGATTTAAAAATTCAGCATAACAAATTAGGGGGCAGCCGACATTTGCGGTCAGTCAAGTGACCATTTTTTATAAGGACACTGATAACAGTCCTAACAGTGATTTATTCGCCGATTTTTAATGTTTTGCTTTCTTGCGCTCTCTACACCAAAATTCGAATTGATAAAACGCTCATTAAAGAATGTTTTGGAGACCTTGAGAGGTGACATATCCCTTTATCACCTTTTGGTTAGAATAGCGTGTGATTTTAACGTTGTGGCGACGCATTCTAACCAAAAGGTGATAAAGGGATATGGATAACCTGCCCTCAGAGTACAAATCCTAAATATTTGAAAAATGCGAAATCTGAGCATTTGATTGGTTGATCCTTTCTTAATCTGACCAATGAAATCGGCCTATTCCGCAATCAAGGGTTTTGATTGGGTGCTAATATCTTGCGTTGTTTGTATCATTCAAATATTTAGGATTTGTACTCTGAGGGCGGGTAATCCATATACCCGGCTGATTGGAGTCAATATAACTCACGAAAGTAATTAGTTAGTTTATTTTTTTGTGCTTATTATCGTTAGCCCAGCCAGAATAAATGTGTTCCAGCTCATTTAAATTATTTTTGATCTCTTCAAAGAAAAAGATTTGAGTTCAAATTTTCATTTTTGAATTCGTAAAAATTTCAAAAAAATCAAAACATTATAAAAAATTTTCCGCATCTTTCGTCCAAAATTTTTTCTGATTTTTAATTTAAATTTTTGGGTAAAAACAAAAAAAACGCCACTTTAACTTATTTCATAGATGCCTACATATTTTCTGACCGCCGTTTGAAAAAGTCATTAAAAATTTTATATTTTTCATCTTTTGTCGACTTTTTAAAAGTATTATGAAATTTTACCGCAAATCAAATGCCAAGGAAATTTTAAAAGTCGTTTTTTGAATTCTCTATAAAAATTGGGCAGAATCATTAATTAAATTTTCTGGCATCTTTAGTTTCTGTCTGTCAACTAATGCATCATGATGGGATTGTCGCGCGATTATCATATCTTAACTATTGATGAAATTTACAACACTTGGTTGTACAACCGGTAAGTGCCATTTGGTACTCAATTTTTTGAAATTTTATTTCCCAAAAAAATTTTTCAATAAAAAGTGATTCTTTAAATTTTTACAGATACTCAATATAAGATAAAAAAATAAACTTTCACCTTTTTTCTTTGAAATATCGCTCTGAAAAAATGTACCAATTTGCCGGATTTATGCCAAGTTCTTAAATATATGCTTCCAGTTTTATTTTACTATCACTGTTTCTTATATAAGCGTTCCACCAGTCTTAAGATTTTTCCTAGCCATAATAAAAAATCGTGTCAAGTGACGGACTGCAAATTTCGGCTAGCCCATTATTTTTTTATAGTGAAAACGATGCGACAATATTTTTTTACAATTTAAAAATTTTCTCATGATGGTGCTCCCGATTTTTTGTAATAAACCAATCAAATTTCTTTCGATTAAAAATTTTGGTCTTATTTATTTCGGAATAACTTTCTCTAGTAAAAATAGCGTATTAATTGTTTTTAAATTATCAAGTACAATGATATACAGAATAATCGAAACTCTGTAGAATTGGTTTTGTAATTAAATATTGACAGGAATCCATAAATCTGCGATAGTTAATCAAAAACTAAATTGATGATTTTCATTTTTTCTTGCTAAAATAATTTTCTTTTATGAAATATTCTAAGAGTGTTGAAGTGCGCAATGATTTCCATTATGAGAATTGTGTATCCTAGCTGCCCACGAAGATTCTAGGAATGGTCACAATTAGGGGTTCCAACGCCATGAAAGGTCTTTTCAAACATATCCCACAGAAAAACGGTGATAGCTGCAAACTTCTCCCTAGTATGGCTGGAATGATCAAAAACTCGGCTGAATATTTTATGATTTTGAGAGTTTTACGAAATCTCATTTTACCAGTAAACTTAATTTTTTTTGTATAAATTCATGAGATACGCGAATTTTGGAATCGGAAATATTTCGAGTTAAATTTTTGTGCATGCTTTCTTTAATCAGTAAGATTTTAACTAAATAATTTTAAAGTGATGTTGTGAAAATGGAAGTGTTATGATCTTGTCAGGAATTTTATGGCATAATATATGTATATTTATTTATTTATTCTTAGGCAACGTTTCGCTTATGCATCTTCAGGGCTAAAGTTTTATGATATATGTATTATAATATGTGTATTAATGATATATGTATTATAATATATGTATATATGTAATAATATATATAATATCATGGCTCTGAAATTCACACTGCCTGTCCAAAATAAAATTTAACTTGTGAAAAGTTTAAAAAAATTTAAGTCAAAACATAAGCCTTGAATTTGAGATGAAAATAAAAACCTAAGAGAAGTTTAATTCCATGCTTATGTTTTTATCATGCAATAATGTCTGAGATTAAAAGTTTTAATTTAAAACCAGTTTGAAAAAATTTCGGTTGTTTAACAATTTATTTGCTTTATTTCATATCTTTCGAAGAATTGACTGAAATTGAAAAAAAGAAGTATTTGAAGGAATGAATAAAATTCTGTCAATTTAATCAAACAATAAACGAAATAATAAACAAAGTTTTCTGATGTTCCAGTGAAAAATTCTCAAAAATAACTTTTCGTTGTCTCTGTTGAAATGTTGACTTATGCAAATAGAAAACTTTTAAAAATCATAAATCTTCAGAAGGATTTGTTGATTTTCCAAGCATAATTAATATTTGTACGTTTTTAGTTCGTCAATAGTTAACAAATATTTAGCTGGTTAACAATATTAAAGGACCAATATTTGATTTTTTTCAGCGGATCAAAAAGTATACTTGTCAAATATTTATCATGAGCCGCAGCGTCTTAGGCGTCCAACCCTCCAGAGTTATACAGAATCAGTATCATAATATTTTTAGAATTTTAAATGAAATTTTTGTATTATCATATAATTTATTTTGTATCATGCTTTTATCAAAATGCGAGAACGATTTCATTAAATAGTAATATAAAAACACAATCAATAGAGATTTTACCAAATGATGACTTTGCGAAAAGTGAAAGTCCAATTTGGAAGCAAGCTGTTGATAAAATTATTTCACTAGACAGGAGTTACTTGAATTTTAGAAGTTACTTCAAACCTAAATATCAGATAAACTGGGTTTACTGCAGCCATATTTTATCAAACGATGATCAAGAAAAACATTTTTGTACAATTTCATTCAATCTTAACCTGACTAGATGTTTAGCAAAAGTGAGTTTGAACTACCTAATATCATATTAAAAAATTGGAGCTTGATAATGTGGAGCTTCATATCTGGGCAAAATTCATAGCGATGAACGAATGATTCGTTACGAATCTATCATTTTAATTATGGGTAGACGTACTGAGCAAAAAATGAGGTAGCCGATAATTTATTCACCCACGGAGTTTTTAATGCTGAAAAAATAGCGCAAAACTTTTTTTGTTGATCGTTTTTCCTAATATCATTTTGACAAAAAAATTTGAAATTCTAAATTGTTTTTTTAATTTTTTAGATTAAACCTTAGAAATAACTATGTCTCTGATATATTTATATTTTTTTTTATTTACAGGCTCAATTTAACACTTGCAAGACTTGTCGTTTCAATAATAATATACCGAAGATGGACTTTTATACAGGAAGGATGATAATCTGTAATTTATCATCAGTAATGAATTTCAATTTTGGAAATAATGTACAAAATGCTGGAAAGTAAGTACCGTATTAAATTTATATTTAAAAAAGAAATAGAAATTTATTTTTTAACGCTTTTTGATATAAACTCATTGTATTTGAAATAATATATTCCAGGATGCGCATTCAATTAGGCTATATCTAGCCAAACTAATAGTCATTTCGGCCCTTCAGAGACCTCCAAAATCGGTCCTGACCGACTGCTGTCACTCTAAAAACTATACGATATAGTTTTGCCTTATTTAATGCGCATGCAGTCTATACTCTTACCATAGCAATGCAGTTGGTGGCTAGTTGAAGCGCAAGCTAGTAAAAGCACACATTTTTGAGCTTATCTGATTTTGGTCAACCATTGAGTAAAGCAATCAACAGACAAAATTTTGAATTAAATGGTTATTTTGTATACTTATCTCGAGTTCAGCAATACATTTAATAATTGTACACACCGTATTCTGAATTTGGGAAAAAGTCTGCCTGTGAGTAGTTAAAGCACATATTTTCGGCAAACGCTTGATGAGTGCTTTAACCCACTGTATTGTCTAATCGAGTACGACTCCGAGCACGTTTATTTTTCTATTACTTCTATCTCTAACTATAAATTATAGTATATTATATGAAAAATATTTTATATTTATTTTTTATTGATAAAATAATACACTATACATGTGTATATATACATGTATATATACACTATAATTTATAATAATTTTTATAAAAAAAAGTATATATATATAGTGTATTATTTTATCAATAAAAAATAAATATAAAATATTTTTCATATAAAATATTATAATTTATAGTTAGAGATAGAAGAAATAAAAAAATAAACGTGTTCGGAGTCGTACTCGATTAGACAATACAGTGGGTAGCTAGTTAAAGCACTCATCCAGCGTTTGCCGAAAATATGTGCTTTAACTACTCACAGGCAGACTTTTTTTCAAATTTAGAATACGGTGTGTATTCTATTATAGTCTATAAAGCGTTTTTGAGATGGAGTTCCGTTGCGAAAAGGATATATATCCCCTGTACCCATTTTGATGAATTTTTCAATGGAATTGCTTCTTCTATGTGCTCTCATTCAAAAATTCACCAAAGTGTTAACAGGTGATAGGTGTTTAAAAAAAATTTTGATAGACAAAGCAATAAGTATTTGAGACCATTCTTGGCTCATTGTTATCCCGTTTTCTTTCATTATTTCCGTGAAAGTGTCTATTTTGAAAAATACCCATTTAAAACCGTTTTGTCCCCTTTAATTAAGTTTGTCGTGGCCTAAAATGTTACCCTTACCTTAACAATGGTCTTTCTTGGATCAGTAAGCATAGTTGTTACCATTTACGAAAAAGTGTCCATTTTAAAGTTGTTATAATTTGTTTTGCTTTAGGAATTATAGTGGAAAATTTCTCTTGCCAAAAGACGGATTTGCTGATCGCGAGGATTCGGTTTGGAATTCATTTATTGATATGGATCTATACAAACTTTTTGGTATTGAAGTTTTTAAAGTTAAAGTTGTTAAAGACAGTCATATACAGTATAATACAACAAATTATTTTTTTTCTGGATTTTTTTAAATGAATTTGCAGGTGTCGATAGTACAATACAGTCCCTAACCCCTTGAAATGCAAAAAAAATTCAAAAAAAGTAGGCATTTTAAGGGGGCAAAGGGAATTATGCGCATTTCAAGGGGACATGCCTTTTTTATGGAGAAAAATTGTTTTTTTCTTGATATCTTTATGAAGAACATATGTTTTTTCGATTCTTTGAACAATTCTACACAAAATACGAATTGTGGTAGGCTGAATTTCTAGTTTCAAAGACTTAAAAAGTCAAATTTTAATTTCTAGAAATTTTAAAATTTAATAATTACGAAATAAACGATATGAAATCGTTGTTTGAATCGTGTAAACCAGTTTTAGAAAAATGCATTTCTTGAATTTCATCTTCAAGTTTCCATTTTTAAAATCTTGAATTTGAGCCTCAATCATAGATATGTTTTTCATAATTTAGTACTGTAATTTTGACAGCGTCACAAATCGCAATATAAACTTCTTGCTCAAAAGTGCTAGTGATATGACTTATTCGCCGTAAAGGCCTCTATTGGCAGGTTCTGAAGGTTTCGGGAGTACCAATAATTCTAGCAATACTTGTCTCTGTATTTGTGTACTGAATTTTTCAGAAAAATAAGTAGCCAAAATAAGTCTCGCGTTTTTTCGACCGCTGTCTATATAAAAAAAAAAATTTTTTGCTAATGTAAACTATTACGCTTAAAGTATTTTCTCGTCATTTTTATTTATACATTTGTATACAAAACAGACCTTATATCCTTAACACTTTTGGTGATTTGAAAAGATGTAGGTTGGGGAGCCATCCTAACACTCCTGAGACCTTTTCTAGCCACTCATGGGCCTTTCTCTCTTCTTTCAGCCTACATCTTATCAAATCACACCAAAAGGTGTTAAAGGATATGCAGTATTTTGAGTCCCATACTGACAATTAAACAATAAACCCTTTACGCGTCAAAAAAACGATCGGAAATATCATCTTGCCAGGTGACGATCGGTAGAGATAATCGAAGAACATTTGTACGTAAAAAGTAGATTGCGTACTGTGCAAAAATAAATTATGCATTTTAGGGGTGAAAGTCTTTTCAGAGAAAACAGGCATTCGGGGTTAAAGGGGATTATATGCATTTCAAGGGGGCGCATTTCAAGGGGTTAGGGACTGTACTAATAAAGAAAATTGTCACACTGTGTGGAAATTTCCGCCAATTGGGTTGGAGTTACCCAATGTGACGCGTCATGACGCTATCTTTGACCCACGCAAGGTGTCCGAATATATAGCAAGACACCTTATTAGTAAAGTATAAATTTACGATTTATGCATTTACGATTTTTAATTTGTTTATCAAAGTAGGAGACTAAAAGAGTTCTAGGTGATGAAATTTGAAGATTTTTGCAGGATCAGATGATTTCAACCAATTTATTTTGATATAATATTCTGTTTATTTTATAGCCATATCCCTTTAGGAGAAAGATTGTTATTTTCTAGTTCGGTCTAGTACATTATGTACGTTAACCCTTGTGAGCAATGCTCACTGAGCATATAAAAAAAACCACCAAGGCACCAGAGCCCTAATTGTGGCTCCACTTTGAATTTTGTTTACAGAAAGCTTAAGGCAGTTGGAATGTCAATTTTTTTGCATAAGGAAGTTGAAGTTTTATTACACTTTTTTCTATTATTTTTAATTTAATATGGTAATGAACTACAACTGTTGACAATTTTTGATCGCTTAAATTCACTTTTATATTAATTAAATTTTTTCATGGGATACTTGAAGTTGAAAATTTAGAAATTTCACGTTCGAAAAAAAATATCTGCCACTAGATACCAATAAATTTTTATTTCAACTGTTATGCATGCACAAAACACTTTTCCTAAAAAATGGCTAATTTAACATTTGTATTTTATGTATAGTTCCAAAATAATTTTTCAGGAAGTGAAACATAGGCGAAAAATACTAATAAATCAACACTCCGTAATACTGGAACTAAACATTCGAAAAAACTTTCAATTATTTTTTGGGAACCGAATCAAAATTCTTTATAATGTGTTTCAAAGAAAAGATTCTACGATCCC
>SCLH01000522.1:207114-223157 GCA_004367855.1 Oikopleura vanhoeffeni | reverse complement strand
AGAGCACATAATCTCACGAGTAAACTCACTTCAAAACAAAACAATATCAATGACAAATTGAATGTTTTAAAGAAATTACAAAGTGAAAAAGACCAGAACCTTAAAACTGTAAACAAAATCAAGCTGAAATCAGCCGCTTTTCCGACAAAGAATGAGATTTATCAATTTGATCAGCAGTTTTCAACTTTGTTTCAGTCTTCGTCAAATATAACACATGAAACAAAATTGGCTTTTATTTTGCAAAATTCATTGCTCGAACAAAAACTAAACATGACCAAAGAGCTAAAGTTGGTGAACTCGGCAAATAAAACATTTCAAATTGCAACAGTAAATGATCGGTAAGCCTAAAATTTAACAATAAATGATTCTGGGCCTTTTGGAACAACTATTTTTACGTGCATAGTTTCTCTCTGACTAATCAGAAGTCAATAAGCGTGAGTTGAATTAGCTACGAGCAAAGCGCTAAAAGTCGATTATAGTCTATAATTTATAGATAATTTGTCAGAAAATTATATTTTGGAAATATATCGGCTTGGTTTTGAAAAATTAAATCAAAATTTATTGATTTCCGTAATTAAAGGAACCGGTGTTGAAGACAGAATAACTATAGATCTTGTGTAAATATCTGCATGATAAAATAACCTATCATCTGGGTTCGATTATAGGAGTTCTTACACTTTTTTATGGCTAATTGCCGAACAGCAGATTTTCGCGGAGTCATACGGTTCTCCTTAGAAGATTCTTCTTTAGGTTTAAAATTTGCAACTACATAATCGGGGAAGGAGTAGGTTTTAGTATGACAAGTTGTCATTGAAAACCTTAAATTTAGCTTGAATTAACATTTTTTGCAATTCTTTGGCAAATTAATACCGAATTTTGGAAATGATGATAACAGATCTGCCTCCGTATTTTGATACTACTATTTTAACCCATACTTAAATCCTTTCATATAAAAAAACACAAATAATTCGAATACGATTTTCAGGCTCAACATTTTTGAGGCATTGAACCGAGGTACATTGGCGTTTGCTGAATTGACTCAAAATTACAAGTCCAGGAGTAATTTGATGAAAGCAAAAATAGAAGATATCGAAAACGGCAGAAAAGAAGTTATAAAAACTGAGTTTGATATCCAATCGGTAACAAAAAAGCTGGATAAAAAATTTAATAAATGACAGTGAGTTACTGTGCACTTAATCATCGTTAGTAATCTCAAATTGTCATCAGATGGGAAAATGGCCCAAATAGTTTTTCATGAAATTCGGATCACCAGGAATTTTGGGACCAAAAGAACAAAATGGATTACGTGGAAAAAAATGTAATAATGTTATAACTTGGTGCTATAACTTTATTTAACTCGGTCCACTGTTAATTGTTCTTTATATTACCGGAATGAAACATAAATCAAACTTTCAATATTTTCACTGAGGGATCTATCAAGAGACGAGTAACAATTAAGGATAAAATAAAAAAATGGGAGCATTTTTTTTTGTTTTCTTGATATATCGATTTCGCACTTTGAATATACTTATACGGTATAAGTTATACCTATCTACAGTATATTTCAATCCTAACGAAAGTGACTCTATAAATATTAAAATTAATATATCGACTCTTGTAAACAATTCATCCTGATTGATAGAGTTTATAATTGTTAGCCTTCAAAAATCAGGTCCAATTCTGATCAATTTTTTGCTTGATTTTCATCTGGATATGTGTAGTTACTTAGAGATATCTAAGATCTCAATTGGATAAGTCGTTTCCAAAAGCCGAAATGTAAACGATTAGGACACCCTTTTTACTATAAAGAATCACTTCGGTTGAGGGTATACCATTTTCATCGATAATTTTTTTGTCGACTTTTGAAATAAGCCTATCTTCAACAATAAAAAAAATGCGTAATCGGAAATTATTCATTAGTTTCAATTCAAATTTATACAATTTATTCTAATTGTTTTCAAAATTTTATTTTTGCATTGACTACTCCCCATTCGGGGCCCACTGCTAATAGCGTTGGTTGAATACGCGTCTATGATTGGCTGTGATTTTTGCTTTCCTTACAAAATTATAAGAGACGATGAGTAATAGCCTCTTCCTAATAGGCTATTACTAATAGCTTGCGCAGCGGATCGCCGCGCACCAAGTTGACCGTACAAGAGAATTATTAAACTTGATATCTGAAATAGTTTCTGATATCAAGATACCAATATTTCAATTGTTTACCTTTTTATTTTGAATGAGAGGTTTTCAGGCCTACGCAATTTTCATAGCAAAAGGTAGGGAAAACAGTCGACGGAAAAATTATCGATGAAAATGGTATTCCTCCTTCGGTTGGGCGAAGGATATACTATATCCGATATAGTATACTTAAGTATATGTAAAAGCAGATTGATATCAAGAAAGTTCTGATTTCCATGCAAATCAATATCATATGTGAAGCACTAAATTATTGGTCCTATATATAATTTATGTAAGAGTTAAAACGCATTTATTTACAAAGATGGCGCAAGAAATGAAACAAAATATTTTTTTAGTAAATTTTAATTTTATTTTAGCCAACCGCTTGGTAGATTAACCGGCCAGTTAGGCATTTGGAGGATGCATGAGACAAAAGTTCCAATTTTTCAAAATAAAGCTTCAGAATCAGAAAAAAATCTTCAGAAATTCAGAAACAATATTCAGTAAAGATAGTATCTTTAGACGACAAGGGTATCCGATTGATGTATAACTTCCACGCTCTCAACCATGTGAAATTACACACGAGGAAAGAGCAGGAGAAGTGGCAGGTAGTTAACAAAATGAAAATTATTGTTTGAAGAAGTGTAATGATTAGGTTTCTAAATTCTCGAGTAGTTTGGTAGTTGTGCTTACGGATAAAAATGTCACGTTTTCCATCAGAAGATGAGAAGTGAAAAAACTAGCATTTTTAGTCGGTTCAGTAATTTTAACCCCAAGGGGCTACAACGCGAAAATTATAAAAGCGCGTGGTCCGGGCATGTGAAAAAGCACAGAATTTCTAAGTTTTAATTCCAAACATGGTTTCTGAGGACACAAAGAAATCACATTTATATCAAAAAATGCTAAATCATTCTTTAAATTGATGTCATAAACTTCGAAGAGGTCAAATTGGCACAGTAACAGTCTCAAAAGTTTGTTCCTATCAGAATGAAAAAATATTTTTGATCTAATGTGAGCTGAAATCGGTTCATAATCAAAAGGTTTGCGCAAGTTTTCGGCTATCCAACATTGATAATCACCAATTCAAAAATGAAAGAATTTTCAAAAAATGTAAAATTAAATAAAATCAGCTCAATCCCAAGCGGCATTTCAGGACTGTAGATATAAATCGAGCTAAAATATATCTAAACTTATACTTTTCGGAAAAAAATTTGAAAAAATTTCGGCCAGCGGAAATCTTTGGGTTTAACGTAAAATAGTCCGTTCAAGTAAAATAAGCGATAAAATATTTAAAAGTGTTTTTTGTGGAGTATATGTTTCAAAATGTGCATTTTTGACGTCGTTAAAAGTGCGAATTGGTGAAATTTTGTTTGAGATGTAACTGCAATGGATCGGATCTATTTCTTGACCAATCTGGATTTGTAACACCACGGATTGATGGGATCGGATCCTTTTTCGAAGCAGCAGCCGTGTTGATAAACACAACTATGTCTGTCAATGATAGTCTCACCGTTGGCGGTACAGGCTTGTCGAGAAATCGCCTTCGACTTTGTCACGGAATTCTCTAGAACCCATCTTCCGTTTTGCTCTACCCATTCGCGTTGTTTAATCATTGGCCATTTAGCATCGTTGGCGCAGACCTTTTGAAGATCGGACGGTGTGAGTTTTTGCAATTGTGCGTAGTTATCGGAAGCAGGGCCATTATTATCAAGATCGGTTGCTTTCTTGAAGCAGTGTGGTCCGGCCATATTCATGGTTCCCATGATACCTAAGGCCTGGCTGGCACTGGCGGCAGCCTGAGAGAAACAACATCCAGCAGTGATACATTGACTTTCAGTAGCGATTCTGTTCAAAAGTTTGCCCATTTTGTTAACATTATCAAAACAGTTTACTCGGAGCTGAACGGCGGTTAAATCGCATTGATTGCCCATTTCACCAGTCTTTTGGTTGAAAAGAGACTCGACTCCACCTCGTTTGTAACAGAAAGGTTCCCCTTCTTGACGAGGATTGGTGTCAAAACAACATTGTGGGTTCAAAAGGCACTCGCCTCGAGAAATACCAGATGCGCCGCACTCATCTCTGTATGGATTTCCTTTCCACCAGATGTCGCGTTTGTCAGCTCCATTTATAGATGTTGGGTTTGTCATTCTTTGTGTAACGGGCATATCGCAATAACCGGATCGGAGGGATCGGTAACAAACTGGAAGATTGTCTTTTTCGAAGAGGTTCACTTCTCGGAAACAACAACCCTTGGCTTCACAGGCTCCAGCTGGGTCGGTGGCGGTCGACAGGGCGTCGAAGTTGTTATCGTAACAGTTGACCATGTTTTCCTAAGATGTTTTGTTAAGAATTCATTCAAGAAAGTTTAATTAGTTGATAAATTGATCAAAACTTAAATACAGTTTTTTTTTATCATTATTTTATACCAAATTATGATGCTGCGCGGTTCAAAAAAAAACTTTTGTGGCCAGTCTTGTCAAGTCGTTATTTGTAGTTAATATGAATTGTTCAATTGTATAATACTAAATACTATCGTATTTTTTATCAACGTTTCGATTTATTATCATTCTCAAGATCAACTATCGTATTAAAAAATCAAATTTTCTAATAAGGGAAAATAAAACGAGTTTACTAGATAAAAAGGTCACTAACGTGATCTTTATATTGATATGAAATTTATCATGATTGTTTATCCTCGTACACTATTCGTTAAATACATTGAAAAAAATCTAAAAAAATTTTCATGATATTTACAATAGAAAAAAGTGATTTGCTTAAAAAGTTTTTATACTTTTTAGTGTATTGATGACTGAAACGCAGAGATTTCAAAAATATTTTCAAAAAATATACGAATTCAAAGAAGTCAAATTTCGTAATTATTTTCTAATTTAGCTCAGAAACGCCACCAGCTTAAATTAGAAAATCTCATTCCAAGCTATATTTTGATAAAAAATTCGGTATTGTATAAATAAACTGTGAAAATATATAATGAAAACAATTGTACCTTTGAAATAAGTCGGCAAGTGTACGAGTCAGAATTCAAACTTCCTCTGAGTGCCTCCATATGCGATCCAATAATGAAATCAAGATCGTTAACTGTTGGATCTTCAGCACTCAAAAAACCTCCAATTTCTGGAATTTGTAATTTTCCTGCATTAGGCATCATAGTAGGACCATGATCATCCCAAATAAATTTTTTGGTTTTTGGTGCTGGAGTGGCATAAATGTTAAATTTTCCTGAATTAGCATCATAAACATTATCCCACCATCCAACTTGGCCAGAAGGATTCCCGTAAAAGTCGCCTTCCGCTTTGTTAAGTCGTCGGAGAACATCGGGCATTTGAGATTCGGCCCACGTTTGGGCTTCAGTCAAATCTTCGAGTTTGGGGAGCTCACCGCCGAATAATTTTGCGATATTATCGTCTTTGATCATTCGCCGGGCAATTCCGCCTCCGATTTTGCCCAAGAGATTGTGATAACAAACTGGGACAGCACCTCCATTACTGTGAGATGTTGCACCGTCACCAGAAAGGGTGTTGTAACAACATCCTTTGCTTGAACATTCTCCTGGAGTAACGGTTTCTTGATTAACCATACATGGCACTCGGATAGATTCTTCATGAGCAGCACAGACAAATTCAGTTGCAGTCACTCCGAAATTTTCTTGAAAATCAGCAGCCTGAAATTTGTTTTTAAATAAGAGAAATAAGTTTTAATTGGGAGCGTCCACGAAAATATTTCTCTCAAAATTTGGATAAATTGATCAAAAAAAAGAGCTCGGTTTCACATTTTTGGAAGCTCAAACTCGCCTGCTAGCGGTGGCTGAATTTCATTAAAATTAATATTTGTGAAAAGCCATCTCCTACTTGAATACACATCGAATAAATTTCCTACCGCTTTATCAAAAAAAAATCTAAACCCGATTTGAGAGTCCAAAATTGTCTATAAAAACTAGGTTGGATAATTTTTCACACGATGATTTTCAAAAATTGACACTATAGATTGAAATTTTTAGATCAAAAAATAGTTATCAGAACTTATTATAATTAACTAAAAGCCAAAAATCGAGACAATTCGATATATATTTTAAGAGTAGATAGATTTTAGAAAATTTTATTTAAGTGACATTAAGCGACCGTAGCGAGGAGCTTAAGAGGGTGCCATAAACCCAGCAGCCTGGAGTCATTATAACTTACGAAAATAATAAGTCAGTATATTTTTCATGCTTATTATAGTTAGCTGAACCGATATAAATATGTTTCAGCTTGATAAAATTATTTTTATTCATTTTAGGAAAGATTTGAGTTCGAGTTTTCATTTTTGAAATCGTAAAAATTTCAAAAAAAATCAAACTTTTATGAAAATTTTCCGCATTTTTCGTCCACACATTTTTTTGTTTTGATTATTTAAATATGTGGGTAAAAACCCAAAAAAAAGCCACTATAACTTTTTTCATGGATTCCTACATATTTTCTAACCGCTGTTTGAAAAATTTTTATTTTTCATTTTTATCGACTTTTTTAGAAATATTATGAAAATTTTCCGCAAATTATGTCCAAAATTTATGGTTTTTCGAATTCCCAATAAAAAATCAGGTAAAATCACTTATTTAATTTGTTTGTATCTATTAAATCTCCGTATGTCAACTAATGAGTTGGTCGCGCGATTATCATTTCTAAACTATCGATGCAATTTTTAACACTTGGCTGTACACTCGATAAGTGCCATTTGGCACTAAAGTCATATAAATTTTATGCTAACAATAAATTTCAATAAAATTACGGGTGTGATAAGCGCCATTTGTTCTGATAGTAAGAACATTTTTGATATCAAAACGCAGTTGAAGGTCAATTTTTATCTCAAAAATAGTTGTTTTTCTCTACTTTTGGCCATTTTTGACCATTTTCATGGAAAAAAAAGTTGATATCAAGAAATTTTTTTACTCTGCTGAATTAAAACAAGACCTTTTAGCGCATCACACCCGACAATGTCTGAACTTTATTAATATCGTCTACAAAAACAATTCTATAGTCTGGTTAAGTTGGAAATGGATGTACGGTGAAAAGTGGTTTTTAATATTTTCACAGATAATTAGTGTTGTTAGGAAATTACAAATATCCCTTTATCACCTTTTGATTAATCTGTGAGATGTGGGCTGAAAAGCGGCCTCATGAGTGGCTAGGAGGGGTCTTAGGAGTGTTAGTATTGGCTCCCTCAGCCCACATCTCACAGATTAATCAAAAAGGTGATTAAGGGAGTACTGGTCGCATTTTAAGGCCAAAACAGGGTTCAGCGTCGCCTCAATGAAGTACAAGAAACAGCACGAACATATGTATTACAGTTTAGGGATAATTGAACATTAATCTTGCTTTCACAAACAAATCGAAGGCCTCTGATTGGCCGACACAATCAGGAACGACCTTTCAAAAGTGGCACTATTTTCACTTCAAAAGCCTACTCCTCCCTGAGTTTTGAAGATAGAGAAATATTTCAATAGCTTTTATTGACCACAGAGAACGTGAGCAGAACCCGAAGTTTCGTTTAACTCAAAAAAAATTCATACGGCGCTTAAATGAGCAAAAAACTGTTTTTGGCCTTATTTTGAGTGCCTCGGGGAAAATACTAATCCTCCTGGATTTTGACGGCAGAAACCTAAAACTGGTAGTATAACGATCCTTAAAGATACGCGCAAAACCCCAAGTTCCACAATTGCATTTTGTATCTCGTCTTTTGGAAACCGCGATTCAAATTCGAAATTCCTAAATTTCGACAAAATCGTGATTTAAAAAATTTCTATCGCGATAAAAATATTTTTGACAAATGAAAATAAAAGACATCTGATCAACTTATTTTTCTCCGTATTTTCAGAAAACACACTTTAAAAATAATCTGGAAAATTTCATGTCCGAGTCTCTAAATGCGACCAGTACCCTTAAGGGATATAAACGTCCCAATTATTACATTTTATTTTAAATAAAAAAAGAAAAAAATCATATTTTTTCTTTCATATATCGCTCGGAAAAATCTACCAATCTGCAGGCACTATGGCACCCCCTTAAGGTCCTAGAGAAAGCAATCATAAAAATACAAAGATGTTATTAGTGGTGACTTTAAACTTCTCTTTAAGTTCAAAGATAACTTCTTATTTCTCAGAATTGTTCAAATATTAATCATAAACTTAATTTTTCTAATAACTCAAGCCTTGAAATTATGGAAAATACTTCCCAGAAAGCCACTTTGATAGTGTTTAAACAAACTAAAAATGTTGAACCCAAACTTGTTCTTCAAGTTAAGAAAGTTTTTGGAATATCACCGAAGCCAGTTTTCAAAAAATTACGTCGAAAAAAATCTAAAAACAGCCTTATCAGCGATAACCACTCCCTTAAAAAAAGTTGTTAATTTTTACCTTAATACCAGCGACATCACTTCCGAGGGCAACGTCAAGGATAACGTTAGCTGGAACTTTTCCATTGTTGGCATCAGACGAGGCTTTGATGAATTTAAACATCAAATACGCGTCATTTGGTGCAACTTCATTAATACTTTCTCCAAATTGTTCAGCGATAATCTTAGTTTGAATTAATTCCTTATCAGTACCGATAGAGGCTGCACCGCCAGTGGCCGTACCAGTTGGATTGAATTTCCGGTAAAGAAGCGTTTTCATGTATGGATCAGCTGTTTCAAGCTGTTTGGCAAAAAGGTAATCTTTGATTTTTTGCTTGTCGTTATCAACAAATAAATCTGGTAAAATTGGATCGTCAGTGATTAAGTTTCGCGCAACCATACGTTTCATGAGAACGTCTCCTCGCTTAGAGATAGCAGAAGATGGGTTTTTCTTCAATCGTAAAATTGTACCCATTGGGTCTGGAAATTGTGCGTAGATCATATGATCTTTGCTAAAAGTCCCGGAATTGATTGACCCGCCATCTTTAGCATACTGCAAAAGCATAGGGTTAATTGCAGCCGATTGCATTTTACTATGCATTTGATTCATCATGTTGTTTTTCATATCAGCCATAATGTCAGATTTATCCAAGCCGGAAGCACCCGAGGTCATCATCAATTGCATTGGGGTCATGCCCATTTGTGGAGAGTTGGCATTCAAGTTCAACATGATCTCTTTGAGGTCAGCGGGACTATTGGCACCCATAAGGTTTTGGGTGTTGACATTGTTAAGTTGAGTATTTTGGTACTTGGTTTTGAGCCAGTCTTCAATTTTGAGCCCATTGGCAGAGGCCAGTAAGGCGAATCCACCGAAAACTTTCATTTTCTTTCTGAAGGTTATGATTTAATTATTGAGTTCCAAAAATAGTTAATCAAAACATAGGACGTTTAATTTACCTAACACACCCGAACTATTAGTATGTTTATATAAATAATGCGAAAAAAATTAGTGTTCCGTCAAATTGGTGCAAATATAAATATCACGTGAGTTTCAATTAGCGTCGAGACTTGAGCTGATTCAAAAACATGTATTTTTGGCTTGATTTCGATTTTTTTAATCAGGATTTTGTGTGAAACTTTTCGATAATTTTGTTTGAAAAAATAAGGCAAAAAAAAGATGAAAAAACAGAAACCAGACGATTCAATAGTCGAAAAGCTCAATTCCCAATTTATAACAATTTTTATATTTGAGCAACAATATAATGATTTTCAACTAGCGTCGAGACTAAAACTGATTTGTTGAGACTCAAGTTGAATTGAGGCAAAATTTCAAGACTGTAGTAAGGACCATATTGTAAGGTTTAAACTTTAGGTCTTTAATTTGGCATAAAATCACCCCAAGTCTCGACAAATCACTTTGTGTCTCGATACTACTAAAAACTCACGTGGTATGTACTGTTTTGTATGAAAAAGAAATATAAGATAAACTGTTGAAATTATTGATAATTTTTAAGAATCAACGCATCGTGGAGAAAAAAATCCAAGCAAACTCATAAAATATGCCTCAGATTATTGATTATTGACCATATTAATTATAATCGACGCTCAGGGGACACAAAAGCCACAAGCCAATAAAATTCTAATATGATAATTTTTTTATTTTCTTTGAACGAAATTCGTTCTCAAAAATGTTCTTGAAAATACGGATTTTTGTTCTCGGAGCGTTGATTAAACCATTTTTTCTCGTTTTCTTAATTTTTTACTTAAAAATCACATTATCTCTTTACTTACGATGGGGAATTAGAGGAGGAGCAGATATATCTTGAATATCTCTCTCACTCCGACGAGATTTTGATGGTGAGTTACTTCTCTCTCTCGTTCATTACCTCCACCACCACTATTTTATATGAAATACCTCCTCCAAGAAAATGCCTCCAGGGCATTTCATAAGACAAAAATATTTTTTAAATTTTGCAGGCACAAATTCAAGGTGTCAAGAAGATCTGGAGGAAATTTTATCATGTTTTGATGCAGATTTTTATAATTTTTTTTTGATTATTATGAATTTTTAATATTTTTTTTGAAAAGAAAACGGTGCGAAAGATGTAGACCTTGGTTTTTCGTATGGCGTAATAAAGATACACCACCAATTTCGTTGAGCCCACGCAACTACACGTAATCTTTTGCACCTCACCCAATTTTTGGACAGGTTCAATCAGAAACCCCTACTAAACCAACTAACGTGGAATATATTACGCATCAATGATTATAACCAAAAACCGAAGGCACCCTAAAATGCCCTAGGGAAGCATAGCGTCTTGCTCCGGTGAACATAATAGGGTGATCAGGCTTTCTAGCAGTTTACAGAATCATGTGACAACTGGTTTATCTGGTGGTTATTATCACTGAAGATAGATTTAAATATTAAATTTAAATAGTCATAATAACTATTTGTTCAAATTTAGAACGTCATAACTGATGACTAATATACAATTTTTTTGACAGTTCACTTTGTGTTGTAAAGCACATATTTTCAATTTTAAAAAAATACGCACTACATGGGATTTCACTGAGATTAATTTCCAAGCGACTTGAATTGAGCTGATTCGAAAACATAAGGCGCAAAATATGGCCTCAAATCACCGAAAGTCTCGAAATATCAAGTTTTGTTTCGACTATAATTGAAAATCAAGTGGTATTTTCTGTTTTTATGCAAAAATATTTAAAATATAAACAGTTTATCATTTACTGCAGTGACTTTTAAAACTTATCATTCAAGCTTTTTTAGTCAGAATAACTACCGTAATCATAGACTATGATTCATAGTTGACTTTAATTTTGTAGTTGACATAATAAACTTGTTATTAAACTTTGCTTTATTTTTAATCTTGAATTCTCGAATGTAGAACCAAAAAATTTTCAGTAAATTAAAAGTACGTTTTTGACAACTTTTTGACAATTCTGCTTCGAGCTTTCATTAATATAAGCAGACGTTTAAAAACACTTGATCTATGTGATATGGACTAACTGGAGCATATCCGAAAAGTGACGAAGTTTGTACTTATTATGAGTGTACCAGTTCGGGAGCGGGGACTGTATTAACTATTTATTAAACTAATTGCGAAGACTACGTATGACTGAGAAGATGTACGGACTTTATTTAAGAACAATCAAAAGACATAACTTTAACCTTACCATCACGTACATACGGTTCGTGAAAATACGGGACATAAAAAAGCAAAATTCAGTCAAAGGCCGTTCAAGGTTGCCCAAGCTGAATGGGAAAATTTGGGAAAAATGGGAAAATTTTAAATAAATTGTTTGTCACAAAAGTTAAGTTTGATTTCAGAAAAAATAACTGTTCAGAACATTTTAAAACAAGTTATTTGGAATACATTATTCCGACTTATCTATTTTTTTATATAATTCTGTTATTTTTGAAAATACAATTTTAAATTGCCGAAAAAGCCAATATCCCCAAATTTGCGTTAGCTTTAGGGATTTATATTACAAATAATTTTGATTGCGTCATAAATGATGTCGTTTTGAACGCCCATGGTTTTCGCATTTGAAAACGGGAAACTTTGTAGCCACAACGTTAAAACCACAAGTTAAAAGGAGTAGTGGGTACGCATTCTAAGCAAAGTGTAACCAAGGAATTTTTTGGAAACAAACTTTCGGCGATATTTGCGTCCATGTTAAACCTCACCTTGTCACTCATGAAATAATGAATATTGCCCTCACATACAGTGGTTGTCTAGATAATGTCCCCTCTAGATAATGCCCCGATGACTAGATAAAGCTCCCCTTTTTGGAAATATTTGAAAAAAAAGTAGCCCGGGGTATTTGTAGAAAAAGACTGCCCCTTACTAGCGTTTGCCCCGTCCTTTGTGGCAAAAGCTGAATATGGGCATTATCTACAGGGTGTAAGATTTTTACCATCTTTTTTTAAAATTGGTAAAATTGCTATCCGCTAATGAGAACGATTAATTTTGGCAAAAACCTACGTCTTTCTCAGATTCAACCAATCAAAACGGCGGAATTCAAATTTATCCAACTTGGAAAAAAGAAGGGAAAAACGTTTCACCCTGTAGACAACAACTGTATAAAACGTAATTCGAGGACGCTAGTTTTACGGCCTATAACGTCAAAAGTGGAAATCATATCAATTATTTATTATCAGTTGTTCTGCAAATCACTAGATACAATCTAAATAATATCTTGTGTCACAAGAATTGTGAACCCTGTTAGCTCACTTTTCATTGAGGATTTGTAAAATTAGGAACCACCATCCCTGGAAATTCATATGCAAATATTTTTGTCTATCAGCAATATTCCTTTCATTTAACATTTTATCATGGAAATTTAGTTAGCATTTAATGACCTTATTTCTATTTCATGCACTGTTTTTGCTATTTGAAACAAAATGTTTAAATTTAAACAAAGACAAATAGCGAACTTGGTTGAGACATTCCTTAGAAGAAATATTTCGCAATGTTTATAAATTGATTTCTCCGTTTCGACTTTGCGGTATAATTTGAACAATAATATGGCATTCGCTGAATTAATGATGATAATATTGTTACAATATGTGAAAATATCTAGTTCAACAACATACCCTAAAATTAAGTCGCGACTCTTTTTTTAGATCATCGGAAATTCTGATTCGGAATACAAAGGTGCCAGTTTAGTAACTTTCCGGCGTATAGGTGTAACCTACGCAAAAATCCACAAATCTGAAAATAAGACGATTGTTTTCAGACGTTCGGCGTATACATGTAGATGAACAGCAAAAGATAGGCGTTTTCAGGCTAGACGACAATGTCTACGAGAAAAATGTTAAGTTGAAACATGGTTTTTTATTCAAATTTCTTAAAATACTGACATTTTACAACCTGATTTAAAAGATTTCCTAAATTAATTTTTTTATTGTAGTGGTAAATACAGGCATTTGCTTGTATAAAAACTATATAAATCAACCTCAATAAATATATCTCTTTTATTCAACCAGGGTAAAACCATAATGACAGTAATAATTCGCCGCCGAAGCTGCGGCTGTGATAAGACCTTATGTCTATGACAGTAAACTGTTTATAAAAACAGTCTACTTCATAAAATAAATAATGTCGAGGACAGTAGATCGTTTTAACTCAACAATCTACTGTCATCACATTCACAGTCACCCCCTTCTTGACAAAAAAACTGAAAAAAGACAAGAAAAATCAAAAGTTTAATATACAATATAATTTTAAGTACAGCTTGTACTTTCGAAGACCGTAAATTTTCCTTTAAACCAATGTGAAATTGCATTCAACCTTAAAAGAAGGTATTTTTCCTGTTGTCACCCTCCCTAAAACAAAATGGACAAACATGAAAATTTTTTGAAGGAAAATACGTATTTTTTGCTTTCAACTTTCCTTAAAAAATATTGACAAACGTAGAAATTTTTAAAAGAAAAAACATATTTTTAGCTTTCAATCTTTCTTTAGAACTATTGACATACAAAAAAAAAATTCCACAAAAAAATCTCCTGAAATTCAACCTTATAATTCAAACGTTGGATTTTCGGAATTCTTATAAATCGAAAACTCTTTTTAGGAAAGTTCCAGAAAATAATTAAATATCAAAAAATAACGTTGACTAAATTTCCTGAAAAATATTTACATAACAACCTTCAGAATTCTTCAAAAATGCTTTTTAATAACCATAGTAAAAATTTTCAAACTAATGCCTCAAAATAAGCATTTTTTTTTAATTTACAAAAATTAACTTATCTTAAAAGTTCACAAACAAATATGAAACATAAAACATCATCATCAAGATTTATATTTTTTTATTTCGTAATAAATCATTGACCTCCTTTCTGCTCCCCACATTTAAAAACTTTCCGACAGAACCCACTCAATTAATGATATTTTTTAATTTCACAAAGAAATTAAACCGTCAATTTCTGTAAATAGCCTCATTTTATTTCAAGTTGATAAAACAAATATTTTTATTCTCAAGAATATTTTGCAATTAAATAATTTATTTTTAAAAATAAATTATTGCCATCATTCGGACGTCACGAATGTGGTTTGTCCCGGGACTATCCTAATTTTTCCAATCGACAGAGTTCTCCCAAAATTTCTATTTCTTTTCTTTAAATTCTTTCTAGCGCTTTTCCTATGATTTTCCGATATTTCACGTTTCCTTAAATCGTTATTACAAAAATTGAAATAGTTTCTCGATATAATTTGCCTTCTTTATCGAAAATATATTTTGTAACTCAGACTTTTTGTTCACCAGGGATCATCACACCCTTAATAAATGAATTATTCTCATTTTTCCTTAATACCTAAACGTTTTAAAAATTTGCGCATTCCCTATAAAGTTTTTATACTAAACATGTAGTTCTTGAATAATTTATCGACCTTAAAATAATCTTTTGACCGCGGCCTCCTTCAAATTTATAAAAAAACTTTAAAGAAAATCACAAAAATGTAAAAAATCT
Organism: Oikopleura vanhoeffeni; assembly: GCA_004367855.1. Taxonomy (NCBI): domain Eukaryota; kingdom Metazoa; phylum Chordata; class Appendicularia; order Copelata; family Oikopleuridae; genus Oikopleura; species Oikopleura vanhoeffeni. The sequence continues at coordinate 208,102 of SCLH01000522.1, read as the reverse complement.
AATTTTGCTTAATAAAAATTCGATAAAAATAACCAATTATAGTCCAGCATTATGAACTTTAATAGTTTTAATCCTGAAATTGGTGAGTAAAGTTTACTGATAATATCCGAAAAGTAAAAATTTTTATCTGTTCAATACTTTTTGGAACAGTTAATTTTTCACAATTGTCCACGCAAACAAAATCCACAAGAATGTTTTTCTTACTAAAATTTCCAAATGACCATGTCATTAACAATTATTTCCTATAAATGTTAACAGGACCTCTTTGCCAACTAAAAAAACGTTTAACACTTCGCTCAAACTTGAAAGTTAACAAGATATTATTCTGATGAACTTTTTTTGTATCAAAAAAAATTATCCGTGAACACCCTATGTCTGCAATGAAGAGTTATAAATGTTCAATCAATATCAGACAATCATTTTTTTGATGAACTCTTCAAGACGAAGAATTAATTAACGATGTAATTCTCCCAATAACTCATATACAGCAGGGTCCGGCGTATAGGTGAAACTTTTTTCGCTGAAAACCTTCACCTATACGCCGGATTTCACCTTTACGCCGGACGTCNAAACAAGATCTAGAATTTATAATTTAGTTAAAGGGTAGAATAAGAATTAAGGGTGATTTTTCGATTAATTTTCATCACAAATGCAAAAGTAAATGTTTTGGAAACCTTTGAAACTACTTTTTTGGATAATTGATTCACGCAGTAATTTGAAGTAAGGTTCTAGAATATATTTATTTTATTATTTTAACAAAATATATTAAATAAAGATTTTATTAAAAATGAATTCCAAACTGATTTCTACAAATAAGGAACCATTCAAAAACACTATCACTTATCGCTTACATAGAAATTAAAAGTGTCAGAAATACGCCACAAAAATTTTAAGGGGTCGGTGCATTTTGAAGGATACGGATATGGGCTCTTGACGACAAACTTTTCACTGGGTTTATATATTTATCTCAATATACCATCAAAGTAAT
>SCLH01000522.1:185305-196460 GCA_004367855.1 Oikopleura vanhoeffeni | reverse complement strand
GTACTTACAAGTCTATACGATGAACTTGAGATTGACCTTGAACTTTGACCGGTCATTAGAGGTCAAATATTGGTCGCCGACCCTCAATTAAAAAAACGGGTAGCCGAAAAACGCTTAATTTTCACTGGCCAAAAAATCAGCCTTCTAGCACTTCATACGGCTTCGCTAGAACTGGATCACATTTACCTGTAAAATCACGAAAAATTGACCTTAAAATCGATTTTTTTTTAAAAATTTTTCATAAAAAAAAAAAATCCTGAGTCTTAAAATGACCAGAAAAAAATTCTCTACAAGATGGGTCAAAAACATCGATACCCATTTTTGAGTTTTGAAATTTCTTATTTCAAATCGTCAATGAAATAAGCAAACTTCCAAAAACTAAAATTCTACAGTAGTGAAAATATATTCTAGAATCTAGTTTTTTAGTTTTTGGAAGTTTGCTAGATGCTAGAGTCTAGATGCTCCACTTTGTTGGCGCCAAATCAAAAAACTGAACTTGTCTGACAGTGACTTTGGTATTTATTATTATTAGACGTATGACTCATATATGATATGTGTCATATTTTAGTGGGCGTTGGCTATACGGCTGCCGTATTACGCAATGCCCTTTTACGAAATTGCGCAATGAAAATTTGGCTTAAATACAGTGTATACAACTAAATAAAATTTCTGAGAAAAGTTTGAAATTTTGCAGGGTTTATTTCACGGTTATACGAGATGATCAAAAACAGCCTAAGGAGAGGATGAACAAAAATGAGAAAACAATAATTATTCAAGAAAAAGAGATGAAAATAAGTAAAACAGGATTTTTTGCGAAGAATTATAGACTATAATTTATAGTGAGCCAAAATTTGTCGGATTGTGGGTGTAAATTTCTTAACAGCTGGGGCAAGCCTGTGCCCTGGGGGAAATATTAACGATTTAAAAAAAAATCCACAAGCGAATTATTGAGTATATTTTTAAGAATAAACTTAATAAGCTTGAAGAAAGGAATATTTCCAAGTTTATCACTTTTAGAATAATCGAAGTATTTTATCAAAATTATTGGATACCCATCGGTAAAATGTCAAGTTATTCTTGAGGAGGTTGTATGGGCTGGAAAGGCTTTTTCGAGGTGTCATAACCTTTTATTACTCCATAAAAATCATTTAAAAATTTCAAGAATGATATTTTGTAATCTCAATAAGAAATTATGGTCTAATTTTCTTCATTGTATTTACGAATCCATTTTTATAGAAACGGAAGTTTTTCGAGACAGTTTAAAAATATGGTATTTTCTGAGTTTTTATTTTAATAACATTGTAATAACATCAAACTAATTTTAGATATATCGATTACGGGGTCCTCTGGTCATTTTTTGTGATTTTTCGCCATTTTTTTTATATAATTCGGCTCTTGAAAACGACTCATCCGATTTAGTTCTAAGAAAGCTCAAACTAAGCATCTACATCTTGTGGATAATAAAATCTGAAAAACTGTTTATTTTTTTTCTGATATTACTGAACTTGTTTAATTATCGTCAGATTACTGAAGTTGTTTAACTAACGTCACATTTATGACGGTGGCATTCTCAGCACCGCGAAAGTATAATTTTCGATAAACATACAATTATTGGAATACTACATGATAATTTAGAAAAATGTAGCAAGTATAGCAAATAACTTTAAAAGTTATAACAATTGTCAAAAAAAAACACAAGCGCTTTGCTATATAATATATAGCCTATATTTTAAACGGGAAATTTGTGACTTTCATTATTAGCTTTTTGTGGTTCTAGTTCACACTTCTAAAACTTTAAACATATGTGTGTTTTTTGGAGTTCTCTAGATCCATATCAAGTTCAGACTTTACGAGTTTTACTCACTGTATTTTAAACCTAATTGATTATGCAATTAAGCGAAATGTCGTAAAGATATTTAATTGAAACTATATGATTAAATTAGAATAATAATGTTTGATGTTCATCCAGAATTAAGATTTATTTTTGGCGCATTATTATGTATTTTGACCTACAATACAATACAAAAAACACATATTTGTGACCATGAACCAGCAATTCCAGAGAACGAAACTATTATTGTTACTGATGAAGTTTTGAACAGGTTTATCAAGGGATTAGAATTTCCGACTATTTCAGATGAATCCAAAGAAATTAACGAAGAACCATTTAGAGAATTTTGGAAATTTATTGAACAAGATTACGAAATTATTTTTAGCAATAAAAATTTTCATGTTAAATGGGTAAACGAGGAACGGTTAGTATTGATGTTTTTGATAAACAGGGTGTTCGGATCCAGTGCCATTTTGAATAGATTTCTGCATCTATTAGCCAAGAAAAAAATCAATAACCAATTTTTTATCTTTTTTCAGATGTCCGGTATAACTGGAAACTGACCAGTAAAATTTAGAAAATTTGGTTAAACAAAAACTGAACATTATTTGAAGCCAATTTGGTTGCAATCAGTACAACTTTTCTTGCCTAAACTTTTGGCTAATTAATTTTTGGAATTTGACACCATAAAGAGTATAATTACAGTTTGTTCGTCTTTAAAGTCTGTGAACCGGAAAATATACCTACCTTGGTAGTTTTTCAAGAGAAAATGCTAAAAAAATTATAGCTTTTGCGTTTTCGAAATTTTTGAGTGGATTTTCAGTATAATCCGACATGTCGCGACATACGGTGAAGAATCAAAAATTGGTATAGCAGGGTCCGGCGGATAAGTGAAACCCACGCAAAAACCTACGTAAGCCTCCGCAATCGACCATGCATCTGAAAATCAAAACTTTTTCTCCCTGCCGTCCGGCGGATAGGTCAAAGGCAAAAGATAGGGCTTTTTTTCAAAACCTTCTCGGGCAAAAAGATAGGCGTTTTCGAAAAGCTAAAAGATAGGCATATTTGAGTATTTTTATAAATAATAAAACTATTTCATCAATTTGTAGTTTTAGCGTTTAATTTTAAAAATCTAGTACAGTTGATTTGTCTTGAAAATCTGCACACAATTTTTGTTCAATAAATTTTCCATTAAATATTTCAAAGGCCATTTTTCACGATAACTATTTTTTTCTTTTGTTTGAAAATCATTTTTTTCATTTTTTATGATTTTTCTCAGAGTCCAGTCTGTAATACTTCGCTGAGTTTCCTCATAAAATAATTTGATGATATGTTATTATTGATAACGGCCCAGTAGCCTTAGGATTTTTCTGGCGTATTTCCAGCACTTTAATTTATCTATGAGTGAAAGTTTTTTTGAGCGGTATCTTTATTTTTTTACAAAACATTTGAGAATTCATTTTTAATAACATTTTTATTTATTAGACATGTATTTGGTTGAATAAATTAAATAAATGCATTCTAGAAGCTCAATTCGAATTATTGCGTGAGTCAATTATCCAAAACAGTCGTTTTTGAGGTTTTCAAAAAGGTCACTTTTGCATTTGTTAAGCAAAAATTGAGCAAAAATCAGCCTAAATTCTTACTCCAACTACCCTTTAATTAAATTATTTAATCTAGGCCTTGTGTTTATGGACCAATCAGAGCGTATCTTCCCAGACGTCTGGCGGATAGGTGAATTCCGGCGGATAGGTAAAATCCGGCGGATAGGTGAAATCCGGCGGATAGGTGAAGCTTTTGAGCAAAAAAACTTTCATCTATCCGCCGGACCCTGCTGTTATTGAGTTTTTTCTTGGCTGTTAGATGCAGAACACCATTAGTAATTTTCTTGCTCCATTAAAAACAGCATGAAAGCAAAAAGTAGAAAACCTGAAATTAGAATGAATAGAATGAAAAACAATTTGTTCCAATTCTATTCTCTGATTAGGAAACGTAGTGTGTTTTTAAGTAATAGGACCGGGATATTAACAAAATTGTGAATATGGGATATCTTGTTCAGAGCAAGTGAGCACAAATCGAGAGATATATATCAGTTTTGTGTACAATAGCCTTTAATTAATAGGGAATTTAAACGATGAGTGAGAGTAAAGGCAGCCTGGCGGCTTATAAGAGACGGTGAATTCCAAGTCTAGCTCTGAACAGGATATCTTTTACTGCAAAACATACAGATTACAATTTTTTCCACACTATTTATTATCAATATAAAATTATTAATTTCGTCACAATTTATAACACCAAATAAAAGATTACTTTGATTCTGAAAGTTACCGGTACAAACAAAAAATTGAAACCTGGCTTATTTTTGGCGCATTCCGATGTCGTCCCAGCCATAAAAGAGCAGTGGACATCAGATCCTTACACAGTGAAAAATGATGGCGAATATATACAGGTTTGTTTATTGAGAAATCGCAGTTTGGTCAAAACTGTAAATTGAAGGTGGTTTTGTACTGTTTTAACTTGAAAAATTGCATGGGAAACAACAAATTAAGAATGTTGCATCCCCAACGATAAGGCTTTCGCGAAAGTATGCAATGATTGATTATCCTCAGGTCCGCCGAAAATCACAATGATGTTTCTCTCGCATCGTTTAAGTTCGGTCACTAAGAGACTTCAAAGACCCAAAATGAAGCCTTATTTTTTCGAATAACTCAATCACTTTTTTTTTGTGACTGATTAGGCTTAAGGTTGTACCTTAACTTGTATTCAATTACTTAAATCATGCTGACAAAAATATAAGTTTGAACAGAGCTCTGATCCGGCCGAGCTAAATTTTTTAAGAAACTGGTGGTCAAAAGATAAAAAATATCTTTTGAACCCGATTAGTTGGAAAAAATTGGCTGAGCTGTATGAAAGTTCTGTGCGAAGTTGCATTTTTGGGATAATAATTTCAGTGATCGTATTTGGAGTAATTTAGAAATATTTGTTTGTATATTCGATTTTTTGAACTCTTCTTTCTCGCCGAATTTGAAGTCTGAGATGCGAGACTACCATCATTCTAATTTGTGAAGCCGAATTAGAAGAAAAATTGTCGAACTAAAATGTACCACCTTAAGGGGGTTGTGGGTGTAGAATTCTGGAGACTAAAACCTTCTCGGTTAACTGCAAGTAATTTTTTTTGATTCTGGTGAAGGGTGGCTCACCAGTGCCGTGCTGAAAAACTGGTAAAAATATGTTCTCAATTCACAAAATTAGTTAATTCTCCGTCAGTTTTGCTTTAAATTGAATCAAACAAATATGTTGCGGTAAAATACGACGTCTTCAAATAGTTAATGAGCCGTCCGGTTTAGAAAAAATTTCCTTCGGTTTTTAGGCGGTAAAAATGGAATTCAGAAAATCTGTTTAACTTGTTCAATTTTGTTTCAAATTGAATAAAACAGACCATTTATGAAACGTTTGATAATTTTTGGATATATGTTGCTAAGCTCGTTGGAAAAGTTATTCTCTGTTTGTTTATTAAGTATAATAGGTTCGTTTGATATAATTCCCCAGCAAAGGGGGACATTTCTGATGTGTTGTCTTGTCATCTCGCCAACGCCTACGCGTGAATTGGTTTCTTTCAGTATAATTCAAGAATAAAACAACAATTTTCTTCAACGCTTGTTTCATTTACACCCACAACCCCCTTAAGACCGTAATCGACGCGTTATACTGTTTTTTAAACACATGTAGTCTGATGAGGAAGAGTCGTACGATGTTGAAATTACAGTATGTTGGAGATAAATGTCTTAATTTGTCAAAAAAAGTAACAAAAAGTTTTTTGTATGACGGTACCGGTAGTAGTACCGGTCCAAAAGGTCGATTTTCGGCTTTTTACCGATAAAATCATTTTGCAAGGAAATATCAGAAATTTTTAATTTTTTGGACGCCTACTAATAATAGATGTTCCTCGGGTACTATGGCGTCAGAAATTCGATTTAAGGCTTATTTGCTCAAAATCGATGAAATTTACACGTTAAATTTGCCGATTTCGGTATCTTCACCGTTTTAGTAAAATCATTTCCAGCACTGGTATCAAAACCTTTTCACGCAAAAAACTCATTTTTGCAATCGATAGAGACGTGGTATACCATGGTACTATGTCGTGGCTTTTTCGATATCTGATTTAGTTTTTGATGCACACATGTGCAAAGTTCAGGTCCCACAAAATGTTGACCACTTCCCCATCTAACAAATATTTTTGGATTTTTTTTCGACATTTTATTATTTCTTTTGATTGGTCTGCAAGATTAAATTGCAGGCTAACTGGTCCTAGTTAAATTAAGATCATCGATCAAGGCGTTCAAAAAATACAGCATGAATACTGAAAAAATACATGGGAAAAATACGAATTTCGGAAGTTTATTTTTCGTCAAATCCAATTTTTTAATTGATTCGGAAGCAAACCGATGACAAAATTTCGAATGCAACAAAATTAAGGTTTTACCATGTATGGATCTCGAGAAACAGCCTCCGTCGGTTACGTCAATTTTCACCATCTAAGAAATATTGTCGAAATTTTATTTGAGATTAAAAATTATTTATGGAGTTCAAGATTACATTGCAGGCTACCTGGTTCAAGTTAAATTAAGGTCATCGATCATAGCGTTCAAAAAATAAAGCATAAATACTGAAAAAAATACTTAGGAAAAATTCGAATTTCCGAATTTTTTTTTGGTCAAATTCAAAAAATTTTAATTGATTCGGAAGAAACCGATGACAACATTTCGAATGCAACAAAAATTAAGTTTCTCCCATGTATGGATCTCGAGATACAGCCTCCGTCGGTTACGCCCTTAATCTTTATGTGAGGTTAGTATTTAAAGTGAAGGTAAGATGTTGTAGAAGTATTGATAGAACTGGATCACGACTCGGTGAGGCATGCCGCACATTCGTGATATGGCGTAGGTAACATTGATCAATCTAGTTATATCGACACTTTGAAAGTACTTTTCTTAAAATAAGGATATTAAAGAAAAACTCAAAAATTTTAGTCTTTTAAAATTAACTTTTTAATAACAGTTGGTTGGGATTCAAATTTTATATTCATGAGCTTTGGTCGAACATGTACTAAAATGTTTATCTTCAGCAAGTCAAAAAGAGTTATTTTAAATTCCGTCTGGACAAGCATTATTAAACTGTTTTCTCACAAAAATGTGTTTATTTTTTTAGCATATCGATTACGGGGCTTCCAGGCACATATAAGCTAGTTTTTTTGCAAATTTTTTCGTATTATTCGGCTTTCAAAAACGACTTATCCTCTAAAGTTGTTTAATAGCTCAAATTGAGCACAAATATTAAGTTAATGATAAAATAAAAAAAATGGTCCGAATCGGACCATTTTTTTTTCTGAGGTTACTGAAATTAAAGTTTTTTTATAATTATTTGTAGATAAGCCTAAATCAACTGTTTTCTTACAAGATTTTCTTATATTATGTTTTAAGGCTCGGGGTGCGTATGATAACAAAGTAATGATCTTTGCACATTTGGAAGCTATTCGAGAAATGATTTTAAGAGAAAAGACCTTCGAAAGAGATATTTTCTGGATTTTTCCTCATGATGAGGAAATTGGTGGAAAAGCTATTCAAGCGGCTGCAAAGGTTTTGCAATCAGAATACAATATCGGAGAAAATGGATTTGAATTCATCGTTGATGAGGGAACACCAGCTACAAATAAGCTTGTCCCAGGCTTGAAGGACATTTGGTTTTTGACCATGGGTTACACTGCAAAAGGCCGGGCTTTAATATAAAATAATTGAAAAAACTGTTCAGTCCTAGCTCCCTCACTCGTACAAACTCCATAACTGGTACAATTTGTTGCTTGTGCTGAATGTGTGATTTACAAATACAAGTTGATGATGGTTTTCAATGAACTTAATTTTATAACAGATTGCCTTGAATTATTATGGTTTTTGAAATAACTAAAAATGAACAATTTGATTTTTTTTCGATATCAAATTTAAGAATTCTTGATTCAGGAAAAAAGCAAACTTAATTTTCACGTAGGAGTTCAGGGTCAGAAATCTGTTCATTTGAATTCGTATTTATTTACATAACAAAGGAATTTTGATTTACAATTGAGCTTTCTGAGCAAAAGTTAAGGGTTGTTTTGTCACTGGTACAAGTTCCCAGGGAACTCACTGAAACAACTTTTATTACCAGTTTAGAAGCGATGACTGTATCACAAAAAAATAAAATGGACACAAATTTGACTCTGAAACGGGTAGGGAATATTTTCAATAGAGATAATCTATTCACACACAATATAAATTATTTAATTTCGAAAAGGTCATTTACAAGTTGAATTAACAGTGGATTTCAGAGGAACAGGCCATGCTTCAATTCCAGGAAAAGAAACCTCGATCACTATCTTATCAAAAGCAGTAAATAATTTAGGAAGGTCATCAAATTAGTGTTAAAAACTCAAGTGATTAAAACCAAAATAAATAACTGCAAATATAATATAAAAAAAATATGAAATACCCTATCAAAACCGTCAAAAAATATGACTCTACCAGTTTTTTTTGGCACCATAGTGTTTTTTACTAAACTCTGCTTCTCATGAAATGCATTTTTAGCAATATTCTCATCAAATATCTAAAGTACAATGATTTAGTGATATTTGCAAAATATTAGTGAATAACAAAGAAGAATGATCCATTAACAGCACTGTTTGATTTCGGGGAAAAAAAGTCACATATTTTAGCCATACAATCAAAAATATTAGGTGTTTGACCATAATTCACCGGATTTTCTTCCTCATTTTTTTTAGTTAATTAATTATTTTTGAGTTGGTTCAAATCCATATGTAGGAATTTCATAGAAAAGCTGGGGAGTACCTTTTCGATCCAATTTTAAGGTTTTAAATATTTCGACCTTTTTTATTCGACGTTTTTCTTCCAAAATTATAAATAATTTTATTTTTCTAATAATGTAACGTGAGTTACGTCACGTGACTTTAAATGTTTTCGATGCAAAAGTGCAACGATAACAAAAAAGTTTGCGTCAAAAAATTTATTCATTTAAAAATTATATCCAATAATGTAATTCATAAAAACGAAATTTTAAAACTTTAGATGACTTCAAAAGCTACTAAATTACAGCCGAATCAATTCGGTAATTCCTTAGAATATACAACTGTGGAATCACTCGCGCCTTACGTTCCATTTCCTGCAAATGTGATTTTAAGTAATTTATGGCTTTTCAGTCCACTAGTTGCCCAGCTTGCAAATTATGATCACATTATGAGTGCGATGATGAGGACTACAACTGCGATAACTATCCTTGATGCAGGATACAAATCCAACGTTATTCCGGTCACATCAAGAGGTACGTTTATAGTTTAAATTTAATGAATTGATAAATAAGGAAAAGTAAATCTGTTACAAAAGTAAACTTTTTCACGGTTTCAATTAGAATATATTGTCATCACTGAAAGAAACTGTACATCTTGACCTTGTGCAACTTTCGATTTTGTTAAAGGAAGAAATAAATAAATCTACATGATAGCAAAATTTAGGCAATTTCTTGACTTAATTCTTTAATTTTTTTAAAAAAATGTATAGAAAAATGTTTACGAAAATTTAAACCTTATAATCGAATTTGACGCTGATTGGTTCAGAAACTCAGTTATCTATAAGCTGATTTTTAAATCAGTAAAATCTCAGCTTTTATTTGGTGGTACCGTAGTTAAAATCAGTCTAGGCTATTTTTCGAAATTTTAATTTCCAGGTCACTTAACTCTCACCTGCACAAGATTATGTATTGCGTACCTGCACGATTGTGTTTTGATAACACACGTAATATTGGCCATAGCCTATAGGCAATTCATATGAATAAACAATGCTTATCTCAAAAAAAGCTTTTGCGATTTTGACATTTATAATAATTGTGTCCAAATTCAATCTTTTCCGATATTCCGTTGACCAAAATGACACTTCCCCAATATATTTTTGGTTTCTGTGATTTAAAACACGCTCGTGCAGGTGGGGTTTAAAGTCAAATTTCTCGAATTTTGAAATAAAAATTAAAAATCGGCCTCCTTAGAATTCATAACAACAGATCTTTCTGTCATCTTCAAAATAAGGTTTCACTGTGATACAAGTTGTATCATATAAGTTGTACAACAGCGGAAAATAGAGATTCATAATGAAAAATCGGCGGTCTTAATCTAAACTTCAGTTACTAGAAAATACCGTATCGAAATTCAAAATTGACTCCGCAGAATTTAAGGGAGTGGGCGTTGCTGATTTGCCTGTTTTTCAAGTTTTCAGATCCGGTTTCTTGATAAACTTAGCAATGGTGGAATTCAAAAAACATTTTAAACGTTAACTCGTAGAGTTTAGAAGTTGATCTGTACCCAGACTCGATTTCCGGCAAGTAGTGACCATACTTATAAATCGAGCCATATAAGCAAAGTTTCATGATTAACATACATTTATAAATATTTTAAAATACAATTCAGCCAATTTGCTATACAATAAGAATAAAAAAATTAGTTTTTCGATGAATAAAAAAGCATTTAATGGGGATAAGAAAAAATAAATTCGAGAAAATGACCTCCAGTGACACACAAAAGTGCAATAATAATATGAATTTAACCGTTTATTTATATTTTCAGCTGATTTTCTATAACTCTATTTAAAAATAATTATATGTTTTTACAAAATTCTCTAGTAAAATGACTCTTAAATTGGTGTGAAATAATTCATTTCCGATCAAAGTTTAAGGGGGTTCTGCATGTCAATTTGCATGCACAAATAAAGTTTATTTTTTTGATAAATTTTATATAAAATTATCATGTATGGGTGAATCGGGTCTGACAAATCTATTATGACTTATAAAAAATCTTTATTCCGACGTTCAAGTCTATTTTTGCGTTTCATTCAAAATTCGCGTATTAAGGAAATATTAATAAAAATATCATAAAAATGACAAAAATTAATTCTCTGTGAAAAACTGATATGAAAAAGTGTATTTAAAAGCGTTCATCCCCTGTATTGAAGGAAAATCGGCCTTTTATTATTTGTTATGTAATTAACACGCTACTTTTCATAATACAGCATTGCGCGCAGTATCTGTGATAAAAAGAAATGAAAACAAATTGATACAAATTTCATACCGTCGTTTGTAAGCATTTTATTCGCTTAATATTTTTGCTTTAATAAAAATCATTTTTAATGATATATAACAGAGATTTGCAGTGTTTACGAAAGTCTTTTTTTTTCATGTTTCCGAATCACCTGAACGTGAACTAATTATCTCTTTACCAACGTTTGGTCGACTGTT
>SCLH01000522.1:162051-184521 GCA_004367855.1 Oikopleura vanhoeffeni | reverse complement strand
CTTGAACCAAAACCTTATTTCTTTATTTGAAGGTCACGTGATCGTTTTTGGACTTTGGTGTAATGTAAAAAAGTCTTATTAACTTCTGAAAAACCTCTTCACGTTTTTTAAAAAGTGTTTTAAGCAATTTAAAAAAAAACAGTACTATTTTGGCCAACCTTATTTCTTGAATATACCGTATATTATATACCGTCACGTGATCATTTTTGGGCTATGATTAGGGTCATACCCGGGAGCACTATCTGCCAAACTAAAAGCGTCANACACCAAAGTCGGAATAAAATCACGTGACGAAATAATCCAAAAATAAGGTTTGAAATATGTCATACATAAATCCTTATTTCTTGAAAAATAAGATCACGTGACGTTTTTGGAAAATTCCGTTATGTTCAAAATTCTTAGATTATGTGTTTATTAGTCCTGAAAATTTTTCGGCGTAATTTGAGTACTATTTGTGTACTTGACCCAAAACCTTATTTCTTAATTTGAAGGTCACGTGATCGTTTTTGAACTTTGGTGTAATGAAAAAAGTCTTAAAACTTTTAAAGAACTCCTTTTTTTTAAAGTGATTTAAGCAATTTTTGAAAAAAAACAGTACTATTTTGGCCTACCTTATTTCTTGATTATACGGTCACGTAATCATTTTTGGGCTATGGAGTAATGGAAAAAAAGTATTAAAATTTTTTTCTGATCACGATCAAAGGTTTTATTTGGTGATTCCAAAATTTTTTGCAAAAAATAAGTACTGTAATACAGTAAAAATTTTCAAAAACAAAACGCACAAACGTCATTTTGTTTAAAAGTTTATTAATACTTTTATAATTGATCTTGTCATTAATGATTAAGCGACGTGAAATGCGATTAAATGGTGAATGGCAGCTAGATGGCAGAAATCATGTCTACGAGTTAACAATATTTGCCAAGTTGTGGTGATTCTCCCAAAATATGGTCGTGGCGTCGCACCACTGCCCCTAGTGCAAATGCTCAGCGATTTGTAAACACCCGTATTTAATTGCCTGATGGTAACTTGAAATTGGTCGAAAGACGTTGAATCAAATAAAACAAAAACGGTCACCTCCTATAAAGTCACCCTCCTTCCTCACGAATTTCAATATATTTTGTTTCATTTTGGAGCATTTCGTCATAATTTTTGAGAAAGGTCATAGCTGATGATGCAAATTCTTCATATGAGATATCTTTCATATTTTCATACATCAAACTTATGAAAGGCGGTTTTTGTAAATGTATGCTGCCAATAAAAGCTTGAGCTTTTTCGCTGTTTGAGAGTCTTTCTATTTTGGCTTCAAGTAATTCACACAAAGCAGAGAGCATGCTGTTGATTGACTTTTTAAAATTATAAAAAATCTGGTTATTATTTGCGTCGGAGAGTTGACACCTTCTACTTTTTCGTAAAAGAATAACTTTTGAACAACAATTTCTCACGAGAAACTGTAAAATGGAAATTTTGACAATAAAATCAAGAATAAAAAATTCAAGAATTTTTACACGTAATGATATAATATTTTATTTATTTCGATCCATTTTTCATCAAAAAATCAGTTCCTTAAAAAAGTATGTCGGCTCACGGGATTATGCCAGCTCTTCCAATTTGGAGTCAGCAGACCGAAAATAAAATTGAGATCGGATCAAATCGGATTGAAAAAAAATCTATCCAATCAGATCTAAATCAGTCGATCCAATCCCATTATGCCGATCCCTGCTTTAATATCCTATTACAGTTTTCTAAGTAAAAAGCCTCTCCTGAAATGCCAAGGAAATTCAATTGCATCCGTATATCCACAATACAGTAAATCAATAATTTGGAAAATTTCGCAGATTGATAATTTTTTACGATTTTGTATACCATAAATTAAATCGAAAAATGTCTTGATAATGGCTTTCGGGTAAATTTTGAAAACATCTATTTCAACAATAGTATTGTCTGGTTGAGATTTGAGCTTGTCTCGTGCTTTTTGAATAATCAAGCGATAAAATTTTGAACAAATTCCGAATACATATTCGTGCACCTGAAATTGTTATTTATGAAACGAACAGTATAATATGATAATTTGATCCAAAACGCACCAAAATCGCTGACTCACGCAATGACGCAATTCTTATCCATATTATTCTTCATGACCACAGTGTGGTCACCAAACGACCAAAAAGTTTTAAAGATAATTACAAGGAAAAATTTGTTCTATAATAGTGCTGCTTTCGGTGCCCATTGCAGCCAAGGTTTGGCTGCCAAGCTTCAAAATTAACAATAAGCAATTTTTAAATAATACAGGGGAGAGCAATATCGCCGGCCCAATATCGCCGACAGTTTTTCGTCATTAACTTTCGGCGATATTGCTCTCCCCCTGTATCAACGAATGTGAAATACCACAATTTTAAAACTAAATTCGTTTTTTTAATTTACCAAAATTTCAAAGCTCCAGTCCAATTGAAAAACCGAAAAATATAAAAAATTTGATATTTATTGTTCATTTTGCCCTCTAGCGCTAACAATCGAAGCAAGAGATTTGAAAATATTCTAAATTGATACTTTTTTGTGATAAATTTTTATCATTTTTATCACAAAACATTAAATTATCAATTTTTTATTATTTCAGATGATATTTTAGGCTTTCAAAATTGAATTTTAACAAAATAAAAACTTGCATTATGTCAAAAATAACCATTAACCCTCCGAAGCATGAAAAAAAGTTCCGCCGAGGAACGAGAGCCTTTCAGGGGGCTCTACTTCGAGCGTTGTTTACAGAAAACTCTTATGAGATCAACCTTCGAATGTTTCTTTATGATCAAGTTGAAGAGTAAAATTTTTGAAATATTTTTTATGTTAAATTCTAGAAAAAAAGTTTGAAAAGTAAAGTTAATTAAACCACGTGATACAACCTCATGTCAGGCTCCCGGAAATGTATGTTTATCATAGTAACTGCGCAATGCTATGTTCTACTTAACACTTTTGTCTAATTGAGTATATCTGTTGGGAACAAAAAATATTTCTTAATAAGTTAAAAATATTCCTGAAAAAATTACGTTTTTTAGGAAAAATTTGTTAGTTTTCTCGATTTAATGAAATTATTTGATGATTATCACAATATTAAGGGAAATATGTTATAAGAGTACCACTCTGGCATAATTTTCACAAATTAAATATGTTTTCAAAACAAATAATTTTATCCATACTAATAGCGAATTAAGATATTTTGAAATTTCACTCCCAAAGAAATATTTTTGCTCCAGATATGTCCAGGATGCTAATTTTTCTTACAAATTGTACTCAAAAAACTTTCCTAAAAACTGGCTGATTTGAAATTTTTATTCCAGATTTGGGTCAAATATTATTTTTTCAAAAGTATGACTCATACTGTATGACTTAAGCGAAAAATCGCCTTTTAACCAACTCGTCATTAAATTTGAACCTAGTATCCGGAAAAATTTTAGGTGATATTTTTAGATTGACATTGTTGAATTTTAAAATTAATCTGAAAGAGGATTTTCTGAGATCATTTTTTCCATTATTTTTGACTGATTTAAAGTGGCTTGAGCCTTTCAAAAGGCTTTATGCCCTGGAGGGTTAACCCCGGAGAGTTAAGGGCCTCGGTGCATTTTGACAGATTTGCACTTTTTCGAACTTTTTGCCACTTCAACATTTTCGTATAAAACCTTTTTCGAATACAAGTTGTCACTTTTGAGCTTATAATGTATAATCTGAATTTCTTCAGATTGATTATTTTTACTTTATAAATCGTCTTTTGAAACAACACTCAAAAAACGCGCGTTTGCTACTTTAGGTGTCTAAATTACAGTAACATTTATTTATTTTTTTTTATTAATTAGAAACCCGAAAAACGGTCCTGTCAACCATCGAAAATCAATTTATTTTAAATTTTTACGATTTTTAAGTCAAAATCGAAAGTTTAAATTTCTGAAAAAAGACCAAAAAAATCGAAATTTTAGCACATCGAAAAAAAAAATTTTCATGAGTCTAATTAAGAAATTTGAAATGCTCGACAGGTCGGCTTACCAAATGAGCAAGTCTCGGTGAAATATAATTTTTTTAATTCTTGATTAAAGAGGGCTTAACTATATTTCGCGCAAACCATATTTTCATTAAAAATAAATATTCAGAGTTATAAACAACGAGCGAAGAAAACAAAAACGTAGACATGTTAAATTATAGTTAAAGTAAGCATCCCCAATATTTTCAGCTAGGATTCCAGTAAAATAGTTTGAAAAATTTTGAACCAGAAATGAGACAAAATTTTCAAAATAATTTCCAAAAAAGTTTCGACTAAAAATTCTCAAAAAGTTTCATATGATTTTTTCAATAGCCAATATAAAAAATATGTGGTTCACTTCGGCGAAAATTAAAGTAGCCCATATTGAAAGAGTTTTATTTCGTGATATATATATATATATCTCTAAAATGATTGAAACACAACCAATAAGGCATTTTTGTGGAAATGTTCGGACCTTTTTTCCAAAAAATTTATCATAATTTGTCCGAATTCGCAAAGTTTATCAAACTCAAATTTTGCTTTAAAGCAATAATTTGAAAATTCTGTAGTAAACAAAAGTTCCTGGATTCTATGAAAACACCATTTTGATTGTATATTGAGAAGAATATTAAACCCAGTAAAAACTTTTTTATCAAGAGCCCAGATCGCGGATATTCGTATACGTCAAATGACAGGCCTTTACGGGGGTTGTGAGGGGCAAGGAATTCGTTGCAGGTTTAAGGGGCAATATTTAAGGGGCAGTTTAGGAATCAAGTGTGCGATTTTTAATTCTCAAATAAAAAAAAAGCAAATTTTATGATCTAGAAATATGAATACAGAGTAGAAACAAAAGATAATGAAAACTGCAACGAATTCTGCACCCACAACCCCCTTAAAGGCCTCGGATGATTTTGACAAGTACGGATATCGCGGATATGGCCTTGATGAAAAACTTTTTACTGGGTTAAATAGTTCCTCTCAATACACAATCAAAAGATGTGTTTCATAATTCAGCGGCACTTTTGTAACTACAGAATTTTCGAATTATTGTTCTTTAGAAGAAATTTTGAGCTCGAATTTAAACTTTTCCGATCTCGACAAGATTATGAGAAAATTGTTGAAAAAAGTTGCGAACATTATGCAAAAAAAATGACTTATTTGTGTGTTTCAAATATTGTTTGCATTATCTTTTCAAATCAACGAACATAACTCTTCAATTATGGCTAACTTACTACTATATTGAAAATCAGTATGGACACTTTTTTGAGATTTTGTCGAAAACTTTTGAAATATTTTGAAATTTTCCTCATTTCTGGTTTCAAAATTTTCAATCAAATTTTCTGGAATTCTTAGCAAAAAAATATTAGGAACTGCCTACTTTCACTTTATTTGAAACATGTCTACGTTTGGTTCTTCGCTCTTGTTTATACTCTGGAATCATACTTTTTGAATGAAAATACGGTTACGCGAAATGTACTTAGCCTCTTTAATCAAAAATTATTTCACCGAGGACTTGCCCTAATTGGTAAGCCGACCATTCCACACGTAAAATTTGAATAAATTTAACTCATGAAAATGAAAGATTTCTTTCGATGTGCTAAAATTTCGTTTTTTTTTCGTCTTTTTGAGGAAAATTTTAATTTTTGATTACGTAGAAATCATATGAAATTAAAATTATATAAATTTTCGATGGTGGTCGAGACCATTTTTTGAAGCTTCTAATTTAAAGAAAAACGAAATTTTAATGTAATTTAGACACCAAAGTACCAAACGCCGCGTTTTAGAGTGTTTATTTTAAAGACAATGTATAAAGGTAAAAATAATCGATCTGAAAAAAACAGATTAAACCAAAGTATAGCTCAAAAGTTACAACTACGCTTTTGAAAATTACTTATTCGGAAATTATGAGTGCCAAAAAGTTTCCCATGAAGACAAAAAAAATTGAAAAAGTGCAAATTTGCAAAAATGCACCGAGGCCCTTAAGCAATTGGAGCTAGAGTTGTTATTAACAACCAAATTTTTAGCATGAAAAGCCGCATCTACTGTGAAAATTTCAATACGATGAAAGCAAATTTGACGGATTTCTCAAATTTGAGTAAATTGGTGCTATTCTTGACCAGAGTCAATCAAAATTTCGACGTAAAAAAATGGCCTGGTCGCCGCTCCGATTGGTTTTTCAAAAAATTGAAATCATCAGATTTTTAAAGCGGTCGTGCTTAGTGTACTCATATTGGCCAATCGACTTTTTTCGTCCTCAGTATACATTGCCTAGGTGGATACATCAAGCACGCCCGTGCTTAGTGTACCCAAATTGGTCTGAAGGAAAAATATTCTGTGAAAAATACTCGTCATGATGACGCATCATTACGGTGGCCGAGGAATTTCATCGACTGCTTCAGACCACAGGGATTGGCAAAGGAAAAAAATAAATGATATCGGATCGAGTGACCTATAAATTTCAATCGGGTTGGATCAATTGATACCAAAATTACGACTCAATCGAAACAAAAAAACGATACGATCCTAATGATTTCAATGAGGGCTTTGAATTGGGCTGGTTGAAATTTTAACAAATTAGAATTCAGGTCAATGTTATTTTTTAAAAAAAAGTTTATTATTATTTGCGTCATCAACACAAAATTTACTTTAATTCAACAATTTGAAATATTCTGAAAATTGGCTTAAATCCCTGATTCAGATTGATTTTAATTTCACCAATCTATATTCAGCTGCGTACATTTTTTCAAAAATGAGGTTCATTTTCGTCATCAACGCACACTTTCCCATTAAAAAGTTGATCTGAAAATTCTAGATCCTGAATTATCCGGTATCTCGGACTGAGGGTCAACAAAAATATAACTGGCATTTTGAGGCGGGTTTTAATAAAAAACATGAAAAAATACAATGTTCCTTGATTTTCCAGATTATTTTTATTTCACATCTTTGTCTCATCTTTCTTGACAAAAAAGAAAAAATTCCCATTATACCGTATAATTTGTACGGTATAATTTATAACCCAAAGAAACTTTAGCCTGAAATCCGTCAATTTTTCATGAAAATGGCCAAAAACTGTTGCAAAATTTTCTGACTGAAATTACCACCAGATTTTTAAAAATATTTAGAACCAGTTACCGATATTGATTTCTGAAAACTCAAATTCACCAAAAAAATCACAGGGAATTCAGCCTACCTTTACTGTAAAGCCGTTTTTATCTTGCTTGTAGGCATGTTCTAGTAGACAAGTTCAACTTACGGTAATATGTCCATCTGCGCAGTTGACTTGTAAAAAATAATCAATCGTATCTCTAATAGAATTTTCCTCGTAGCTCAATTTCAAAGTCGGTTCAATGTATAATCGAAATGTTTTTCCATTTTTCATCTCTCAAAATTAATTACTAAGAGCGTAAATTTATAGAAAAAACAAAGCTTAATTTCAACAAAGAATCGCGATAAACAATGTTATTTGGAAAATAGATAAATATTTAATTTTCACTTTTAATTGGTCGCCGAATGCAATCAGTCTTGAGCCCACTCAATCTAACCTGTTCTAGAAAACTTAAATCTCAAGAAAGTTACCGGGGTGAGAAGCAATTCAGGAGCGCTAGAGTCTAGACCCAGATAATACCACTTTAAAATAAAAATTATCATTTTGTGAGGAAACTATCCGAATAATATTATTAGAAGTTTTTTTTAGAAAAAAGTTTCCCGAAATCTTACTTCTTCTTGATTGAAACAAAAATGCGCAAAAGAAACTTCAGGCCCCAAAAATGGATTGAATAAGAAGAAATTTGTAATTACAGCAGAGTGTGGTTAAAAGAAAAACCCCTTAGGACAAGGTCAGAGCAAAAATTCCTGCCAGCGACTGTTTAAAAGGACAACGTCGTGAGGAAATTACCACCAAAGATATTTAAAACGACAGCTTGAAAACAATTCCGCCAGTTTTCAAAAATTTCGCCAGTTTTTTAAAAGGACAGTTTGAAAACTCAACCTGTTCTTTTAACCACACTCTGCTGTATTGAAATTTGATGGAGTGTTGTTGGCAATGGCCAACAGTGGCAACTCTTTGGGAACAAAGTCACAGTGACAGCCTGTCTGCCTTTTGCGAAAGGCACTTAATTAATAGGAGTTACAAATTGGTTTTTTGTTGATTTCTAAATACTGACAAATAAAGTCAATAATTCGGAATAAATCGAAATTATAAACAAATTTTGTGAGTTTATTTGTATCTCAAAAAACAAAATTTAACTATTCACTTAGTGAATTTCACTCTCAATTTTTAGATTCAGTATCTTTATTTGACATTTTTGACATTATTAAACAATTTCAGTAATCTTAGAAAAAAATTAAAAACATTGGTCCTATTAAAAACAATTTTTAATGTTTATATTTATTAGATAATTGTGCTCAGTTTGAGCTATCTAAAATCTAAATCGGATGGCTCGTTTTCAAATGACGCGTCGTTTTCTCACCCCCATGTTTTTGAGGGACCAAATCTTTGGAAGGGGTATTCCTACAATGTAAATATTCCTACAATGTAATATTTCTGAAAAAAGTCGACGAAAAATTAACTTATGAAAATTTCATGATTTTTAAATAACGGTTTGAAAATATATTGGCATCTATGAAAAAGTTAAAGTGGCCTTTTTTTTACCCACAGATTTCGATAAATTTTAAGATTTGTGTCGGTCAATCAGAAGGCTATCTGAAAAAACATCATCTTTCCCGCATATTCTGCCTATAGTCATTTCAAGAAAATACTTCAATCACGTATGATTCACAAACTGTTACCAGAAAAAACTATAACGTGAAGACGCGCTTTTTGAGTAATTTGGGGCCTATGAGTTAACGTTTACTCATTTACAACAGACTCGTAACGCCTCCGACAAACGGATTAACAGTTAATACAGCAGAGAATATTGATGGTTGAACTAAAGGTAAGATATTTAGATTAGGCCGTTCAACTTGTCTTTTGTGAAAAAGAAGAAATAAATGGATTTTTTTAGGACTCCTGTAGCAGGAGTCCTGTTCAGTTTGAAACTTATTTAATTGGATATTTTTAAGATGAGGTAAAAAAAAGTCTTCAATTTGATCTCAGGGGTTACCGACTCGGGTATTCAGGTGATATGAAAACGATAAGGCTTTTTATCGTTTACGGTACTTGCTGAGCGTTTTTAGCCACTTTTTAGCACAAATTTTAATACAATTCGGATTTTCAAAACGACTTACCCAATTGAATTTTTAGATAGCTCAAACTAAGCACAATTATAAAGAAGAAATTAAATTGAAAACAAAATGGTCCGAATCAGACCCTTGTTCCCAACTTTTGTAGAAAAAACTGATAATTAAACAATTCAGTGATCTCAGTAAAAAATCAAAAAATGGTCCGATTCGGACCAATTTTTTTAATTTGATTATATACTGGATATAATATCTTTCCCTGGGAAACGGATTTTTTTTTCAAAATAAACGTTTTTTTCGATTTTCAACGCTCAAAAAAACATATTTTCGCGCAAAATTTCAGAATTCCATATTATGAACCTAGATCGGAAATTCAATAAACTATCTGATTCCGTTGTCAAAATAGCAAAAACTACAGTTTTGTTTTCAGTCTATTAGAAAGCAGAATGAAAAATTTCAAAAAAAAATCCAAAAATTTTTTCAGTGAAAAAAAATACTACCACTTCCTCAGTTTTTTGACCGATAGCTTAAACATGGAAATGCTTCAATCGCGTCCACCCTATAGATATTTGTGCTCAGTTTGAGTTATCTAAGAATTCAATCGGACGAGTCGTTTTAAAACGCCGAATTATATTTAAATTTTGGCTGAAAAGGCTCAGCTAGTACCGTAGGCACTATCAGCGTCTCAAAATAATCAGTTTATTTATTGTGACGTTATTGTGATTTTTTTGAAATTTCAGTCCCCTTTTGTTTCATTACCATTCTGCAAAAGTAAAATTTTGTAGAAAATTACATTCAGAAGCTGAACTTCAGCAAATCTAGAAATGCACAGAAAAGTTTTCAACATGGGGGAGAACGAGCTTAAAAAATAATTAATTTTTTCTCCTTTTTCTGTATATTGAGACTGTGGTTGTGAGTTTTTATAAGGTAAGCCTCAGTATGAATACGATGAAAATAATTCTTAAATTTATTTTCAAAATTGTAAACTGGGATTGGAAGTGTTCATAAATAAGAGTAGATTTTTGTTGCGGTTTAAGATACTGAAAAAAATTTTCTTTTTTCTTTTTCGGTAAAATCTTCTTATAATGTGGGCAAGAAGCGCAAGACTAAAGTTTTTCCGGGCGTCACTATATAAACCAACTTGGCCGTCTATGGTCAAAATTGACCTGTGTTTTATAATATCGTGTTAAGAAAACCGCGTATAGACACTGTCTATTAGACAGTAGAGAAAATCTCACTTCTGGTACTGGTGGTTCAACTTCATCGGTTAATTTTGACTGACTGGTAGACTACCAGTGGTAGTACAAACTATTTAAACCCAGTCTGGTACATTAGATAGTGACCAAAAATTCAACCTCGGAAAAGAAAATTTCTTGTGTAACACTTGTTTTGTTTATTCTTCTAATTTTTAACTTTCTGCAGACTCCTTGATGCAAAAGACCCAATTATTTTTTGAAAAAAAATCGCAAAATCAAATTACGGGGGGGCCACTAGCTCCGGCCAAATAATGTCCTGATATTGCCGAATTTAACCTACGCAAAATCAACATTTTTAGCTAAAAAATTCCTGTTCCCATATTGCCGAAAGTGCCCAATATTGCCGAAATCGCCAATGTTTTTTTGAGATTTATATCTCAAATTACTTAGTATGCGTCATGAATGACGTCACTTACAGGATTGTTTGTCCCAAATATACTCTAATCAACTTTTAGTTGATTGCGTTTGATGGAGAATTACATTCTACGCATTTTGGTGATTCACGTCATTCAAACCTATCGTGAAACTCCTTATAAAATTGAAAAATTGTTTGACATATGGCGTCATTTCCAACGCCTACGCGTTTTTTCATTTTTTGAACGAAAATTTTTTTTTTTGTTCTCATGTTCCCGAAAGTGCCCAATATTGCCGAATGTGCCAATATTGCCGAATGTGCCATACTGCCGAATTTTTTCCAAAAAACTTTCAGCAATATTGGGCCCCTCCTGAATTTTGTTTTTTAAATTAATTCTTAAATTGCTATCTTTATCGGCAGCATTCGAGTTAAAAATGCAAAATAAGAGCGAAAAATGTCAGCGTTTCGCTAAAGTCTCCACAGAACTCTTCAGTCTGGAGATCAACAACCGACAATTTCAGTAAAATGTAACACTTGTGGATTTCTCACAAATAAATTGCAGTTTTATATATTTACAGCAACTATTATTCGCTACTTTTTTAGATTTCGACTAACATGAAATGTTTGTTTCGTCAAAAACATAACTTCCCTTACTCCGAGATCGAGATTATTTTAACTACATCGTATAGAGTTTTAAATGGTATCATAAACAATTTTTAATGGTATCATAAAAAATTTTTGACCATTCTGAGCTAAAGACCAAAACATTTTCTTATTTGTACTATTTTATTTCAATAAATTTATGAAAGATCCAAATTATCTAGTCTTTAGGGATATTAACCGAACTAAAAATAAAGCAAAAATGCTGTCAAGGAAATTTAAAGTTAGTGATTCTTTATTTTGGTTGAATGGGTCGAAAACGGCTTCAAAAACCCTTGTACAACGAGTTTTCAGTCTGAAAATTCTGTGAAAAATTCATTATAACAGTAAAATTGAGGAAGTTTTTATTTTAAGCTAGGCTTGTTTGAACAGCCTAATTGATACCAATATTAAAGAAAAAGAATTTTTCAAAACTTTACTATCTAATTCTCGATTATTTCACATGATTCGTGCTACAGAAGCAGGTGAAAATTAAACATATTCCATTTTAGAACTTTTCAAAATAATCTGCAAAATTAACCTACAAACATAAAATTCTTATAGATCCGATCTTTTTTTCTGATCCTATTTGATTCGATCGGGTACAAATTGTCAACTAAATCAAGATGATAAAGGATCAGATCGGATCGACTTTTTCCAATCCAATGAGGTTTAACTCCCGTAGTGTCTTTCTGGACTTTCGTGACCAGATGGCCTTTAATTGCAATTTGGGATCCTTACTCATGTATGAATGACAATTTACAAACTGATNTATTTATCAATGATATTTTAATCAACCGTTAGGTTTTTTGAAATATTATCTAGTGACTTATGTAGGAATTCAAAAGTGTAAATAATCAAACAATTTCCATCTCATATTCCTAGGGGGCGCACCGGGGAAGGACGATGGGCCAAACTCAAGTTTTCATAAGTGCTCTTTCACTCAGGGGGGCTCATCGTAACCAAATAAAATAATCCCAAATGATGAAATAAAAATTTTTGGCTCCCCTAGCGGTCCTAGAAAACCAATTTTATTTTTTTGGCCTCAAACTCGGCATAAAGAAGGAGGCTAGATATTAATTTTTTTTAAATAAAACCGCCCCACGTGTGACCGAAACGAAATTTGGGTTTTTAAAATATAAACTAATTTTGAAAATAAGTTCGAAGAAAAATTTTAGTCTTTTGATGGAAAAATTTGACGCATGAAAATGCGTAGGCGGAAAAGTTTTTTTCTGAAAATAAATAATGTTAGTTTATGGCCCTCACCCACTTTTTTTAAAGCCCTATCTCAGATGAATTTCATGAGCCACAAGTTGTATAATGAAATTTCTTGCGCTGCGAAATTCCCAAATTTTTTGCTGTTTTTAAATTTTTTTTTGCGCGGTAATTTGTGCTAGAACCATTATACGCAATTTTATAGGTAAATGGCGTCATTTGAATTAATAATTTTTGCACGTGCGTTGCCTACTTATGTCCCCTTTAATATGTTTCCAAACGCCATTATCATTGGGAGCAATTCTTCAAAACAAATAAAAAAGTTCGTTAGAAAAGCATCTCTGCAATTCTACTTATTGGGGCGTTTCAAAAATATATCAACAATTTCCAAAGAGCACGTTTTTATTTGGTCAGTTAGGAAAACATTAAGCCGATCCCAAAAAAAGTGTTACATATTGAGCGGCTGAGTTCTCTGTTATAAAAATTACAGAAATTCTATGTGAAAAACTGACCAAAAATATATTTTAAAAAATGTGCATCTCGTTTATTATAGGGAAAAGAAGGCTTCTCGTAAATTGGTCATGCAAATTAACACGTTACTTTTTCAATTATACTAACAGCGTGCGCGATTCTCTGATCATGAGAGATCAACGCAAAATGATACAAATCAATACTCCAAGTTTGTTACATTTTTATTGCGCGTAATCTTTTCCCTTTAATGCAAGACATTTTCAATATTAAAAAAAAGAGTTTTTAAATTTCAACGAAATTCATTTATTTCGGTATTGTACGAAAAAGACCTAAAGTGTTAAGGTCCTAAAACGTAAACTAATTATTCTTGCCATAAAGATTGTCAGCAACTTTTTTTCCGTGTTTTTGTAAGTTTCAATCGATTTGAAAGGTATTTGCTTCAAGTTTTTTGCTGCTGAGGAAAGAATTTAAAGCTAATGCGAAATCGTTTCTGTGGAATGTTTTACAAGTTTCTTAACTAATTGAGAATAAATCAAAATGTAATACAATTATGAAAAAGTGTTTTTAATTAAAGAAAATTATTGTCTTTTTTAACGTTTGAATCATTTTAATCACAAGTTATAGTACCGTTCAAAAGTGGTAAAATATACCCAGCAAATTTACGACAGTTTGGCATCTTCAAATACAGCCTTAAAAAAAATTATTTTTATTCTATAGCTGTGGATACCAGTTTAAATAAAAACATTTCCATGCGCATTATTCCCAATCTCGTTTCAAAAGTATTCTATTCATCGTTTTGTAAGTGAACGGCTCCGCCGCCTCCAAAATTTCATCTCCCCATGTCCCTCCGGTAATCACCACCACCAACCAGCGCCAATACTGTGTCCTCCACCCACCAAACCGCCCCACAAAATCCACTGTTCTTTAAATGTTTTCCCGCCAGTAAAGCCCCAGCTTAAAAGTATTTAAAGGATTTTATAAAAAAAATATAAAGTTTAAATATGAAAATGAAATTGATATAAAATATTAACTCCACATACTCAGAAGTTATGAACAGTGACGGTACTCAGCGGTGGCCAAATCGGCCACCTGACTTTAACAAATCCTATTTATCCAAGTTAACGTAGCGAATATAAACTATTTATTCAAATAGCTTCAAACAATGTATTCGAAACCCTAGAAAAAAATATCAAAATTATGATTTTCGGTTTTTACGATCATTTTTTCTTTCGAGACAATATCGTAAATATTAAATATTTGACTCAACTTCTAATTGAAGAAATTTTCCACTGTAACCAGACTTTTCGAGATATTTTTTGGCTTGCTAATAACAACGTCTGAAGTAACTTTTCATCAAGTTTGTGCGACATTAACAAAATAATAAAGAAATTTATTGAAGGGAACCGTCCGCGACGACGCATCATTTTGTGTCCGATTTTACCACGTTGTTTCAAACGTGAAACATATCATTGCAATATATTTGGTTGAGGACCATAGTTGTTATATATTTTGCAAAGAAATTACCCTTTTTTTCCGAAAAGAAGAAAAAAAAATTTCGGTAAAAATTTGATGTGTGTGAATAAAAAGAAAGAAATTTTTGATTTTAATGAATATTTTATTTTCGATTTTTTAACCATGAAATAATCCTAAAATCCCGGTGGCAAAGTTCTAAAATCCATTTTTTTCAAGTCAAATCTCCATTGATTTTTTTCGGGGGGCCCCGATTCCGGTCGACAACAGCTTTAATCTTCAAGAACTACTAAAAAAAGACGAAAAAGATAAATATGCCGAAAAGAATAGAAATTCAAAACACCGATCATTTTAAATGAAAAATGTTTACAGGAAAAAGTTACAAATAAAAATAGAGAAATCGCAAGTCACTCTTTGCCAGATATGGCCAGGCGCTGAGTATGTGGTTAAGGGGGTATAAGACCGGTGGGTGTCCGAAAAATCCAAACCGATACACAACCCCTTAAAAGGAACCCCTCGGAAATTCCGCACAGCCTATAAAAATAATGGGAGATCCACATACAAATACAATGTTTTGAAAACAAAGGCACATTTGAACTAATAAATATTTTGTATAATTTTTTTCTTTATTTTCCCCGTAATATTTTGTAACCTTAATGTAAAGGAAATGACGTTTCTCTATCAACACTTTTTCCTCGGTTTTATCGACACTAACCTTAAGAACCTACTTTTACTTTCGGTATAAACTGGAAACTAAAAGGTAACAGATTAATAGTGAGATAAGGCCTTAGTTGAGTAAGTTATGAAGAGAAAAAGCAGGTATTCTTTTTTAACGACTTTTGTAACTTTAATAGTAAAATTGTAACCTTTAAAGTGTTTTAGGGCACTGTTTCGTACTTTGCCACTCTCCTTCCGGACTTTTTATGGAAACCTGCTGCTCCATTATATAAAAAATTCATTCGCTGGTTTTCCAAACGATCCAATATCTTTATTTTCTTCAGAAATCAAATCCGACTTGTGACCATTTCATCTTATTATCCATTAATCCAAGGAAATGGATTCTCTGATTATATTCCTTGTATATGTCCTGCCGCGCCTCCACTGATAAGTATAGGGGGTGAAATAGCCGTCCCATTTTCGTCCAAAATGCAAAAAAGTTCAACCATACCGGAGAACCCTGCATAATTTCCCCATTTTGGCCTGATCAGGATCGTAAATGAGTCGATAGAAAACTTATAAATGTTCATAATTTAAGTCCAGAACCACCTGATCGATGGGCTGCAAGAATTCAAAATTTGGCCAAAAATTAGTTATTCTGATTTCTTTGAAATTTTCTAGTGGTAAAAAAATCAAACCCTGTTGATTAAAGTAAATTCAGCTTATATTCTGATTACCGTCTGGACGAATAATAAAATTCAAAAACCAGTCCAATGTTAACTTATTCACAGCTGTAGATAGAGTGTTTTATAATCATCTGATTCATTTTTCAACCTTGCC
Source organism: Oikopleura vanhoeffeni (assembly GCA_004367855.1). Classification (NCBI taxonomy): domain Eukaryota; kingdom Metazoa; phylum Chordata; class Appendicularia; order Copelata; family Oikopleuridae; genus Oikopleura; species Oikopleura vanhoeffeni. Next base: position 168,433 of record SCLH01000522.1, on the reverse strand, counting down.
TATATATTTACCAAAATGAGAATTTTCGTTAAGGTTCAAACTCACAATGAAAATTGCTCCTTGAACCAGTCTTGTTATCAGGATTTCCTAAATCAATCAAATCCCTTGATCTTGTTCCAGCACCATAAGTAGAAATTCTATAAATTCCTGTATTTTCCATTCTCACTCTTTGGTACCCACGATAAAACGGTGTAAATAGACTTCATTTTTTTCCAAGAACAAACAGGCCCCTTTATAATGAATATGACAGAAATAAGTTTCATTTTTTTCTAAGCTTTAATGCGTCGATGTGCATACGCGCGGTTTTCCATGTGCAATTTTAAAAGAGTTTTTAATAAAAACTTTTTATTCCATCAATTTGCTAAACGAACTTCACAATTAATAAAGCCTTCCAATATTATTATATTTTTAACACTGTTCTTTTGTAGGTCCTTCTGAACCTTCAATTTCGAATTCGTAAACGTAAAACTCCTTCTCTTCGTACAAAACTTCCACTCATTTCTGAAAGTATTATCATCAAGTTAATCTTTAAAAAGTTGAAATACAGCTTATTGTACTCTTTTCGAAAATAAGTAAAATTTTAATATTTTAGATCTTTTAGCTTCTTATTTCGAAAATTTGAAATATTTTTTCTTTCAAGGGTAGATAAACCTTAATATATTTTGTAACGCCTCCTACAGGTTTTGTCAAAACATTTGAATACTGTTAAATTATGATTAAGTTTTTGTTCTAGCCCCACCATACTCATTTTCGAATTTTTTTCTGGTGCATGATGCATGAAGGTGAATTAACCTAACAGGTTGAATTAACCATGCAGGTTTTGATCAAATGCGAAAATTATATTCCGATTTAAAATTTTTGAAACATTCGGCTATATTACATGCTCTTGTAGTGCTGACTTATTCCAATGTTAAATTAATTATCGAGGCTATTTTGATTATGGCGATCGAGATTAAGTCTTTAAAGGCACAGAAAAAAATCCAAAATTCGTGAGCTTTTTTTGAGGTTTACTTTGAGTATGACATTTATGTATAGGATTACTTCGAGCCTCTTTTAATATTGTATATTCTTAGAAATGTTTTGTACGGTTTCACATAATTTAGTTTCTACGTTTTTTCGTCATTTTTCTTCTGAAATTTAATCTCTTACCGTTTATAAAGCGACAGAGTGATCCAGCTTAATGAGTCATAACATTAAAAATCTCAGGTAGTTATTGTAAGAGTTAAAAAAGAGATTAATATCTTGTGACAACCAGAATAACCAATCCGAGCACGAGTTAAATACCTGACGTAATCTTGCTAGACACTACTTTCTACATTTTACATTCTGTAGGGGGTAGTGGTCGCTGGAATTGACTTTTCTCGATAAAAAATAAGCCATACAAGGCTTTCAGGAATTGTCCTGATTACCATGTTTGTATGATCTAGCTTTACCTTGTGAAAACAATATGTCAAATGTTTTTGTATGTATTGTAAAATAATACTGTTCCTTTTTATCATCCTCTATAAATCGAGATTCTCTCATTTTACTCTCCCATCTAAATAAAGCGAGAAGTCTCGAAAACAAGGTGAGAATAACGCACAAGTAATTACTAAGAATAAATTAATTTCCGGTATAACACTCCATAAGCTGACAAAATGACTAATTTAAAAATGATAGAACTATTTCCTCATAGGTTTTATTTGTTTGAATATAACGTTTAAAGGAAAATACTTTGCTCTCCAAGAGAAATTTTAAAAGTCGTTCTTTTTTTCAAAGCTTGCTCACACAAATACAGAAAACTTTCTATTATGTATTTTTTGAGATTTCAACCTAAAAATCGAATACAATTCCTTTAATTATAAAATATGAATCAGTCTTTTTTAGGTTTTATTTTTTAAAGATTTTTTTTCAAAATTCACTTTGATAATTAAGACTTCTCATCAGTTAAAGGCTATGGTGGTTCCTAATATTTACATATTCCCCGATAAAACATTAACAAACAGGGCTTTAAGGATATTATTCCAGATAGCAGTTCGTAGACACTAGCCTTCATTCTTGCGTAAAAACATGTGTCAAATTGGGTTTTTTGCATGAATAACACTCCCCAGAGACTTAGACAAGACAGGGAGACCTAACACCAACACAAACAATCTAATCTCCTTTCAATGGTTTATTTTGGAATAAACCTAAATTTTAACATTAACCTGTAAAATAGTATTCAATAATACTTCTGTGGAAGCGTTTTTGTCGATAAGTGCTCTATTTTTTACCAGAAGTATGCGAAAAAACCACTGTTTTTTTAGACTTTGTTTTTCATCCGGAAAACTTAATCTCCTGGTAAATTTCAAAAGTCAAACAAATAGAAAACTTATTAGGAGCCGTTTTTATTCATTTCGATCCCAAACTCAAAATATGAAATTTCTCAAGGTCCGTGAAAAAAATTTCCGAAAAAAATGTGCTTCAAGCCGCAAATTTGAGGTTTTAGTGCCAAAATTTGAAAAAACGTATTTTCTACTTAAATTTTGAAAAAAATCAAAAATCAAAAATTTCGAATTTTTTTGTTTCTTATTTGGGGTTGTTTTTGTGCGTTTAGAAACATTAACGATTGATTTGGTGCATTTTTTATGACATAATAACTGCAGAAAATGTAACCACTCAATTTTTATTGGCATGCTTTTGAAGCTTATTGTTAGAAAATCGAAAGGTTTTATAAAATTAGATTTCGACAATTAAATACATTTTTTATTACTTAGAAATTTTTAACGTATTTGAAAAAAGGGAAGTTGAAATTCTTGCTCGAAAACAAATATGAGCTATATCGAATTATACAAGGCAGATTTCTTATTTTAAACCATCAGTATAACTGGGTGGACATTATAATAAGTGGTGGAAAGATTTTGTTTTTGGAATTTATCTTAATTTCGATATTAGGTGGTGAATCTGATAAACCAGTGACTTGAAACTCCAGGAAGATGCTGTTTCTTTTCTGAATTTATTAAAATGTATTCTCGACACGCTATTTTAGTCAGTTCAACAAACTTCACGCCTTAGAGATGAATTTAAGGCCTGAAACATTTCTTTCTGCAATTTCTGGAATATCCTCTTTTCCCAACGGAACTCCATCCAAAAACGTTTACTATCCTCTAATAGCGCGTGTTTCGAATCCCACTGATGTTGACTGAGTGGATTTGTCCTTTGAGTATGATTATAGGCAAGGATCTTAATGAATGAGACCGCTAGATTTATCAGTGTTAATCACATCAAGCAATTACTAAGACAATCACTCAGACAACAGTCAGTGGGATCGAACAGCGCTATAGAGATATTAAACGTTTTTAAGATGGAAGTTCCGTTGGGAAAAGGATATGGTGTAATATAGCCTGTGAGTAGAAAATGTATTTTTTGCAGTATTTTTGTTATAAAAATCGGCAAGATCAGTTCAATGTATATTTTACCCCCACAAAACACTGACACTGGTGTCATATAAACAAGAATACATGCGCCAGACTCAGACCTATTTCGATCGGCAAATGGTATTTTCGCGAGCTCAAATCTGAAAAATAAGCTTAATTTTCGATAACAAATGTACAATACATCATGTACTATCCCCGATATGTAAATTCCGAATCCTTCACTCGTGAGTGCCAGTTTAACGTAGGCGATAGGGATAGAAACTTACCATCGTCGATGAAAAGTTGAGATGACCTAACTGGACAAAACCTTGATAACAACATAAGGAATGAGCAATCGGATATAAAGTATAAAATGACCGGCTGCCCCCCCAAGACCACCGATTAACGAACCTAAATTATTATTTTTATTTCGTCAAGAATAATATTTATTAAGTTTAAGTTATTTAAGTATTTATTAAAGTTTCCATTTTTTGTCCGATTTCAGACGATCAACTGGAGTTAAAGCCGAAATATTTTAATCTGGGTTGGCAAGACCAAGAATAGAATTCGATGATCAGATCAAATAAGGACAAGAAAAAACTGAATCCAAGTCTAGTCTGAGCTCTAATGGCTTGACAAGAATTTGTAGGATTAAATCGAATCGGAAACTGATGTGATCTTGATCGTTAATAATACAAGCCAATTTTGGATTCAACTAGTGTTCTAAACGAGATAAGTTTTCAGGTCCCGTCGAGTCCGAATCCGAGTCCGCAGTTTTTATCAATCCCAGTCCCGTCTGATCCCGAATAAACAACTACTATAAATTAACTGCCGTATGGCCCGATCATATCTCTGGACCCGTAAGTGTCCTTCCTGGACTTTCGTGACCAGACGTTTTTAAGAATCAGCAATATAACCCGAAGATTCATTATTGAACATAAAGTGTGAAAATAAGTTTATGAAAGAGTTATCAGAAGTTATCAAAATGTGAATAAAAAATTGAAAACTCTCTCACATTTTCGCCGATTCTCAAAACAATGCATCAAAGTAACACGAATTAGGGTTATTTGAACATTTTAAATTTGAAGAATATTGAACCGTCAACCCGAATTTGGGATCAAATCTGCAAAATATTTTCAATGTTTTTATTAAAATTTAAAAATCAGCTTCATAAAAATAAAAAAAAAGCTATTTTGAATAACAAAGTTCAAAGCCCAATTTCCAAGTTCACCGTAGGCTTGTGAGTACCCTCAAAAATAGAAGAGTCGTGACTTTCTTCTGAATGACAATCATTAGCAACTAGACGTCAATTATGTACTGAACGGTCACTAGAGAGCGAAAATGGTCAATTTTGAAGATTTCACAAAGGGGGTTTTTGCTCTCTTGGCAACTTTAAGTAATAATGAGCCATAGTTGCTGGATAATTTCCCATCAAAAATCGACCGTTCCGATTATTTTGAGGTAATTTATCGAGGCTCTACGATGAAGCTTTGAAATGTTATCGGTTATTTGATATACGGTACACCAATAAACGTATTTTGAAAAAGGATCAAATTCACAGAAAAATAACTTTGGGGAGGAACTCCCAACTTTTTAAAGATCTGTTTTCTCATTACATCAAAGTCCGAAAAAATCACGTGAACAAATATCGAAATAAGGTTTGGAATTAACATAATTAATCTTTAATTTTCTTGAAACATAAGATCACCTGACGATTTTGTAAAATATTATTGAGTTCAACACTCTTCATTTAGGTGCTGATTGGCCCAAAGAATTTTTCCGCGTAATTTTATAATACTATTGTTACTTGATAAAAACCTTATTTCCTAATTTGAAGGTCACGTGATCGTTTTGGACTTTGATGTAATAGAAAAAAAGTCTTAAAACACTTCTCAAAGAACCACTTCACTTATTTTCAAAAATTGATTTAAAGTAAATTTTTGAAAAAACAGTTCTACTATTACCAACCTTATTCCTTGAATATACGTCATGCATTTTGGAAAGGGAAAACTTTTTTTGTATGCTAAGTTTTTAATTTTTTTTTGCGAATAATATTACTGTAATACAGTAAAAATTGTCGAAAAAAAACGCACAAACGTCAATTATCTAAATAGTTCGACTATCAGTTTGTAAATTGTCATTCATACATGATAAGGGTCAAATTGCAATTAAAGGCCATCTGGTCACGAAAGTCCAGAAAGACACTACGGGAGTTAAACCTCATTGGATTGGAAAAAGTCGATCCGATCTGATCTTTATCATCTTGATTTAGTTGACAATTTTACCCGATCGAATCAAATAGGATCAGAAAAAAGATCGGATCTATAAAATTTTATGTTTGTAGGTTATTGCAATTATTTTGAAAAGTTCTAAATGGAATATGTTTAATTTTCACCTGCTTCTGTAGCACGAATCATGTAAATAATCGAGAATTAGATAGTAAAGTTTTGAGAAAATTTTTTCTCTTAATATTGGTATCAAATTAGGCTGTTCAAACAAGCCTAGCTTAAAATTAAAACTTCCTCAATTTTACTGTTATAATGAATTTTCAAGAATTTTCAGACGCTGATAAACTCGTTGTACAAGGGTTTTTGAAGCCGTTTTCGACCCATTACCAAAATAAAGAATCACTAACTTTAAATTTCCTTACAGCATTTTTTATTTTAAGCTAGGCTTGTTTGAACAGCCTAATTGATAGCAATATTAAAGAAAAAAAAATTCTCAAAACTTTACGATCTAATTCTCAATTATTTGACATGATTCGTGCTACAGAAGCAGGTGAAAATTAAACATATTCCATTTTAGAACTTTTCAAAATAATCTGCAAAATTAACCTACAAACATAAAATTCTTATAGATCCGATCTTTTTTTCTGATCCTATTTGATTCGATCGGGTACAAATTGTCAACTAAATCAAGATGATAAAGGATCAGATCGGATCGACTTTTTCCAATCCAATGAGGTTTAACTCCCGTAGTGTCTTTCTGGACTTTCGTGACCAGATGGC
>SCLH01000522.1:151042-162030 GCA_004367855.1 Oikopleura vanhoeffeni | reverse complement strand
CCTTACTCATGTATGAATGACAATTTACAAACTGATAGATCGACTATTTAGATAATTGACGTTTGTGCGTTTTTTTCGACAATTTTTACTGTATTATAGTAATATTTTCCGCAAAAAAAAATTAAATCATCAAAAAAAGTCTTTGAGCGTATATTTAAGGAATAAGGTTGGTGAAAGTAGTACTGTTTTTTTCAAAAATTACTTAAATCAATTTTTGAAAAAAAGTGAAGTGGTTTTTTAGAAGTTTTTAAGACTTTTTTTCTATGACATCAAAGTCCAAAAACGATCACGTGACCTTCAAATTAGGAAATAAGGTTTTGATACAAGTAAACCGATAGTGATAAAAATTACGCGGAAAAATTTTTTGGGCCAATCAGCACCTAATTTAAGAGTTTTGAACATAATAATATTTTACAAAATCGTCAGGTGATCTTATGTTTCAAGAAATAAAGATTAATTTATGTTATATTCCAAACCTTATTTTCGAATTATTTTGTCACGTGATTTTATTCGGACTTTGATGTAATGAGAAAAAAGTCTTAAAAAGTTTGAAGTTCCTCCCCAAAGTTATTTTCTGTGATTTGAGTCCTTTTTCAAAATACCGTATATTGTGTACCGTATATCAAATAACCGTAAATTTCAAAGTTCATCGTAGAGACTCGTAAATACCCTCAAAATAATCGGAACGGTCGATTTTCTGATGAAATTATCAGCAACTATGGCTCTATTATGTACTGAAAAGTTGCCAGAGAGCAAAACCCCCTTGTGAAATCTCAAAAATTTGACCATTTTTCGCTCTCCAGTGACCGTTCAGTACATAATTGACTCATAGTTGCTAATATTATCATCAGAAAGTCGACCTCTTCTATTTTTTTGAGGGTACTCACAAGCCTCTACGGTGAACTTGAAATTGGGCTTGAACTTTGTTATCAAAAATAGTTTTTTTTTATTTTTATGAAGCTGATTTTCTAAAATTTTAATAAAAACATTAAAATATTTTGCAGATTTGATCCCCAAATTGGTGACGGTTCAATATTTCAAATTTAAAAATGTCAAATTAACCCTAAATTCGTGTTACTTATGCACTTGTTTGTGAGAATCGGCGAAAATGAGAGAGTTTTCAATTTTCTTATTCACATTTGATAACTTCTGATAACTCTTTCATAAACTTTTTTCACAATTTATGTTCATAATGAATCTTCGGTTATATATGCTTGATTTAAAACGTCTGGTCACGAAAGTCCAGAAGACACTACGGGTCCAGAGATTGTCGGCCACTACGGCAGTTAATTTATAGTAGTTGTTATTTCGGGNAAACTTAATAAATATTATTTTGACCGAAATAAAAATAATAATTTTAAGGTTCGTTAATCGGTGGTCTTTTGGGGGCAGCGGTCATTTTGATACTGTTATCACGATTTGCTCTTCCTTATGTGTTATCAAGGTTTTGTCCAGTAGGTCATCCTGCCAACTTTCATCGACCGAATGGTAAGTTTCTATCCCTATCGCCTACGTTAAAACTGGCACCTCACGATGAGGATTCGGAATTTACATATCGGGGATAGTACATGATGTATTGTACATTTGTATCGAAAATTAAGCTTATTTTTCAGATTTGAGCTCGAAAATAAATTTGCGATCGACAACTAGGTCTGAGTCCTGGGCAGCATGTATTTTGTTATATGACACCAGTGTCAGTGGTCTAGTGGGGGTAAAATTACATGAAACTTGATCTTGCCGATTTTTATAACAAAAATACTGCCAAAAAATACATTTTCTACCACAGTATATTACACCATATCNTGAGTGATTGTCTTAGTAATTGCTTGAGTGATTAAACACTGATAAAATTTAGCGGTCTCATTATTAAGATCCTTGCCTATAATCATACTCAAGACAATCATTCAGTCAACATCAGTGGGATGCGAACACGTGCTATAGAGATAGTAAACATTTTTGAGATGGAGTTCCGTTGGGAAAAGAATATTCCAGAAATTGCCAGAAAAAATGTTTCAGGCTTAAATTATCATCTAAGGCGTGAAGTGGTTGAACTGACTAAAAATAAGCGTGTCAGAAATACATTTTATAAATTCAGAAAATGAACAGCATCTTCCTGGAGTTTCAATCACTGGTTTATCAGATTCACCACCAGAATATCGAAATATAGATAAATTCCAAAAACAAAATCTTCCACCACCTTATTATAATGTACCACCCAGTTATACTGATGTTCAAAATTTAAGAAATCTGCCTGTATAATTCGATATAGCTCATATATGTTTTCAAGCAAGAATTTCAACTTCCCTTTTTTCAAATAACGTTAAAAAAATTTCAGTAATAAAAAATGTATTTAAATTGTCGAAATCTAATTTTATAAAACCTTCGATTTTCTAACAATAAGCTCAAAAGCATGCCAATAAAAATATGGTGGTTCTTACATTTTCTGCAGTTATTATGTCATAAAAATGCATCAAATCAATCGTTAATGTTTTAAACGCACAAAACAACCCAAATAAGAAACAAAAAAATTCGAAATTTTTGATTTTTTTCTAAGTATTTTTTTCAAAATTAAGTAGAAAATAAGGTTTGTTTCAATTTGGCCACTAAAACCTCAAAATTTCGGCTTGAAGCACATTTTTTTCGGAATTTTTTTTCACGTGACCTTGAGAAATTCATATTTTGAGTTTGGGGTCGAAATTGAATAAAACGGCTCCTAAGAAGTTTTAATTTGTTTTGAGCTTTTGAAATTTAACCAAGGAGATAGGTTTTCCGATGAACAAAGTCTAAAAAACGGTGGTTTTTCGCATATTCTGGTAAAAATAGAGCACTTATTGACAAAAACGCTTCCACAGAAGTTTTGAATACTAATTTTACAGGTAATGTTAAAATTTAGGTTTATTCCAAAATAAACCATGAAAGGAGATAGATTGTTTGTGTTGGTTTAGGTCTCCCTGTCTTGCTAATGTCTCTGGGAGTGTATTCATGCAAAAAAAATTTGACACATGTTTTACGCAAGATGAAGGCTAGTTCTACGAACTGGCTAATCTGAATAATATCCTTAAAGCCCTGTTCTGTTAATGTTTTATCGGGAATATGTAAAATTAGGAACCACCATAGCCTTAACTGATGAGAAAGTCTGCTTCCATGAACACAAAATTTAACAGTTTTGATACTCAAATTCAAACAAACGTAATTATCAAAGTGAATTTTGAAAAAACAATCTTAAAAAAATAAAACCTAAAAAAGACTGGATTCATAATTATATAATTAAAGAATTGTATTTCGATTTTTAGGTTGAAATCTCAAAAAATACATAATAGAAAGTTTTGTATTTGTGTGAGCAAGCTTTGAAAAAAAGAACGACTTTTATAAATTTTCTTGGAGAGCAAAGTTTTTCCTTTAAACGTATATTTCAACATAAAACCAAGGAGGAAATAGTTCTATCATTTTAAATTAGGTTCATTTTGTCGCTTATGGAGTGTATACCGAAAATTAATTATCTTAGATAATACTTGTGCGTTATTCTTACCTTGTTTTCGAGACTCTCGCTTATTTAGATGGGAGTAAAATGAGAGAATCTCGATATAGAGATGATAAAAAGGAACAAGTATTATTTACAATACATACAAAAACATTTGACATATTGTTTTGACAAGATAAAGCCTAGATCTACAAAATGGCTAATCGGACAAGTATCCTGAAAGCCCTGTATGGCTAATTTTTTATCGAGAAAAGTCAATTCCAGCGACCACTACCCCCTACAGAATGTAGAATGTAAAGAGTAGTAGTCTAGCAAGATTACGTCAGGTATTTAACTCGTGCTCGGATTGGTTATTCTGGTCGTGTCACAAGATATTTAATCTTTTTTTAACTCTTACAATAACTACGAGATTTTTAATTTTATGACTCATTAAGTGGATCAACTTGTCGCTTATAACTGTAAGAGATAAAATTTGAGAAGAAAAATGAGAAAAAAACTAGAAACTAAATTATGTGAAACCGTACAAAAATTTCTAGAAATATACAATATTAAAAGAGACTCGAAGTAATACTTACATAATGTCATACTCAAAGTAAACCTCAAAAAAGCTCACGAAATTTTTGGATTTTTTTCTGTGCCTTTAAGACTTAATTGATCGCCATAATCAAAATAGCCTTGATATTAATTTAACACATGAATAAGTCGCACTAAAGAGCAATGTAATATTGCCAATGTTTTAAAATTTTAAATCGGAATATAATTTTCGCATTTGAATCAAAACCTGCAGTGGTTAAATCAACCTGATAGGTTAATTCACCTTCATGCATCAGAAAAAATTCGAAAATGAGTACTGGTGGGGCTAGAGAACAAAACTTAAATATAATTTAACAGTATTCAAATTTTGACGAAAACCTGTAGGAGGCGTTCAAAATGATATCTAAGGTTTATCTAGCCTTGAAAGAAAAATAATTTCAAATTTTCGAAAATAAGAAGCTAAAGATCTAAAATATAAAATTTTACTATTTTCGAAAAGAGTACAATAAGTGTATTTCAACTTGAAAGATTAACTTGATGATAATACTTTCAGAAATGAGTGGAAGTTGGTACGAAGAAGGGTTTACGTTTACGAATTGCGAAATTGAAGGTTCAGAAGGACCTACAAAAGAACAGTGTTTAAAATATTATAATAATAATTGGGAAGGCTTTATAATTTGAAGTTCGTTTAAGAAAATTTTGATGAATAAAAAGTTTTCATTAAAAACTCTTTAAAATTTCATAATTCAAAATTCACATGAAAACCGCCGCGTATGCACCCCGAATGCATAAAGCTAGAAAAAAATGAAACTTATTCTGTATATTAATTATAAAGCCTGTTTGTTTGGACAAAAAATGAATCTATTTACAACGTTTTAACTCGTGGGTACCAAAGAGTGAGAATTGAAAAAACAGGAATTTATAGAATTTCTACTTATGGTGCTGGAACAAGACCAGAGGATATTGATGATTTAGAAGATCTTGATAACAAGACTGGTCAAGGAGCAATTTTTCATTGTGAGTTTGACCTTAACGAAAATTCTCATTTGGTGATAATAATAGGCAAGGGTTTAAAATATGATCAGATGATTATAAAACACTCTATCTACAGCTGTGAATAAGTTTAACATTGACTGTTTTTGAATTTTATATCGTTCCAGACGGTAATCAGGAATATAAGCTGAATACTTTGATCAACAGGGTTGATTTTTTACCTGAAAATTTCAAAGAAATCAGATAACTAATTTTTGCCAAATTTTGAATTCTTGAGCCCATCGATCAGGTGGTTCTGACTTAAATTATGACATTTATAAGTTTTCTATCGACTCATTTACGACTCCTTATCAGGCCAAATGGGAAATTATGAGGGTTCTGGTAGTGGTGGAACTTTTGTCATTTTGGAAGAAATGGACGGCTATTTCACCCCCTTACTTATCAGTGGAGGCGCGGCAGGACATATACAAGGATATAATCAGAGAAATCCATTTCCTTGGATTAATGGAAATAAAGATGAAAATGGTCACAAGTCGGATTTGATTTCTGAAGAAAATAAAGAGATTGGATCGTTTGGAAAACCAGCGAATGAATTTTCATATAATGGAGCAGCAGGTTTCCATAAAAGTCCGGAAGGAGAGTGGCAAAGTACGAAACAGTCGCCTAAACACTTTAAAGGTTACAATTTTACTATTAAAGTTACAAAAGTCGTTTAAAAAAAATACCTGATTTTTCTCTTCATAACTACTCAACTAAGGAACCTTTATTCATAGATATAATCTGTTAACGTTATCCAGTTTATACCGAAAGTAAAAGGTAGGTCTTTAAAGGTAGTGTCGATAAAACTCGAGGAAAAAGTGTTGATAGAGAAACCGTCTTTCCTTACATTAAGATTACAAAATATTCACGGAAAATAAAGAAAAAAATAATACAGAAGATATTTATTAGTTCAAATGTGCCTTTGTTTTCAAAACATGAATTTTTGATGTGAATCTCCATTTTGTATAGGCTGTACGGAATCTCCGAGGGGTTCCTTTTAAGGGGTTGTGTATCGGTTTAGGTTTTTCGACACCCACCGGGTCTTACCCCCTTAACCCACATACTCAGCGCTGGCCATATCTGGCCAAAGTGACTTGCGATCTCTATTTTTATTAAGTTAACTTTTTCCGAAAACATTTTTATTTAAAATGATCGGTGTTTTTGAAATTCTCTATCTTTTGGCATATTTATCTTTTCTCTATTTTAGTAGTTCTTGAGATAAAGCCATGTTGTCGACCCGGAATCGGGGCCCTAAAAAAATTCAAATGAGATTTGAACTTGAAAAAAAAATGGATTTTATGAACTTTGCCACCGTGATTTTAGGATTTATTTCATGTGTTAAAAAATGAAAAAAAAATATTCATAAAATCAAAAATTTTTCTTTCTTTTTTATTCACACACATCAAATTTTTTACGATTTTCTCTCGAAAAAGGTAATTTCTTGCAAAAATATATAACAACTCATGTGTCCCTCAACCAATATATTGCAAATTGATACTGTTTACGTTTGAACACCTGGTAAAATCGGACACAAATGATGCGTCGCGACGGTTCCCTTCAATAAATTTCTTTATTATTTTGTTGTCGCACAAACTTGATAAAAGTACTTATGACGTTGTTATTAGAAGCCAAAAAATATCTCGAAAAGTCTGGTACGGTGGAAAAATTTCTTCAATTGAAGGTTTGAGTCAAATATTTTATATTTACGATATTGTCTCAAAGAAAAAATTATCGTAAAAAACCGAAAAATATAATTTTGATATTTTTTCTATCGAATAATTGTTGAAGCTATTGAATAAATAGTTTATATTTTCGCTAACGTTAACTTGGATAAAATAGGATTTGTTAAAGTCAGGTGGCCAGATTTGGCCACCGCTGAGTACGTCACTGTTCATAACTTCTGAGTATGTGGGTTAATATTTATATCAATTTAATTTCATATTTTAAACTTTATATTTTTTTTATAAAATCCTAAATACTTTTTAGCTGGGCTTACTGGCGGAAAACATAAAAACAGTGATTTTGATGGGGGGTTTGGTGGTGGAGGACACAGTTATGGCGCTGGTGGTGGCGGTGGATATACCGGAGGACATGGCGGAGATGAATTTGGAGGCGGCGGAGGTTCATTTACAAAAGATGAAAATAGAATAACTTTTGAAACGAATGGGAATAATGGACATGGAAAATGTTTCATTAAACTGATATCAAGCTAGAATAAAATAATTTTTTTTTAAGGGTGTTTTAGATGCCAACTGTCGTAATTGCTGGGTATATTTTACCATTTTGTAACGGTATATAACTTGTGATTAAAATGATCAAACGTAAAAAAGACAAATAATTTCTTTAATAAAAACACTTCATAATTTGCATACATTTTGAATTATTCTCAAATTAGTAAGAAACTTGTAGAACATTCCACGAAAACGATTTCGCATAGCTTAAATTTTTCTCAAGCAGCAAAAACTTGAGCAAATACCTTTCAAATCGATTGAAACTTACAAAAAACACGGAAAAAAAGTTGCTGACAATCTTATGGACAAGAAATAATTAGTTTACGTTTAGGACCTAAACTTTAGGTCTTTCGTAAATACGAAATAAATTGAATTTCGTGAAATTAAAAACTCTTTTTTTAATATTGAAAATGTCTTGATTAAAGGGAAAAGATTACGCGCATAAAATGCTAACAAACGTTGGAGTATTATTTGTATCATTTTGCGTTGATCTCTCATGATCAGAGATATCGCGCACGCTGTTAGATAATGAAAAGTAACGTGTTAATTGCATGACAAATTAGAAGAAGCCTTTTTTCCTATAATAAACGAGATGCACATTTTAAAATATATTTTTTTGGTCAGTTTTTCACATAGAATTTTTTGTAATTTGTATAACAGGAACTCAGCGCTTAAATTGTAACACTTTTTTGGGATCGCTTAATGTTTCCCTAACTGGAACAGTAAAAAACGTGCTTTTGGAAATTGTTGATATATTTTTGAAACGCCCCAATAAGTAGAATTGCAGGATTTTCTTTCTAACGAACTTTTTTATTTGTTTTGAAGAATTGCTCCCAATGATAATGGCGTTGGAAACATATTAAAGGGGAATAAGTAGGCAACGCACCGTGCAAAAAATTATAATTCAAATGACGCCATTTACCTATAAATGCGTATAAAATCTAGCACCAAATTACCGCGCAAAAAAATTAAAAACAGAAAAAAAATTTGGGGAATTCGCGCGCAATGTATCAGGTTGACCTATAAAATCGAGAAAAAATTATTTGGTACACCATTTCAACCCCTACAACCGTCTGAACAAAAAAACATTTTTTTGAGAATTCGACTTGGATCTCTCGCAAATTTTATTTGTTATCCGATAAACATAATTTTAGGATTGAGCAGGCATGAGCACCTACTTCAATCGTCAATTTAAAGCATAAAATGCCATTTTACCAAATAAAAAATTTTCGAAAATTTTTTTCTCTATTTTCAAAAAATTCTCCTTAAAATTTTGCACCAGTCACCGATCACAAATCATGAGGCACTGTATGTATTAAAATATTTATTTCTTTTTTCTTTTGCAACGTTTCGCTAATGCATCTTCAGAGCTAAAGTTGTATATATTCACCCTTGTGAGCACAGAGCCACAATTGTGGCTCAAGTATACCTAAAATCATTCAAAAAAGGCAAAAAACGGGGTCGTAGAATCTTTTTTCTCAAACACATTATAAAGAATTTTGATTCGGTCCCCAAAAAATAATTGAAATTTTCTCGAATGTTCGGTTCCAGTATTACGGGGTGTTGATTTATTAGGATATCTCGCCTATGTTTCACTTCCAGAAAAATTAATTCGGAACTAGACATAAAAAAACAAATTTGAGATTAGCCAGTTTTTAGGAAAGTGTTTTGTGCATGCATAACTATGCATCTAGGGGCTGATATTTTTCTTTAGATATGAAATTTCTAAATTTTCAAATTCAAGTAAATTGTAACACTTTTTTGGGATCGCTTAATGTTTCCCTAACTGGAACAGTAAAAAAAGTGCTTTTGGAAATTGTTGATATATTTTTGAAACGCTCCAATAAGTAGAATTGCAGGATTTTCTTTCTAACGAACTTTTTTATTTATTTTGAAGAATTGCTCCCAATGATAATGGCGTTCGAAACATATTAAAGGGGAATAAGTAGGCAACGCACCGTGCAAAAAATTATAATTCAAATGACGCCATTTACCTATAAATGCGTTTAAAATCTAGCACCAAATTACCGCGCAAGTGGGTGAGGGCATAAACTAAATTAATTTTTTCAGAAAAAACATTTTTCCGCCTACGCATTTTCGATGCTCAAATTTTTCCATCAAAAGACTAAAATTTTTTCTTCGAACTTATTCAAAAATTATTTATTATGTTTAAACCCAAATTTCGTTTCGGTCACACTTGGGCGGTTTTTATTTAAAAAAAATTAATATCTATCTCCTTTTTATCGAGTTTGAAGCCAAAAAATAAATGTTTTCTAGACCGCTAGGGGGCCAAAATTTTTATTTCATCATTTGGATTATTTTATTTGGTGACGATGAGCCCCCCTGAGGTCAAAGAGCACTTATGAAAACTTTGAGTTTGGCCCATCGGCCTCTCGGTGCGCACCCTAGGAATATGAGATGGAAATTGTTTTGATTATTACACTTTTGAATTCTACATAAGTCACTAGATAATATTTCAAAAAACCTAACGTGATAAAAATATCATTGATAACTTATATAAGCATAAAAATGAGCGCTAAAAAACAAACGAATTATTCTTGGTTAAATTTTTAATAAAAACAGCAGATAAAACAGTAATTTGCTTGTTAAAAGAATAGGAAATAAGATATTTAAGTTACTCGGGCATCATGATCGATATATATCCTTTTACCAACAGAACTCCATCTCAAAAACGTTAACTATCTCTATAGCGCGAGTTTGAATCCCACTTATGTTGTCTAAGTGATTGGCTTAGTGATTTCTTGAGTGATCACACACCGATCAACTTTAGTGGTCCCAATATCAAGCACCCTTGCCTATAATCATACTCAAGACAATCACTAAGACAACATTAGTGGGATTCGAACACGCGCTATAAAGATAGTAAACGTTTTTGAGATGGAGTTCCTTTGGTAAAAGGGTATAAAAGAAAATTTTAAACTACATTTTTACTGTATATTTTATACTGTACATGTATGTATTAAAATATTTATTTATTTTTTCTTTTGCAACGTTTCGCTAATGCATCTTCAGAGCTAAAGTTGTATATATTAACCCTTGTGAACACAGAGCCACAATTGTGGCTCAAGTATACCTAAAATCATTCAAAAAAGGCAAAAAACGGGGTCGTAGAATCTTTTTTCTCAAATACATTATAAAGAATTTTGATTTGGTCCCCAAAAAATAATTGAAATTTTCTCGAATGTTCGGTTCCAGTATTACGGGGTGTTGATTTATTAGGATATCTCGCCTATGTTTCACTTCCAGAGAAATTAATTTGGAACTAGACATAAAAAACAAATGTGAGATTAGCCAGTTTTTAGGAAAGTGTTTTGTGCATGCATAACAGTTGAAATAAAAATTTATTGATATCTAGGGGCAGATATTTTTCTTTAGATATGAAATTTCTAAATTTTCAAATTCAAGTATCCCATGAAAAAATTTAATTATTATAAAAGTGAATTCGAGCAATCAAAAATTGTCAACAGTTGTACTTTATTACCATATTTACTTGAAAATAACATAAAAAAATTAATAATCTGCTTTTATAGAGAAAAATAAATATTTTTTATCAAAAATCATGATTTCTCCATCAAATTTTTTGACTTATTTATAAATTACTTTTGATTTATGAGATATTAATCGAATCAGACAAAACTGTGATGTAGACTAGATACTTTTGCATCGTTTCCGACAGCAATGTAACTTTT
>SCLH01000522.1:86415-147382 GCA_004367855.1 Oikopleura vanhoeffeni | reverse complement strand
TATTAAAAAATTAATTGGAGCCAGAAAATATTGTCCACAGAGTCACTTGATTAGTATATTGACCCAGATATAATATCAGAAGTGTACTAATCTGCTTTTATAGGTGAAAATAACCATTTTTTATGAAACTGTGAGCTTGTATCACGTGATTTGCCGTACCTTACTCTTATCAGTGAATTTTCTAAAATTAAAAATCAAAATTCTAGAATATCAAATGTCGGATACAAAAATATATCGTTCGAACTTCCTTATGCAAAAAAAAATGAAACTGCAACTACCTTGGGCTTTCTGTAATACGCGCTTGAAAAAAGCCTTTATAAAAATTATTTTATATGCTCACAAGGGTTAAAGTGTATATTTTTNAGCTTTAAAAAGTTTTTTATCAAATGTTGATGATATGAATTAGAAAATCATGAGTTATCCCTTTATCACCTTTTGCATGGTCTGAGAGATGTGGGCTGAAAAGAAGAGAAAGCGGCCTCATGAGTGGCTAGAAAGGGTCTTAGGAGTGTCAGGATTGGCTCCCTCAACCCACATCTCTTAGATCATGCAAAAGGTGATAAAGGGTAACCCTTTAAGGGTTATAGACTATAACTTATAGACTATCAAAAAAATTAAACGATGATAATTCAGTAGATAATTGAGTGTGGAAATCGTTATTATGTTACGGATAGTTTCCAAATTGCAGAAATAAGAATTCATTCGTCATTTTTTGAAGAAGAAATGAATGTTATCGAGGGGAATTTAGTTGGATGGAGACTGTGCAAAGTTTCAAAAAGTATTTTTTTCACAGATCATTCTTTTTTTGAGGCAACTTTGATCCACGAACTATAAGTTATTTTTTCTTGCAGTTTACCAATTTGAAGACGTTGAGACTCCCGCCAAGCGCTCGCGTAGAATGGCTAGTGATAAGCTCAAAATTTTTTAGAACAAGTGATCGTTCAAAACACAAATTTCCATTGGTGGGAGTCTCAATGTCTGCAAATGGAGAAAGTTCGAGAGAAAAGGGGACACACCGTAGCCTACGGTCTGTAGGTCCTCACTAGCATTTATACAATGTAGGTACAATTTCCTGGGAATTCACTCTCGAAAAAAGTATACAATAATGCAATGCATTCACGAGGTATAAGTGAATCGATCATTCCGCGTTTACAAGTGGCAATTAAAAATTTTCTCGAATGACCGAACGCCGATATTCTGAAAGTGAATTAAAACTCATTACATATTAATAATACAGAATTATTTTCGATGAATTAGCGAGATAATTATCTAAATTGTAGATTTCTTGTCTCATTTCTACAATTGGCCATTTCAAGTTTGCAATTAAAAGTCAATTGTAGCTTTGAGCCACCCACGCATATGAGCCATGGCCCAAAGTCAAAAGATAACTCGTAGATAAAACTTATCAATTTCTGCCTTGTGGAGCTTTCTGACAAAAGTTGGAAAATATGGCTTTCTTTACTTATTTCTCCAGGCATACCAAGTGAGAGAAATTGAGCATGTGACAATGTCACATGGCCCATGTGGTTTTCTCTATTAAAGTCTTGCTCTAGTGTTAACTACTACTAAATCGTCATTATTAGCACCATAGGGACGCGCTTTTCCAAATCTACAATTATAATGAATTTGAGCCATGTGGTTTTCTCTATTAAAGTCTTGCTCTAGTGTCAACCTACTACTAAATGCGTCATTATTAGCACCAATCAGGGACGCGCTTTTCCAATCTACAATTAAATGAAGAAAGTTTGAGCATCGCTTATGGACAATCAGATGTCAAGTTGCCTGAAATCTACAATTTATCTCCAAACTTCGGTCCCCAACTTACAATTGGGCTAATTTTGACATAAAATTAAGACAATTTGAACTTAGGCGTTTCAAAAGTAAAAATTGGGTATTGATGTTTTTGACCTATCTTGTAGAGCATTTTTCTAGTCATTTTAAGACTTAGGATTTTTTAGTCTTCCAATAAAAACATAGACAATTAATTTATGATAATGTATGAGTACTACCCACTGGGTAGGCTTCTCAAGCCAGGTTTCCAAGAAAGCCATCGCTTGAAGCGATTTTCCATCCCTATCCTCAAATTTTTCTTATCTTTTGCTATGAAAAGAACTTGCTATAAAAGAAGTAAAAGCCATCCTTTTTGGAAGCCTGCTCTATAGCAAACTGTGATCACTAAAAAAGCGCCACCGAGTGGTCAACCTTAAAAAATTGCATTTGATAATTTGCAGAATGAAAACCTATGCTAGTTCCTATCTTAAATCAACACGACCTAGTTATCGCTCATTCTATACTTGGCCTTACCTATAGGCGGTTAGGTGAGCTAAGGTTGTAGCCTTACCCGACTCGGGTAACCCGAATTAATGTAAAAATAACCAAAAACTGACCCATGACAAATTTGACCCCGCAAAAATCAAGTCGAAATTGGGCTGAAAAAGTGTGTTTTCGGGATTTTTCCCTCCAAAAACACACATCTAGTTACCAGGAATCTAGAAACTTTTGTTTATATAAAAGCAAATGTTTTCGTGATTATTTCTCATTCTAATTTAGTCCTTACAAATCTAAGTTATTTTCCTGAAAATGCGAGAGTGTATCTCTATTCACGTTGGGCAAGCTGGTGTACAAATCGGAAACGCCTGTTGGGAACTTTACTGCTTAGAACATGGAATCCAACCTGATGGACAGGTAACTTTTACAATTTCGAGACACATTTTTTAGTTACCTAGTAAGCTTATTTTTAACAAATAAAAATTATAAATTCGGGGTCATAGAGCAATTGTGTGTCTAGCAGACACTGTCTGGATAAAATTAACCAATTTCCATGTTATTTTGGGAATTATTAAATAACTTAGACTGGGAAAATAATCGAAAAAGTGCTTAAAATCTAGAGTCAACCGGGGTGATATAGATCACAGTGAAATAGCTTGCTAAAAACTAAAAATTTCAGTTAAAAATTTTTTGAAAGTACATGAAGTACTGGTAATTTTGAAAAAAAGACTGTAATTTTTTAGCAAATTATCAGGTTTTTTAGGAAAAAAACACATTTTCAAAGATAATTTTTTCATAAAAACCTCAAAAATGAATTTAGAAAATACAGTGGTTTCCCTTCTATAAGCTAGATTATAAATGATCACCGACAATATTAAATTGCTATTTTCGTCACGAGAATAAATCTCAATTGTTTTAGTGAACAAAAACTTTTCTAACTCCTAGAGGTCAAAAGTGACCAACAAATAGTTTAATCTACAAAAAATCTCTGGTAGCGGAGTAGACTACATCAGGCTGTCAACTATCGAGGCCTACCATTTAACACAAGAGGGGGTTAAAATTTCGAAATGTCATAAGCCCATTTTATGCCTCAAATTAACTTGGAACCTAATTTAATTTTGCTTTCGACTGGAAAATTTTAAGGTCACTAAAATTCTTGGGCGCAAATTCTAGATTACTTCAGTATATTATGAAAATAAGAATTTTGATAGTTTTATTCCGAATTTTTTATATTAAAAACGCTATTTTCAAAAATTCATTATAATTTAAATTTCCTCGGCCACAAAAACTTTAATTGCCTACGCATGTATATTGATTTTGTTATTGATTTTTTCGCCCATGAATTTTCTAGATCAGTTTGTTCGAACTATTTATAAAAAAATTTTGCCCAGGAATTATCAATAAGTTCAAGGGCAAACAAGTAATTCGGATATGTCTCAGGCTTGGCTCGACACGACCAAAACTGAATTGGCCTTATTTTTTTGAAAAGTAAAATTTATAAAAATAATATGATTTTGTCATATCGAAAATCCTGTCTAGTCGTCGATTTATCTGGAGCGTCATAATTGAGTCGACAATCGGGTGTTGTGATTGAACACTGGCTCAAAGTTACGACGCTCGAGATAAATCGACGACTAGGCAGGATCTTCGATATACAATCAAATTCATACTTTCGAGATCAAGCGTGAATAATTGTTTCTCCCCCTCATTAATCAAGTGCTTCTTCTATAAGCAAATTTATTGGGTGAAAGACTTTGCAGAGAATTGCGAGAAAATTTGCGCGCCTGTAATTGGCTGCTCCTTTTCACGTTATCACTCGGCCTCACTTTGATGACGCACTTTTTACATAAAAAATGAAGCTCACGGAGTATATTGTATGACGTTTTAATTGGGTAGCTGATTTATTTTCTCGGTCGGCTTAGATTTAGAGTGAGTCTACTCACATTCAACCGAAACACTCTTCGAAATCTTTAAAAACGTCCACAAGTGGCACCAGAGCGCAAGTGTCAAAGTTTATAAAAGTAATATTTAGATGCCATCTGACAAAACCATTGGTGGAGGAGATGATTCTTTTAACACTTTTTTCTCTGAAACTGGTGCCGGTAAACACGTCCCAAGAGCCGTTTTTGTCGATTTGGAGCCAACTGTTGTTGACGAGGTCCGAACTGGTACATACCGTCAATTATTTCACCCGGAACAATTGATTACCGGTAAAGAGGACGCCGCCAATAATTATGCCCGAGGACACTATACCATTGGAAAGGAAATTGTTGACCTTGTACTCGATAGAATTCGAAAATTGGCTGATCAGTGTACTGGTCTTCAGGTATGTGAAAATATTATTATTTTGAAAACTTTTGTAATAAAAATTTGATTATGAAATTTTGATAAAAATTAAAAACATATTCCCAATCAACCAAAATCTAGTATTCTAGCTAAGAATAAAATCGTTTTATTTTTTTTCTATATTTTCATAAAAAAACATTTTTTGTCGTTTTTATTTGAAAAATAAATAATTAACAGAAATTTGTTTCAAAATTTTTAAATATTCATAAATAACTCGATTTTTATTAAAATTCGCCAATTTAAAAATACTAACTTGAGAATAAGATCTAGCAATAAAACCAATTTCAGTATGAGAAAAAAAAAATTCTGAAAACCTCCGGTTATTTTTTCAATTAATGAGTTTTTTGAATGAAAAAATATTCTTTCATAAAACAGGAATATTTTCAAAATACAGTGGTCCCTTTTCTATAAGCGAAATTATATCCATTATGATGCCCGGGTAACACTAAAAACTTATTTGTCTGTTAAAAGAATAGGGAATAAGTTTTTAGTGTTACCCGGGCACCATAATGGATATATACAGTTGGATATATGTATGTTGAGCGAAATTTTAAATTCAACCATTAGAAGAACTCTCAAAAACTTTTTGAGACTCAAATTCACTTACTCAGTTTGTATAAATATTCTTGACCAAAATTTTCGATACAAATTTCCGAGAAAATTATACCTACTCAAAAATCGAGAATTTTTAAACATTTTTATTTCAAATAAAAACGACAAAAAATATTTCATATTTGTAAATCATTTTCTATACAAAATTCAAGGAAAATTAAATAGTTTTTTATGTCAAAATTTTCAGGGTTTTTTGATCTTTCACTCATTCGGTGGAGGAACTGGATCTGGTTTCGCCTCCCTCCTTATGGAGCGATTATCTGTAGACTATGGTAAAAAGTCAAAATTGGAATTTGCAATTTACCCATCTCCCCAAGTCTCAACCGCCGTAGTAGAACCTTATAATTCTATTTTGACCACTCACACGACTCTAGAACACTCTGATTGTGCTTTTATGGTTGATAATGAGGCCATGTACGACATTTGCCGACGAAATTTGGATATTGAGCGACCAACCTACACAAACTTGAACCGTCTGATCGGTCAGATTGTCTCCTCAATTACTGCATCCTTGCGTTTTGACGGTGCTCTTAATGTCGATCTCACAGAGTTTCAGACGAATTTAGTGTAGGGTTCGGACGGGAGAATCGATAGTTATATGGAAAACCTAGAGTGAATCATTGCTCAAAATTTTCACATAACCAAAAATATATTTGAGCCACCAAGTGGTCAAAAGTAGGTTTCAAAATGAAAATTTTTCTTTCTATTTTTAGGATCAATTTTGGTGAACGAGTAATATTAAAGTTGAAGGGAAGTCACAGTGAAAGTCACTACAATATACAAAAAAAAAGTGGTTTAAAAAATTTTGACCAATAAATTTACAAAAAAGGTCAAATCTGGTTTATTAACTTAAAATCCCCGCAAAGTTCTCCCATTTTTTTTTCGATATTTTCTTAGTTTTCAATTTTACATTAGAATTTGGGTCTTAGGCTAAGACTCTTAGCTAAATTTATTCTCTTAAAAGTTCAATTTTTTCCCGGTCCGAACCCTAATTTAGTGCCTTATCCACGAATCCATTTCCCACTTGTTACCTATGCACCGGTTATCTCCGCTGAGAAGGCTTATCATGAGCAGTTATCAGTTGCAGAAATTACCAATGCTTGCTTTGAACCAGCCAACCAAATGGTCAAATGTGATCCACGACACGGTAAATATATTAGAGGATGCAAATAGTATAAATCACCGCTAAAAAGCAAGTCTCATTATTAGTCATAAATTCTGACTCATAATAAATGAATCTGCGTAAAGTTAAATTATATTTTTGAAATTGAGCTATTAGTAAAATATATTTAACATTAAATTAATATAACGAGAATTTAATTGTTATTTAATTACATTTAAAAAATCATGAACATATGAAAAAATTATCTTTGAACGGTCATATTTCGATGTTTATACCACAATTATTAATTTTTGAGAAAACACTTTATCGCTAAAACCACTATACTTCCAAATAAAAGAATTTAGTTTTCATATCGTATTATAATTTCATACAATATTTAACTAAAAATTCCAGGAAAATATATGGCTTGCTGTATGCTTTACAGAGGAGATGTTGTACCAAAAGATGTTAATGCAGCTATCGCAACAATTAAAACCAAAAGAACTATTCAATTCGTTGACTGGTGCCCAACTGGTTTCAAGGTAAACAAGATTTTTATTATGGACTACAGTGGGTGACTAGTTTATTAATGTTGAATTTTTTGGGACCTTATTTTTTTCTAAAGTTTGACTACAAAGTAGCCAACAAGCAAGCTGAGTCAGTTTTGACTCTTAGCGCCAAATTGAAGATTGTTAAATTTGGATATTTTTAGAAAAAAGGTCGAAGTGAAAGATTCTGATTGGTTTAAATTTGAACCAATCAGAGTTCAGCGAAGACTCCTAAATTTCGATTTTTCTCAATAATTGGTTATTGCTATTTTTCCCGACCTCGGACACCCTGACTGAAAATTAATGAATCTGGGGAGCGAGAAATTACTGTAAATTTTAATTTTTGGCTGATTTTTTCAACTGAAATTTTTCTTAAAATATAATAATACTTTTAGGTCGGTATCAATTATCAACCACCAACTGTCGTTCCAGGCGGAGATCTTGCCAAAGTCCAGAGAGCTGTTTGTATGTTGTCAAACACAACTGCTATTGCTGAAGCATGGGCCAGACTTGATCACAAATTCGATCTCATGTATGCCAAACGAGCTTTCGTTCATTGGTAAGTCATTTATAGATACGACAAACAATATGAAAAATCTTACAATTTCAATTTTTTTTCATTTGAAAATGCAAATTCCTCTTCAAATACATATTTTTATTAGCTTTTTTTGTTGTTTTCAAAAATAAAAATTTGTGGCAGTAAAGTTTGAACGAGCCAGAAGCAAAAAACACTAAAATACCTAATTTTTGAAGTTTCTATTATTTTCAAGGGCGGAAAAAGACAAAACTTGATAATGAACAGGATATATCCCTTTAACACCTTTTGGGTGATTTGATAGATGTAGGCTGAAAAGAAGAGAAAGCGGCCTCATGAGTGGCTAGAAGTGGTCTCAGGAGTGTTAGGATTGGCTCCCCCAACCTACATCTTTCAAATCACCCAAAAGGGATATTGATACTTTTGCAAGGTTGTTCCGAGATTATATCAATATATAAAGTCTTCAATTAAATCTGGTCTTCAAACAAAAAGTTTTTCTTATTTTAACTTATTTATTTCTCACTTTATGATTATGGAACAACCCGAAAATTCAAAAAATATCATTTTTTAATTGAAGACTTATAGGCCTCGGTGCATTTTGACAGATACCGAAATGGGCTCTTGATGAAAAACTTTTCACTGGATTGATATATTCTTCCCAATATACATCAAGTGATGATTCATAATCGAGGCAACTTTTGTAACTAGCGAATTTTTGCATTATGGTTTTTTAAGAAAATTTTAGATTTGAATTTAACTTTTCGAATTCGAGAAATTATGAGAAATTTTGAATAAAAAGTTCCAAACATAATAAAAAATGCCTTATTTTTCGTTCAAATTTTTTTTTCAATAGTTGTTTCAAATCAACAAAAAACTCTAACAAAATGGCTACTTTGACTTTTCGGCTTGGTGACCACATATTTTTTATATGCTCTTGAAAAACCATATGACATGGTTTAGTGATTTTTGGTCAAAAATAATTAGAAATATTTTAAAAAATTTTTCATTTCTTGTTCAAATTTTTCAAAATAAATTTTTTGGAATCCTTAGGTAACTAAAAAAAGTTACCTTAGCTGAAAATATTGGGAATGGCTACTTTCACTATATTTAAATATGCTTTCGTTTTGTTTCTTCGCTCCTGTTTATACTCTGAATCATACTTTTTTCGAATGAAAATTGCCGCGAAATAAAGTTAAGCTCTCTTTAGTCAAGAATTAAAAAAAAAATTATTTCACCGAGACTTGCCCAAGTGGTCGACCGTTTTTCAATTTATTTCATTTATACTCATGAAAAAAAATATTTCTTTCGATGTGCTAAAATTTCGTTTTTCGCCTTTTTTCAAAATTTTCGATTTTGACTTAAAAATCGTATGAATATAAGCTTAATAATTTTCAACGGTCGACAGGCCGTATTTTAAAGCTCCTAATTAATAAAAAAGAGAAAATAAATTTTACTGTAATTTAAACACGTAACTTACAAACGCGCGTTTTTTGAGTGTTTTTTCAAAAGACGATTATAAAGTAAAATAATCAATCTGAAGAAATTCAGATTATACAAAGTAAGCTGCAAAGTAGCAACTTGTGTTCGAAAAAGTTTTTATTCGAAAATTTTGAGGTGGCAAAAAGTATCTCATCAAGACAAAAAAAATTGAAAAAGTGCAAATCTGTCAAAATGCACCGAGGCCCTTAATATATTGATATTTTTTAATTCGAAATCACAAAAAAAACTCAGTGTCACGAGACTTTAAAATCTGTAATTATGATTGGTTCAAATTCCGACCAATAAAAATTGAGCTTGAACTTTGAAATATTTAAAATGTATCTCAAACTGGTCCGAAACTGGATTTCAAAGTTTTTATTTATAGGCTTAATTTTTGTCTATTTTTGAATATAAAACTTGTGAATTATGGTATTTATAGAATAGTTTGATGAAAGTACAAGCTAAGACCGAAAGACTTTCTTTTGAAAAATAATTATAATTTCATATTCCCAAATCAGTAAAAAATGAAAAAAAAATTATTTTTTTCCTTCAAGATTATTTAATAAAAAATATTTAGGTATGTTGGAGAGGGTATGGAAGAAGGTGAATTTTCCGAAGCTCGAGAAGATCTTGCTGCACTTGAGAAAGATTACGAAGAAGTCGGTGTCGATTCTGTCGAGGGTGAAGCTGAAGAAGGAGAAGATGAATATTAAACATCCTTCTCTATTTTCTTCGTTGTTTCTAGTTAATTAAACTTTTGATTAATTAATAAAAAAATAACAAAATTAATTATATTTATTAATTTGTTAAGCAGGCTGAAGCATTCACAGACCGCTGCTTTTTGAAAATGGGTATATATTTTTTTGCGTTTATTATTTTCCCTCTAATAATGGATGAATTTTGTGGTACTTTTGAAACCAAGTTTACTTTGTGACACGAATAAAATCATCAGTTAGTAGTTATTTTTAAGTATCCGCTCTTTACTTAAAAGGAGCCAAAGTAAACCTAATAGCAATACAATACTAATCTGGGAAACCGTTTTTGCGTTGGAGTTTTTTTAATGTAGTTCGAAATGCCGCTGATTCGCCTACGCTTTTTGAAACAAAATAAGGAGCTGCTAGATAGGGTTGTATAAAAACTAGAGTAAAAAAATGCTAAAAATGATCGACATAACAAACTAAAATTCACTTTAGAATTTCTGGACATTTTTTGTCCCTAAAATCTTGCAAAAAATAGTAATTTTGACTTTGAAACCAATTTTTTAGTTTTCAAATTCAACATTTTAATTTTGTTTTAAGTTAAATTTAGTCGTTGGAAGGTTCAAATTTTCCCCGGTCCGAACCTTAGGCATGTGACATGACATGCTGCATGTTTTTCATTTATCAAGTCCTACATTTTCTAATAAAATAAAATTTAAGCACGAATGGTGCAGCAAGATTGAGCATTATCTTTAATCTGGGGTTTTCATTTAAATTCTATTGAAATTTTTTTTTTAATTTCTACTTATAATTTCAGCCAAATACATATTATTTGAGTTTTACATATTATTAACACTATCAGATAGTGACTATGTGCATATTCTTAATTAATATGTGCTTAATTAATATATTCTTAATTAATGTGTGCATATTCTTAATTAATTTCCAATTTTTAAACCTTGAAATGCGTATAAAATAGATTTTTGGTAAACTGGAAGTGATATGATAAAAAACAATTTGCATTTAGCTTTTTAAATTGGTAGTTTATTATTTACAAAAACTTGCACTTGAAGATAAATTTGAAGTCTTGGGAATCTGGATATGAACGTGTGGTTTTCTAGAAATCAGTACCACCGCAAACATATCAACTATATATAAACTCAAAAGCCCCATGTCATTCAATAGTGTCGCAATAATTACAGGGAGAATTTGATCGAAAATTTTTATCGTTTTTTTTCTAGCTTTTTTCTACGTACGCCCTGCATAATGCTATCCAGCAAGGTCGAGAAAATTTCCACTAAAAGCTTTCTCGCCTTACTACACTTCCTCATAGGCTGTAATCGGGCTTTTTCGACTTCCTCGGTTGATCTATACGAAGTTATATTTGGATTTATTAAATGGTGGCGATCATATTATTTCGCCACACCAAATTCAAAATCTCAATATTTTTGACTGAAAATTCCATTATAAATAAAAATAATTACATTTTTGCGTAGGCGTTAACTCAATAATGATTTCAGAAAAAAATCTGAAAATGGTCCGATTCGGACTAACTTTTTTATTTGATTATTCACTAGATATTTGTGCTCAGTTTGAGCTATCTAAAAACTTAATCGGATAAGTTGTTTTAAAAAGCCGAATTATATACAAATTTCAGCTAAAAAGTGCCATTAAGCCCCAGCAAGCACCGTTATAGATATAATTTATATATTAACACTGCTTCGGAGTTAAAAGTTGCTTGATCAACATAATGTCAACACAATTTGTGAGTCAAAGTCAATGTGTTAATGTTGAAATCAAAGTTGACGAAAAAGTAGGTTGAGGAGGAGATTTTCTCTCTATAAGACTTAATCTCATTTAGAACATTTTTTAAATAAAGATAGAGACGTTGCGGTTACTGTAATTGTAAGGAAATGATAATAAAGGATATAAAACGGGCTTGTAAACATCTTGAGTAAAAGATTAACAGTTTTTTCATGCGATTAATTTTTTTATGCCGGGAGACATTATCACCACTAAAACTTTTTTTGTTGAAATATTCATAATTCAGGATGCAGATTCAGGATAGAGATTTGGCATTTTCTTGACAGAAAATGATTCATTTTGTTAGTGAGCATATCCCCTATTTTTAACCACAAATTAATGATTTTTTCTGAAAATGATCTAATGATCAATTAAGGAAAAAATAATTTCTTAAGAAAAATTGCATTTGAATACTGCAATGCAGTAACTGCATCACTGAAAAATCAGTTATCGCTGAATTTCACAAAATTAATATCAACAGGAAAATAAATTTTTGATCAAAAAAAATTTTGGTCGCTTTTTTTCTCCTATCTTTCGCTATGAAAATGAAAAAGCACTAAAAGGCTACCAATTTGAAGAACGACATATCCCCTATTCACACTTTTGTAAATATCCCGGCCCTCCTACTTAAAAACACACTACGTTTTCTAATAAGGGCCGGGATATTTGCAAAAGTGTGAATAAGGGATATGCAATTAAACATTTTTTAAATTGTATTTTCAATTTTACTGTACGGCGTTATTCTCTGGTGTTCGTAAAAATTGACTTTACGGAAAAGTACAGTTGTAACCTACGCACATCAGTGACGCATTTCAAAAACTGAAAAGAGTCGTCCCACAAAATAAAACAAGATTTTTTATGAACTCGGGCATCATGATATGAATCTCCACCCGTTTGCGTTCGGTTGCCTCTATTTAAATGCAACTGAATCCTGAGAATTGACTTGGTGATTGGCGCACATATTTGACTCGGGCTCCCGGGACGTATACGGGGTGAAAATTCATTTGACTTCTTGTGAAATTCCGATCAATTTATTTCTTTAGAGTCGATCAAAATTACGATAACCACAGTTTTTATACCAAAAGTAATTTGTGATTCTGCAAATTTGCAGGTTTTTTCGTGTATGTGATAATTCAAAAACTGTAGAATTTATGTATAATTATAGATTGTTAGCTTATCACATTAATTTCTTATCATTTTGAGATCATGACAGAAGCAGAAAACTCTTTGGAAACTTTAGAATCTGAAATGGCCGGATCTGGCGATAATTCTCGAAGTAAATTCAATTATGTTCTCGAAAGTTTTGGAGATACTACAGTTTTACAATTTGGAACTATTTGCTTGGGACTGACTTTTATTATCTTGATCTCTTGGATGCATTACTCCACCAAGTTCGAAGCAAGCAATATTCTCAAAAGAAGCTACAATAAACAATGGTGAATCAACAATAATGATTTGCGTTTTTTGAAANAGTTAGAAATTTCAGCTCCAGAAATCACTTGATCATACGCATGATGATTGGCTTGTATATAATAATATTGTGATAATGTTTTATTTCTCACTTTAAATCGGTCGGTGTCATTTGTTAGCTTGAGTTGAAATCGCTAACTAAAATTTGATATACTGTGACTTCGAAATGTGTTACAATTTTGAAAAAAATAAAAGATTTTATTCAAAAAGTTTCAAAAAATATAACAAACATTTGTTAAAAACTGCTCCAACATGAAATCAAAATTTAAGTAAATTTATCAGATTTTGATGTCGATGAAAACTCCGTACTTTGGGAGAAAAACGACAATTAATAGAGATCACTATCGTTGTTGATCTTTTATTATGTATGAAATTGTAAATCTCACATGATATTGGAGTCTCTCGGTTTGACATCCCTTTTTTATCATCATTTATGCGTAATTTCACTCGATCTCTATTTTCGCGTCTTTCATTCACTCAGAGAAAACTTTTTGGAAATCACTCAAAAAGAAATAAAAAAAGATCAACGGGCTGTAAAACCAGAAATATATACAGCGTGAGTCTTTTCGATTATCGAAAAAAGTTTAAAATCACTTTATAAAAAACTTTTTTCTGGTTTGCCGGTGTTAAATAATTTCAGGAAATATAGCTGTCAAAGTAAATTTTCTGAGAAATCACAAAAATGAGAGATGAAATAAATTTTTCTGCCTCGTCGCATAAAATTTCAAATTACATTTTTGAAAAGTGAATTGCAATTTTTTTGGGAAATTTTCAGATTTTATTGTCACGATCCCTCCATTTTATGCATTTTGGCTATTTTAAAATAATAAGATAGTTGGATAACTTTGTGCCAACAAAGGTTCACAAAACTAACTAATATGCTTATTAGTAATAAGTTATTACGCTTTCAAGATTTTACTCATGAAAAAGAATGGTTCTAATGAGTCCGCATACGTAATATTTGTTATCGATTATACACGAGTTAAAGTTAATTTAGGCGATTTGCTCAAATTCTTCTTGGAGCTGTATTTATCTTTATTTCGGTCTTTATTGGGATTTTTGCATCAATGAACCAAAGCGGAACTCTAAAGGTAAATATTTATAAGAAGTCAATTTAAACTGTCGAAGCAAATAATTTAGCTAACCTGGCAACGTTTCTAATCATAATTAATTTATAAACTTCTGGGAGATTTCTACGATTAGTTGTATTTACAGTATCAGGCTGGCTGCTGTCTGAAAGGAGTATTTTTGAAGGTCTCAATCTGACTATCAGACTCTCAGATGAGCATAAATTTTTATTTTTGGAATCGTGCTTTTGAAATTTTAGACCTGTAAAGGTTTATACTGATTTTACATTAAGTCTCTCATTGGTCGATTTATTTCAATATGATTTTAAAGGATTGAGGCAAGAATCTTTCTTCAGTGAGAGATCATTCAAAAGCAATTTAGAAAAAATTATCAGTTTTTGTTCTCTAGCGACCCTTCAGTACATCATTGACTCATAGTTGCTAATATATTTATCAGAAAGTCGACACTGAGGATTCTTTTGAAAGTATTTTGATGTCATAATTATATCCTTGAGATTGACCAACTGTTGCTATTTAGCGACTTTTCTGTAAATAATTGACCTATAGTAGCCAGAACGTTCATAATGAAGTCGCCCGGAAAATTCTCTCAGGTACTCTCGATTACATACTGTTAGAACGATTATTTCGCGCATAGTTTGCAGCCTAATCCATAAAANAGATCGTGAATATTTCAAAAATGCCGAATCTGAGCATTCTATCGGCTGGATGTGCCCAAATCATTCAAATACTCACGGTCTGTCAACTGAAGACCCTTTATCCATATGGCCGTTGGGATCATCTTGAATAGACAATTTTTAATAATAACTTATTATTAACTAATTATAAGGCATTTCCCAAATATTATTTTCATTTGGAACATTAGACATGTTTTTGATATTTATAATTTATTTGAATTAATTTTGTCATGTTTCAAATATATGTATATTAACAATATAATATTGTTCATTTTTAACATGTCCCGAATATAATTAAAATTCAATTCAGACATGTTTTGAATATATTTTTGCTTCGACGATTGATGCAATGTTGGTTTTATTATTTTCTTTCATGGTTTTTCAACTTGTTGTAAAAGAAGATTCTCCAATGAGAGCTATTCGATCCCAGTGCGATTATATGTACTCAAAGGAAGAAACGAGCTCATGAAGAAAATGAATGCATTTTGGCAACTTTACGAATAACTATCTTGAAAAAAATTTAATTTAAGAAAACTAAAATAAGAAAGAATAATTAAAAAATTATATAAATTTCTGAAAATATTTTAGGAACTTTGCAAATTAATTAACAAAATAATGAATTAAAATCTTAAATATTAAAAAAATTTAAAGATTATTTCGAAATGAGAAAAATAAGTTGAGAAAAAATTAAAAAAAAATTCTTATTTTTGACCAAAATAATTTGAAAAAATGATAAAGAAATAAAATTGCATTTGAAAATTTACAAAAATTTCTAATAGTTACCTCAAAATTTTTCAAATTTGTAGGTTTTTTTTGAAAATTGAATAAAAAGTTATAAAAGGGTGTTGGCAGTAAAAGGCCAAAAAAATAAATGGCCAAAAATAAAAAATTTCCTTGTTTTGAAAATAACGAAGAATTTCGTATTGATAAAATGCGGATATTCTTGTTCGCAATCAAATTTTGCGTTTCTTACAGTTTTTTCAATGAAAAACTCAATTCAGAATAACTTATTTTGAAATTGGCCTTCTTTCAAGAAAAATATTTGTTTTGTCGATTGTCTCAACAAATTTTCCTCAAAAAAAAATTATCGAATTTACTGATTGTTCTAAATTTTGCTTGAATTTACATCAAGATCATATTTTTCTGGAAAAAATATTTTACAGCCAGAAAGATATAAAATATTGATTTTTTGGCCTTTAACTATCTTGCTCTTTTACTGCCAACCCAAAAAAAGAGATGAATTTCTAAATTTTTCACATATTTTACGCATAAATTTCCCAAAAACTTGACTGACTTTTTCAAACATTGATAATTCCATTTATTGCAGAAATTTTAGGTTAAATTACGAATCACTAAGAATTTGACAAATCTGCTTTAAATTAGAGAAAAATTAAAATTTCAAATAAATCAGATAAAAATGCAGATGTTTATAAATTTACTTCTAATAAAACGTATTTTGTAAATTTTAAAGTCTGAAACTGATACTGAAGCGATGTCTCAAAAAATGATGAAGATTGATACAAAATCGACCAACTTTTTAGTTGTTATTACAATTCTTCTTATTATCGTCGGTTGCTGCCTAGAAGCGTTTTTGAACGGACAAATCACTGATCCAAAAAACTAATTCTTTCACCTCCCAAACCACTGAACATAATTTATAAATAAAGGGGTTTTATTAAAACAAATTGTGCACACTGGTTACTGCATAAAGTTCGTATATTGATTATACAAATAAACTGATCTGGTCCAAAAATCTATTTTTAATAATTTTGATAGAAGTGAAAAGACTTTGTCGCGTCAAGGGGCTGTAGGTGTTAATTGCCAGCAGTTTAGACTGGTCGGTAATCTGACCATGAGGTAATTACGTATAATATTCGAATTGTATAAGGATTCTCTTAGGCTGTCCGTAGTCGAGTAAAAATTAAAAGCCAGAATTTTTCCACAAAATATAACATGTCACGGAAAAATGTTACATGTGTCAAATTTGAAATCTGACAAAAACTTATACCGTGCTAATTGTGGGGTGTGAGCCAGATTGATGACTCATCAGCCGCGGCGCTAGTGATTTAATACAAAAATAATGACTAACTCGTACACGCAGAACACATTCCACAATGTTCCCGGTATTTGTTTCTACTTTTTTGGAAATGATGTCACAGCCTGATTTATTAAAACAGTTGACGTGCTTCCACACTCTGACGCCGATATTTTGAAGTTTTAGTCGTCAAATTTGAACATACATTATTATTTGACTTCAGAAGAAAAAAGTCTTGAAAAAAACGCGGAAATTTGGAAATATTTTTTGATGAAATGATCACAAATACATTTTCTAGATATCCCAGCGCAATTTGGTGCAGTCTAATTGTCTTTAAGCCTTCATAAAAATCAGACATGAACACCGTCTTAAGGGGGTAGTGGTCGCTGGAATTAAATTTTCTTGATGAAATCTTGGTCAACCAGGGCTTTAAGTATATTATTGAGATGAGCCAGTGTGTAGATCTAGCCTTTAGCTTCGAGACCAACAAGGTCTAATTTCTCTGGATTGAAAGTAATGCTCCTGCCAATTATAGGTTTTGATCCAGAGAAATTTCCCTTGATCGTCTCGAACAATTTTTTTACATACTGTATGTCAAAAGTTATTTGTTTGCACACACTCCCTGAAACATAAGCAAAACAAAAGGACCCAAGCCAAAATGGTAAAACTATCTCCTCCCACGTGTTATGTCGAAATTATCTGAAACTTTACATAACTTGTAAAAGTGGTAGGCCAAACTTAATCTCGGTTAAAATTTCTTATTTCGCTTTATTTATTTTAGAATATGCAGAAAACCACCTTTTTTTGGCAATTATCCGGTGGAAAAACTATCTCCTCGTAAAANATTTTAAGCTAGCTCATATAAATACGAACAATAAACTTGGTCATTCTTTTGAAGTTTTAGTGGTTAAATTAAAGCAAACGTTATTTTTGAACTCCATTTCGAAAAAAATACTTAAAAAAATCGAAAAAACGCGATAATTTTGAGAAAAATTTTGGATGATTTGGTCAGTAGAGCACTTTGTTATCACCCCGGGTAATTTTAGAGCATTTATATTGCCCTTCAGGCCTCATAAAACCAGCAACTAGTACCTTCTAAAGGGTATGGTGGTTCCTACATTTTCTGCACTTGTCTTGTCATAAATAGGCACCAAATCAATATTTCATGTTTTGAAAGCACAAAACAACAAATTTTTTGAAATTTTTGCGTTTTTTTTCTAAATATTTTCTTAAAATTATGTTAAATAATAATGTTTGTGTCAATTTCACCATCAAAACTTCAGAATAATTGGTTGACGTAAGCCAACTTTCTGTTCGATGTTACACTGGATTTCTTTTGAGTGAAATTGAAAAATTCATATTTTGAGTATGGGGTCGAAATTTAACAAAAACGCTTGTTTAAAGTTTCTGTTTGTTTTGAGCTAGCTTTTGCAAAAAGTTGAGCAGATTTTGAAATTTAACACAGGAGAAGATAGATTTTCCGATGAAAAAGTCCAAAAACCGGTAGTTTTTTGCATATTTTAGAATAAACATAGCACTTATCCACAAAGACGCTCCTATGAAGTTTTGCATACTAATTATACGGGTTATGTTAAAATTAAGGTTTATTTAATTATAAAACATGGGAGGAGATAGATTTCCTGTTTTGGTTTATGTCTTCTTGTATCGCTTATGTGTCAAGAAGTATATGCATACAAAAAAGTTTTTTACGCAAGCTGAAGGCTAGTTCTACAAACTAACTAATCTGAATAACATCCTTGAAGCCTTGTTTGGCTAATATGTCATCGGGAATATGTCAAATTAGGAACCACCATACCGTTTTAGAAAAGAGGTAGAACTACAATGTGCGACCTGCATGAAGAAAGATCTGAGGACTCGCTAAATTGCATTAAAACACTGCTCAATGATGACTACGAATCCGCGAATTTGCACTGTCAAATAAGAACAGAGTTCACAAAAGACAAATGGTATTCACGAAACACGATAGCAGGGAAATTAGTTAGTACCCAAGAACAAATACAAATAGTGGATCACTATGTCAAACTCAACTTAACGAGATTAGTGGATTCAGAAAGAATGCCATACTTAGAAGAGAGATTGAAAGAACAGAAAGAACGCATAATAACCAATGAAAACACCATCGAAGCACTAGCCGAAGCTACTCAAGAGAAAATTGAGAAAACTGAGGACTTACTACAGAAACTTGAAATACCGATATCTAAAAACAAAACCATACACGCTGGACTCCTACTTGAAATATTAATCTTCGTAACAGCTGCTACAATCGTGACATTTATCATCGTTGGAATATCGACTCAATGCTTTAAAAGATGTAGACGACAAAAAGCAATGCGTGCATATCACATCGACACTGTCTCGCAAAGAAGACGAAGACTCCTCAATGACAAACCATCAAGAGATTTTTTCAGATCATCAAAAGCAGACAGAATCCTGGAAGCAAATATACTAGAAAACAGACTTTAAATAAAAAACACTTACAAATGCACACGCTGAAACTCACCTCCTATACCAGTATTAAACCTTACAATCTCACAACCTTCGGGTCAAAGACATTATCACAACACTTTACACAAAAACACACAAAAATTTATCACTTATATTCTTAAAATCCTTCCTATTCAAGATATGTTGCTCAATAACACAATGAACCTGTACATGGTTAAACAAGAGGAGGCGTTGATAAATATAGGAAAACACTTATTTTTGACACAGCCAAAAACAAAGGAAACTAGTTAAAAACAATAAAAAATAGGAATAACAAATCCAAATAATAATGATAACAAAATAATTGAAACATTGGAACCACAAAAAAACTCACCCGTTAAAATACCGTTCACTTAAAAATCTCAAATCTATAGTTAACAACTTCCCTATTATTTGTTACAAAACCATCACCATATTTTTAGGAACAAGAAACCAAAACAAACAAAAAAAAAGGAAAAAAATGAAGGGCAATGTTTAATATTAATATAATACCCTTGATAACGAACTAAAACTGTAGTTTGTCATATCGAATTATTCTGCATTAAAAATTATCCTACAAAAAGTTCGTCAACCAACCAGACGCTCTGGCCAATTTTTACTACGTAAAAACCATACTACACCTTTGCAAAAAGGATCATCACCAAAAACAAGCAGTTAAACGCCATCTCGAAAGTTCACCACTAATAACTTCAAAATCTCCTGTCTTATTAGAAATATCTATTTTTAGTTTTTCAGAATAAAATTAAGCTAAATCTGATTTTCTTGCAATGACTAGCCTAAACAACCAAACCGCTGCCCTGATGACCAACTCAACTATGAACGTCGATGTTAAACCTACAACTGGTTCTCCCATTTTTCCAGCACAACTAACCCTCCCGCAACCAGGGGTCTGCACAAGATCAGATCCGATTACATATTTTTTCAGCTCGGGTCTGATCCGATCAGCAAAAATTTTGAGGCCCGAAATTTCCGATCCGATCGGCAAAATCTGCTCGGATGCCCTTCTCTGAAGCTACTGAGACTTGATATTTAAACATATTTTTCTCAAATTTAAACTCGAAAAATATCTAATTTCCCAGGACAAAAATTAGGACAGGTTTCATTATTTTCTGTCCTTGTCATGTCCTGTCCTCAGACCCAGGACAGAAATTAGGACAGGTTTCATTATTTTCTGTCCTTATATTCTGGACCAGACAGGACAGGAAGACAATGGCAGGACAGGTATTGTGGCCCCCTGCCCGCAACCGTCAAAATCTGAGCCAGCACAAATTCTCTACATTAATTAAATAGGGTATGTCGTGAAAAGTTTTTCTGGAAGTGAGAGTTCTTACTAAGTCGACGAAAAAAAATCGATTGGTGATGTTTCGCAACTTTCATAAAGTGGTTTTCGTGCTAGCGCCATCTCTAGAATTTAAGCCATTTTGAGAAAATCACTCTCGCTGTCTAACCAGCCATATTTTCTCTCAAAAACAAAACTGACTGAATTCTTATTATATATTGCACCTAATTAATGATACTTATATTTTTCTTTTTTGTCTAGTAGACAAAAATCGTTAATTTGTCTTTTTTTTCATAAGACATTTTCTGGATATGATAGAGCTCTAAAATTTCACCAAATTGAAAATAGATCATTTCACCCTATATTCATGTCCATTTTGGGATATCACCAGACTTGTCGAATTAGGAGAGTTTTATTCAAATGTAGATATAAAAAATCGAGAATTCCAAATTTGATATTTTTCGAATTAATTTTTAGTTGGAATTTATTTGATGAACAAAATAATTACAGAAGCCAAAGTAAACAAAAAAAGCAAAAATATAAAAATTTAGTTCAAAACCACGTCAGTCATCTAGTTTTCAGGATCATAATCTGTTTCTAAGTATACAGAATCGCTATGTGAATCATCGGAATTTTCAAAGTCTGACAAATTTGTCGAATTTGATGCATTAATTGATTAATTTCATCGAAATTTCGCCTGGATTCGCAACGGGAGAATATCCTCCAAAATGCTTGTTATAACATGAATAGAATCATCATCTTCAGAACTTTTTCACGTTTTATTTGAATTATTTCAAATTTGAAAGACAAGGATTTTTCCTTTTATCACTGCTTTTATTAGATTATATCGTGCATTTTTATAATGTTTGTAATATATTGTCAGACCTTATATAAGCATTTAAATCTAGCGCTGTTGCAGCACATTTTAATGAGCATCTGTTATCTGTAATCACTCTTGATCAAGAACTTCAATGAGATCTCAGCTGGAAATCAAATTCAAACAAATTTAATGCCATCGAAATATCGGTATTTTTGATAATTCGAAATAAATCAACAACTTTTCGTGGGCAAACAGAAAATTAAATGGTGAATAACACCTTTTGTACCCCTAATTTATTTTCCAGGGCACAAAAACATTAAAAACTTTTTCAAATACGAAAGAAAATCACTTAAAGGTTTCAAAGCCTCACGAAAAAAAATAATTTTTTTTTTAAATATCGCTAAAATATTTTCTGGCATTATAATTATGCTTATATTTTTGTTAGATCTCAAAAATAAAAAATACACCGAAGATATGCTCCGAAATTGTACAGGAATGTAACTTCCAAAACATTATTTTTATTCTGATGAGCGTTTTTCTGAGAAAATGTACCTTAGTGGACAAAAATTTATATTTGTGAGGTTATCTACTGTATTTTTATTTTTTAAAAACTAAACCAAAGATTTATTAGTTGTTTCATAAGCTTAATTTGTCTTTAAAATGAACTTGATCTGATATGTACTTAACCAGAAAAATGTACCTTAAGTTTCAAGTTTGGCGCCCTCTGATGGAAAACCACTTATGATTTTTTTTCGTCGACTGAGTATAGAACTGTAACTTCCAGAAAAACTTTTTCACAGCACTATCCTCTTGGAAGCACAGAAAAACGTTCGCGGGCACCATAGCCTTCCAGGAGGCTCTTCTTTGAGCGCCGTTTACAGAAAACTCTCATGAGATCAACCTTCAATCTTTCCTTTAGAGAGTTGAAAAGTTTAATTTTCGAAAAAATAAAATTTAAATTTAAGAAATTTTATGTTTGATCCCAGAGAAAAAAGTTTGAAAAACAAGGTTGATTAAACCACGTGATACTACTTCATGGTAGGCTCAAGGAAATGTTTGTTAATCTCAATAACTGCGCAGTGCTCTGATCTACGCAATACTTTTGTCTGATTGAGTATATCTGTAGGGAATCGAAAAATATCATTTAATAAGTTCAAAATATCCATGAAAAAATCCCGATTTTTAGGAAAAAATTGTTATTTTTCTCGATTTAATGAAATTCTTTGATGATTATGACAATATTAACACAAATATGTTATAAGAGTACCACTTTGGCATGATTTTCACTAATTGAATATTTTTTCGAAACATGACATTTTTCCATTCTAATATCGAAATTACATATTTTGCAATTTTACTTATGAAAAAATATTTTCGCCCCAGAACTTCCTGGAATGTAATTTTATTTGCAAAATGGACTCAAAAGACTTTCCTAAAAACTATCTTATTTCAACTTTTTATCCCATTTTCAAGTCGTAAACTATTTTATCAGAAGTTAGGCTCAAACGAAAAATGGCATTTCAATCAACTTGCCATAAAATTTGAACCTATTACTAATAGGCTATTAGCGAAAAAAAATTAAATATTTTTTTTGATCTGAATCACCCATTTTAAAAATGTATTTGAAGGAAAAGTGTCTGCTTTCAAAAGGCTATGTGCCTCCAAGGGTTAAAACTAATAATTCAGTCAATTTGATTTTTGGCCACCTTGTGTTCGAAATAGATAAAAAATTCAATAATTTCAATAATTACAGCAAACCGACCACAAAATTTTGAATGCAACAAAATTTTGAATGCAACAAAAATTAGAATTCTGTCATGTATGGATTTTGAGTTACAACCTGTTCCGTTTCGTTCCTTTTCGTTTCATTTGATACTCAGGCTCTGATTGGCTGTTCATGAAACATCATAGGAGACGATGAGTAATTGTTTGCGACCACCGTCGCTGCGCCCCGAGTTGATTGTACAATACTAATAGTGTACATTGTTGCATTGCGTGGAAGCTCCTATTACATTATACTATCTTGTGATTAACTTAACCCCTGGAATCACAGAAAAAAAAGTTCCGCCAAGGCACCAGAGCCGATATATCGGCTCTAGTTTGGACCTAGTTTACAGAAAGCTCAAGGTAGTTGAAACTCCAATTACTTTTGCAATAGGAAGTTGAAAAGTTATATTTTTGCATCAATCGTTTCAAATTCTAGAATTTTGATTTTTAGTTCTAGAAAATATAGTTTGAAAACCAAAGTGTAGCATATCACGTGATACGTGCTCATCGTAGTCTTCACAAATTTTTTTTTATGGGTACCAACGCCTATGTATCTGCCCTACGTCACACTTGAATCCGATTAGATCTATATTATATGGACTATATATCATTAATCAAAAGTTATTTCTTAAAAAGTAACAACAAAAAGATGAAAAAATCACAAACTTCTACTAGTATGAAAAATGGCTAATTTTCCAAATAAAAGCAGATTTTTATTATTATGTTTAATTTCATATCCCTTTATCACCTTTTGCATGATCTAAGAGATGTGGGTTGAGGGAGCCAATCCTAACACTCCTAAGACCCCTTCTAGCCACTCATGAGGCCGCTTTCTCTTCTTTTCAGCCCACATCTCTCAGATCATGCAAAAGGTGATAAAGGGATATAGTAATCAAGTAACAGTGTGGACAAATTTTGATTGATTAAATTCATTTTAATAATTAATAATTTGTGAAATTTCACTTCTAAAAAAAAATATCTGTCCCAAGATACGAATAAATTTTACTGTTATATGTTTAATATGCACAAAACACTTTCCTAAAAACTGAATTATCTAACATTTGTATTTGATGTCTAATTTCGAATTCATTTTTTCGGAAGTAAAACTTCGGCGAAAAATCTCAAAAAAACAACTCCCCGTAATTTTCGAACCAAATATCCAAGAAATAAATTAGTATTTTTTCGGAATCACAGCAAAATTTTTAATAATGTATTCGGAAGAAACAATCCTGTGACTTTTTTTCCCCTTTTTAGAAGGTTTTTGGTAGGCTTGAGCCGATATATCGGCTCTATGATTCCAAGGGTTAACGTTAATTTAACCTACTCAAGTTATCTGGATTTCGCAAAGCACGTTATCAGTGATTGACAAGAAAAAAAAGCTAAAATGAGAGACATTTCAAGAATACAACCAGTCCTTTTAATTTCGTTAATAAATTTATTTATTTACCCGCTATCCTAGAGCTTTAGCCTGCAAACCAACGATACTAAAAAGTGTTCGTTTTGAAATTTGTCTTGAGTGAGTCAAAGCCGTCAGTTGGTCATGGTGGTCAACCTAAGCGGTTAACCAGAATAAGTGTTAAAGATAATAATCTTGATCCCTTGTCGCATATTGATAGGTTTAAACTTGCTTTAATAAATATGCTAAGAAAGCAAAAATCTATGCATCATTTTTCCCTGAGGAAGAGGATTATTTCTTAATAGTTATAGCAAAAAAAAAATTGGCGTTTGGAACTGGGAAAACCTTAAAATTTATGATTAATGAAGTTTTTTAGCTTTTATCTGCTAAAGCTGTATCAGTTATATCATATCTATTGCGGCACTTGCTGGGGCTTTTATGCCACTTTCTCATCCAACATTTTCATTTAATTCGGTTTTTGAAAACGACTCATCCGATTGCGTTTTAGATAGCTCAAACTGAGCACAAATAATCAGAGGGAAATAAATTAAACAAATGGTCCGAATCACACCATTGTTTCCAATTTTTAAAAAGATGATAATTAAACAATTTCAGTAACCTCAGAAAAAAATCAAAAAATGATTTGATTCGGACAGTTTTTTTTTTATCATTCACTAGATATTTGTGCTCATTTTCAGCTATCTAAGAACTTAATCGGATGAGTCGTTTTCAAAAAGCCGAAATTTTGGCTAAAAAGTGGCATAAAAGCCCCAGCAAGTGCCGTAATAGATATCACAAGAGTCACTACAATCCAGTAAAAATTAAACCCCTTTTTGATCCGGTTTGGCTTTTATTTCCTTGAGCCGAGCTATGTAGTAAAATCTATATCAGGCTCCCAAAAGAGATGCATCCGGGATGCAGAATCCCCTACCGATTTTCCATCCCTATCCCATTTCCATCCGGGATAGGCTATCCCCCGCCTTCCGTCTTGATCTATTCCTTCTATTCATATCTCTTTTTAAAGCCTGGTCTATACAGTATAGAAACTTTTAGTTTAGCTCTTAGGCCTCGGTGCCTATTCTATGTATAGACCATTAGTTTTGACAATTTAATGGTATTTTATTTCGACCTGTCAGAAATCAAAAAAAAATAAGAAATTCCAAAAAATATTAATCAAGGTTTTAGTTGGAACAGTTGCGATGGAAATGGAACAGAAATTATATGATATAATTTATATCGACTGAAAACGAAAATAAATGTTGATTGATAAAATAATTATTTTGAAAATCTTCTACAACCTTTTTTTATTAAGTTTTCTAGAAGCAAACCAGGCTGACTCAAAAAATCAATTTATAGCTAATATATTGACCGAGTCCATATAAATTGTGATTTTATACTTATCATGAATGAGTTCTAAAGGAACTCATAATGACCTTTCGAAGATAGTTTAGTGACCACCTACGCATTCAGCCGACCAATAATTTTGATTCACATGAGAATTCGGGCGAGAGGTTAAGATTTTGCTGTTGTTGTAAAATTTACCTTCCCGAAACAGTACAGTTTTTTATAATATAACAAACGATCCTCTATCGTTTTTCAACTGAAGGTTATCAATAAGATAAACTGAATCGCTTGAGAAAAAAGTATAAAACAACTCAAGGGTCAAGCTGTCTTTTTAATTTGTACCAATTTGTAAATAGGTATATTGCAAGTCATTTTGAGACGAGACGCCCTTAACCACGATAGTTTTTTATTCATAGCTCCTTAAATTTTGCCATCGAAATCTACAGTTCTAGACCCTTAAAATCCTTCTTTGAAAAAGATATCTAATGTGTGGCCGGATGGCGTTTTTTTTAAGAGTGTGAAACGCGTTTCAGCTCATTAAAAATGAATGTGAATAATCAGCCGTTTTCTTGTCCAGGAAGGGCTCATCA
This sequence comes from Oikopleura vanhoeffeni, assembly GCA_004367855.1. Classification (NCBI taxonomy): domain Eukaryota; kingdom Metazoa; phylum Chordata; class Appendicularia; order Copelata; family Oikopleuridae; genus Oikopleura; species Oikopleura vanhoeffeni. The sequence goes on along the minus strand of SCLH01000522.1, from coordinate 121,023 downwards.
ATTTTTGATCTTTTTATTTTGTTCCTGCTTCTGAAATTATTCGGAGAAGTCATTAACAAAAATTGTCATCAGCAAATGATTTTACTTTTACTTTTGATCAAGAGTTTTCGAGGCGATGAAAATTTGGATGAGGGAAGAATGGTCAACTTGTGTAACTCCGCGAAACAGAAAAACTTTTTGAACATTTTAAACAGAGGAAGTGCATTAAGTTAGGCTCAGAAATAACGACTGAAGAAAAATTCCAGAATTATGAACATTTTCCTGAAAACGCAGCAAAAATAAAATTTTGAGGTTGTTTTATCTTGAGCTTTATTAAAAATACGGAAATTTGAATTTTGTTTTCCCAAATTTTAGATATGATTTTTGAATCTCTGCGGTCGTTCTAGTTATTAGGAAATGAAAATGTTTATTTTAATAAATTGGCCAACAAAATCATATTTTCTGAATTGAAATCAATAAGAAATTTTTCACAAAATTTTCAGAATTTTTTAAACATTTTTCAAAGTATTTTCAAAAAGAAAATTACTGGAACCTTACAATTCAGAAACTTTATTGAAGCAAAACTGCTGCAATTTCAAAAGAGGTTTGATATTAAATTTAAACAGTCGTTTGTAGGGTACAAAATTATTAAAAAAAGTTCTGTATAAGAAATTATTCGGAGGTCAACACAAAACGATCTATTTGAAGGAAACTTATTATTTTTTATTTTTTCTGTTGAAGTTTTCCTCGTTTTTCATCTAAAGCGATTAAAAGCTAATTCTGAGCCTTTATGAAGTGAATTACAACGAATAATAGAAATACGCAAAGAAATTGCTGAAATCGGCGAGAAAACACAGAAAAATGTCCCAGAAATGCACAGTTTATTTATGCAAAATGACGCAGCAGGAGATTACCAATCCGAGTCAGAGGAAATATTTGATGAAGAACCTGAGGAAATGGTCCTTGAAGGGCCCTTTACAAACAGTCCAATCGAGCCTAACCCAGTGAAAACAATGCAAAATGATGCGGTTTTCGTACCGATTATCAAAATCAAAGATGAACCGGAAGAACTTGAGAAACCGGAAACCACCGTGAATACAGTACCTCATTCATTAGTTTCAAACTTGAATCAATTTTTGAATGATATTCCGCCTTCGCAAACGGTGACAGAGGTCACGCAAACTTCTGCGCCAGAAACTGAAGAATTAACCTCGCCCTCGCCTACGCAAATTTCTCGAAGGTCAATGTTTCAGCAGCGACGAAAAGATAGAAAAGACCGAAGAGCTGAATGTAAAGCAATTTATGACACGGAAGAAAAACGCCAAAAATGTCTCAATATAATTAATTCAGAAAAGTATATGGACCCAGAATACTCTCAACCAGCAATCAATCAACAGTAAGTTTTCAAAACTATGAATTTTCTTAATTGTTTTCAATTTTTCAAAGTTTCTATTTGACAGCTGCTGTCAGACAGCATGAAATTCCGTCTACTTAGTTCTATGAAATATTCTGTCATAAAGTACAGAGACTTTTGCTTAAACTAGAAGATAATACATGTCAAGACAAATTATCTATTTTTTCTGAGCTATTGATTTGAGCGCAATTTGGGATTCCGTTCACAAACATATTAATCTGAAATTTAGAAAAAAAAACACAATCCTTCAAAATATAACAATGACCTTTATATGGTCTTAAGTTCGCCCGCTAGCGGTCTCTGAATGTCGCAAGATATCTATCTCCGTTTAACATACACGTCGGATTTATTCAATTTTTTAGGCTAAAAAATACAGTGAGTAACTTTCAATAACATATCAAGGTCAATTCAAAGTTACCGTATTGCTTTCAGAATGTCATCAACAAATTGTTGTAGTCAACTTTCTGATTATGGTATTAGCAATAATGGGTCAATAATGTACACGTGGAGCATCAGAGAGCAAAAATAACTTCAACGTTTAGCTCTCCACGTGTACATAATAAACCCATGGTTGCCTAAACAGTCATTGTAATGTTGTCTACGAGAAATGGTAAAAAATTGACCTCGAAATTTCGGAAAATATATATAAAAATGTAAGTTTGTCCGTTTAGAAATCATCTTTGATATAACTTATTACTAAAGTTTCACATTGTTTTAAAATTTTTTAAATAGATTTTTTCGACATAATATTTAAATTCTTATTACAGAAATATAAAGCAATATAAATGTAGCTGAATTCGGAGACTATTTCCAGAATTTTTCGTTATAAACTTCTTATATTTTTACATTTAGAATGATTTTCAGCGCCGAGAATAACGGGGAAAATGTACCTATTGAATACAATGCCGTAAAAACTCGAACATACCGCCATACAAATAAACACGAACCAAAAGTTGAGAAAAGTGATTTGTGGAAGGAGCAGGTTTATTCTGAGATTGATTTGAATAATTGGTTGATTTCTAAGCCAATCAAAACGATATCAAAAAGGGACGTAAGCGACAATATTTTTGATGAGATGATTATTGACAATGATGTTTTAGAATTGTTACATGGAGAAGCTAGTGGCAATTATGAGGATTTATCACAAATGAAGCTCAAAGAGGTTCAATTTTTATATCAATTAATTTTTATGTCGTAATTTTTATTAACTATTTGCTGTACATTAACAATTAATTGTCAAACTTAAGGGGGATGGTCGTCGCAAAATGAGGCTCTAGAAACAAATTTTCCCAATTTTATTTGTATGCCTTTCTTATAAAAATATGGAAAAATTTTGATACATGGCTAGGACAAGCACTCTTTGATGAGTTCAAAAATATTTCGTATGAAAAAAGTTGAAATTTCTGGATTTTTGGAAATTTAAAACACGATTCACAGAAAAACGAATCAGAAATTTAGACAAAACTCGAATTTAGCAGGATTTGCCAGCTGCACATTTATCTAGGTGTCCGATGTGTGACTTTTAAATCCAGGGGAGGAGATACATTTTGATTGAGACCCCTAAACAAGGTCAAAATACTGTTTTTTTGGTGATACTGAGACCAAATTGAAGAATTTCAAAAAAACTCAACTTGATTTTTTGCTCACGTTCTGTCTAGTTAATTTGAGTAATAAATCATTGTTGTACCCTAAAAACTCAGGGAGGAGATACATTTTGAAAAAATAATTCTGTTATTTTTGTAAGCACGTTTCTCATTGGACGAGCCATCTGTCACTTTTGATTTATTTTGATGGTGCAAGATTTTTGTTTAAATATATCAGAGAGAGGTAATGTTTGGTCCGACGATTTGTACTTTGCTACAATGGTCATTGAAAACCACATTTTCGCCTTAAAAATGCGACGACCACCCCCATAATCTTAAAGGATATTGTAGGGTCTCCATATTATCTTTGATTAATACCAAATAACAGCATTATCAATTTTATACTTAGTTCACCAAAATCAGTTACCTTCTAAAAAAAATTTCGAAAAATTTTTAGGTAATTTCAAATAAAAAATGACTTCAAAATTCTTCTACTACTCCGGAAACAGCAAAATTAAAATTAAAATCTAAATTCGCAATATTTTACATGTATACCGCCGTTTTTCGTCACGAAAAAACCGTACAGTGTATATTGAAGTAATATTAGCACTGAAAGTTTATTTTTTTCAAAAAAGTGAGTCGAGAGTGATTTAGCTTAGGATATTTATAGTTCTTCGTGAACTGTTTTATTTAGAAAAATTTGAACTGAACACGGTATACAAGTTATAAACAGAAAACAGTAGTTTGGTTATTTATTAAACGTTCAAGGTTCTGAGATTTGAAGACCCTACAAGTTGTCGGCTACAGCCTTTAAGAAAAGTTTTGAGAATGATACAGTGTAATTTTCAGTTTGATATCAAAGGTGAAATTTCAGGGGACTTGAAATTAAATGAACTAATTTTGATCTCGAATTTTTGAAGCTTAATTATTCTGCAAAAAAATAAATGTAAATCTAAATACTGCCCAAAAAGGTTTACATTCCATTTTGTTGTTGTTTTTCTCAAATTATTTTAAAAATTAAAAAAAATCGGAAATTCACAAAAATTTTTGCCATCCAAAGAGAACATTCAAAATAGCCGCTACAGGCGATTAAAAACTAGGCTTTATCGTCACTTGCAAGCATAAGTTAAACAATTTTCATGAAAGACGTAGCAGGAGTAGGCTATTAAGTATGTCTTTCAAATTGGCCGTTTAGACCCATTTATGGACCCTTTTTGTAAATGTATGGCATAAATTTCATGTCCTTACATAAATTTAGAAAATTTATATCCCTTTAACAGCTTTTCATTAATATAGGATGTGTGGGCTGAAAAGCGGCCCATGAGTGGCTAGGAAGAGTCTCAGGAGTGTTAGGATCCCTCAACCCGCACATCCTAGATTATTGAAAAGGTGTTAAAGGGATATAAAAGTGAAATGCCAAGTCAAAGAGAAAACCCGATGATAAATGCACAAAAATAGGATTTTAAGGAGGTTTTCAATGGCCAAGGATTCAATGGCAAATTGTCAAAAAAGTACAAATTTTTGGCCAAAATATTAATTTTTTCTTATATATTTGAACAAAAATCTTGCATCCTAAAAAAAATCAAAAGTGACGGATGGCTGGTCCGATCAGAAACGTGTTTACAAAACTGACGGAATTATTTTTCAAAATGTATTTCCTCCCTGAGTTTTCAAGGTACAACAATGATTATTAACTTAAATTAACCGGACAGAACGTGAGCAGGTCAAAATAGATCGTTCTTTAATTTTTTTCTGATGTGGCTTCAGTATCACCTAAAAAGAGTATTTTGACATATTTTGGGGGTCTCAATCAAAATGTATCCTTGTATTTCAAAGTCACACATTCGAAACCTACATGAATCGGCAGCTGAAGAGTCCGTGCAGATAAAAAAATAGATTTTGTTCGAAATTATTTCTCAGTTTTTATAAATTGTGTTTTGATTTTCCAAAAATTAAGAAATTTCAACTTATTTCATACAAAATATTTCTTGAACCCTCAAAAACTGCTTTCCTGACCATTTATGGAGATAAAAAGACTACCGCTATACTCGAAATTGTCTATATTTTTATAAAAAAACATTGAAATAAAATTCAAAAAATTTGTTTCTAGAGCCTGGTTTTGCGACGACCACCCCTTAAGTGCTTCCAACAATCAGTCCCTTCATTAATTGATGACGATCAAGACAGATTTTTGACTTTAAAAATTTAACTTATAAATTTAATTTAAAAATTTAATTTATTTATATTTTGTCCATGAAATCCACTTTTGAGAAAAAATAAATTATTCACATTCCTTGAAAAAGTGCCTTTTAGATTGTTGGTCTTATTTTAATTTTGTAGTGATTATTGCGCCTGATGTGTACCTGTGGTCAAGTGCACACTTTTCCTTCCGAGCTTTTTTTGTCCATAATTAAAGAAGACGTTATGAAAACACTCTCAACCACCCCTTAACCCCTAAGTTTTTTTAACGTAGACGGTGGTTAAAATAATTTATAATTTAGAACAAGTTGGACGAATGGTTAGAAACGATGATTTCCGAAGTAAGAAATAAATCGACCGCAGATTCTGAGCTAATATCTGCTATGGACACAATTGCCAGATATATCATTGGGACCCAGGGAGTTAAAAAAATATCAGAAAAAAATCTGGAAAAAGTCAAAAAGCTGAGGACAAAAACATGCAATGCCACCAGTGTATATTATTTCAAAAATGCAAATCAAAGAAAATCGAGAAATATGGTTTCGATCGAAGAATCTGAATCAATTGATACTGAAGAGATTTGGCATGTGATCGACACTGGTATGGCGCTTATTGCGTCGGAAGCGGAAGGCAAAAAAACTCATGTTTATTTTAAATCGATCACCTCGGCTACCACATTCGGCACAAATGCAAGGAACGGATTACTCTTTTTGCGCAGAGAACCTTCGCAATTATATATAATTACTGATTATCGCGGATTTTCTTGTGAAAATTTTGGATATTTATATGATTTTAAAATGCCGATAATAAAAAAAATTTTAGGGTTTTTCCACTTTTTTCAAAAAGTCTCTAGATCCATTGTTTTTTTCGATCGGTTTGTTTTTCATATAATTATTTAATTGAAATCCGAGTCGGATACTAAGTATACATCAGGTTTTAAAAGGGAACGATCACATGTTTTTTCCTTCCCCACTTCCGTTTCATTCCCCAAGCTTTCGTTCCCTTCCCATTTTCTTCCCTTCCGTTTTACAAGCCTGATATACATTGAGTTCTATACATTGAGTTCTACACAACCGTGTATACTGCGCACGAGTTAACTTAACTCAATCATTTTCAGAAATATAGTTATTTTGAGTACACACAACATAATTAAAATATATTTGTATTGGTTAACGTCATCGACTTTATTATCATTATCAAACCATTTTAATAATAATAAATAAAAAGTTGTACAGACTTCTACAATACTAATCGGGGAAGCCGTTTTGAACTGTGAACTTTCTCTCATTTTTTTATATTAGATAACTCAAACCTACGCACCAATCAAAACGGCTTCCACGATGAGTATGGACCATACACTATGGTCCATACTGTATGGATTACGGAGCTTCCTGGTCGTTTTTGCTAGATTTTTAGCCAAAATTTGTAAATAATTCGGCGTTTGATAACGACTAATTCGATAACATTATTCGATAGCTCAAACTGAGCACAAATATTCAGTGAATAATAAGATACAAACGATTGGTCCAAATCGAAGCACTTTTAAAATTTTTACGGAGATTACTGAATTTTTTTATTATCAGTTTTTGTTCAAAAAATTGGAAACTATTTAGGCTGACCGCGGTTGTTCCCTAAGGCGAAACTATACATTTCTCGGAAAAAGTATTCGTCTCTAAAATTTTAAAAACTTTCAATTTCCTCAAATCCAGATTTTCTGACCACGGTTTTCTGACCACGGTTTTCTGATTTCGGGTGTTTTTGACGCGCCAATTTCTAGATATACCGCGGCCAGCCTAAAACTATTGTCTAATTTGCACAATTTTTTTTTGCTTTATTTATTTCTGGATAGTTGTACTCAGTTTGAGCTATCTCAAAAACAAATGGGATAAATCGTTTTCAAACGGCGAATTATTTGAAAAATTTGGCTAAAAATCTAGCAAAAAACGACCAGGAAGCTCCGTAATTGGTATGGTACACAAAAAATTTAAGAATGAAAATCTACAGACTGCTGTAGAATTTTTGGTTTCATAAAATAAAAAGAGAGAGAAGGGCATAAAAAAGCTTAAATAAGACATGCCAGTTTCGAAGAAGTTTGAAGAACGTAATTTTTTTTGCTTGTTCAAATTTGGTCTAGGCATACGTATAAAAACGCTTCTGCATCCATTCGATGTTTTTTCGATCGAAACCTTTTCTGGATTATTTTGAAATGAGACTGAAAATAGTTTATTTTGACCTGATCCTTAGTCTAGTTAGGTTCAGTTTCTCAGCTTCAAGTTGTTAAACGGTTTAATTTTGGTCAATATTTGGCTTTTTACATATTATAAATTTGCTCTTGTAATACTTACAGCCAATTATGGGACAATAAATGAAACTTTCCCAAGGAGGTTGTTGGTGTTCACCAACTCGTACTTTTACAACAAAATTGTGAACCCTTAGGTAATGGCCAAACTTTAAATCTGAAAAAACAATGGTTTATGTTGAAACCATATAATTTCAACCTTAACCCTAGCTTTCTCGAAGAAACAGTTTCGCATAATTTTACCGTGTACACTAGGCACGAGTTCACTTAATCCTGATTCTAACACAATCAAGGGCACAATTTTTTTGATAATAATTGAAAATTTCAATGCGGAAAAACCGAACAAAACTTTTCATTTTTTTTGCCGCATTTTGGCATAGTGGGATAAATTCTTATTTTTTTTTCGCTTTTTAGTTCTGTATCAAAACAACCCGGGACCTCTTTTTTCGTCATTACAGATACAGATTTATTTATTCACCGAAAACATTTCTCAAATTAAAATTTTAAGAATTTTAATATTTCACAGATATTGCATGATTTCAAGTGCATACACGAGTGATCGTTAACGGTCCACGGCCACATAACAGCTGCTGGTTTCTATGAGTTCATGTTTTCAAATAAAATGAATGTTTTCCATTTCCAAATTGTGTGGACGAAAGAGTCTAAGGCTAAAACAGCCTAGATTTGCTTCATCGGCGATAAATTTTTCCAATTTTTTTGTTTGAACTAAATCTTTCCTCATCGGAAGTAGATAATATTTTATTATTTTTCATCAGCATTTTCTTGAACTTTCGTAATCTTAATCAAATAAACGTTGGCATATTGCGGTCCTTAAACACTAATTTTTCAGACTTTTGATCTCATTTTAAAGTCTTGATAACTTATCTATGATTAACCACAAGTTTTAGGACGCATGTTCTTGTTTATAACAAGGTTTCTAAATGATTAAAAAGTACATTTTTGGGAAATCCGACTCAGTTTAATCGCCGTCTTGTGCTCATTATTAGGGTAAGTTTATACAATCAGATCTAATATTCCGTCGTCTAACCGCCAAATATCAGCTTGTCGATAACTTTTTGAATTAAATGCCAAAATAAGAGAGTTCGTTGAAAAAATCACTGCAAAGAAACGCAGTCACGTGCATAGGTTTAGATATTCACGCCTCTCAGCATTTTCATGGTTTCAAGGAAAACCACATTCTTTGTTTATCTTATGATTTTTCGAAAAATAATTCACTTGGCTTGAAAATTTCACTCTGACCAAGAAAACAAATTGCATTATGCGCGGAAAATAAAACAGAACTACAAAAATATCAATTTAAAATAAAATACAAAAGTTATCAAATTTTTAATAAATTTAATTTATACTTCTATTTTTCATTTTTAACGGTCGAAAATCAATTGATATTTCAATAAAATCGAAAATACTTCAAACTTTTTGAAAAATTTCTATTTATTTTTTCTAGTTTTCTGGTCCTTTGTGTGATCGTTTTGGTCGCTCGACACCACGGCCGATCAATTGCACGATCCCTGGACCCCACTCAAGGAAAAGTGATAAGCATACAAGAAGCCAAAAGTGAACTAGATTCATACGAGCGCCGATTGGCTAAGAAAAAGAGCTGGCAAGTTCAACAAGATGAAATAATAACCGCGCAAATCAATGAGGGTGTTTCTGATTGGAAACAGAAAAAAAGGTTTTCTAATAAAGTTTTACCGACTGCATAAATACTGTAGATAAACTGTAAAAATGTAAAATGCAAATAAAATTTATAAATATTATTTTGTCGTATTAAGGGGATTGTGGGTGCAGTAGTTATTTTCGACCACGGTCTCAAATTTGGTATTATTTTTTTGTATCCGACCATTTAGCACATAAGAAATTGATTGCAAGCAAAAAACAATTTTACTATCGAATAACTAGTTCTAGAATATCGCATTTGCTTGCAAAAATAATTTTATTTATTTACAATTCTAGACATATGATAGTCTCAAATTACCAAAAATAATTATCACAACAAAAAGTTACACTAAATGAATGTATTTCAATATTTTAATTTTTAGCCTAATCAATGTAATAATGGCGCGCAGTAAATCTGCATAAAATAGTGATTGCGAAAAATCTGACAGAAATTATTATAATTGTGTCAGTCTATAATTTTACTAAGATAATCGAGAATGATTTATGAAAAAGAGAAAAATAATCGCATGAACCGTTCGTGAGTAAAACTTTTTTTTGTGAATTAATGTACATTTTGCCTATATTTAACTGTAGCAATAAATTTTCAAAAAAAAATTCCTGGCAAATTAAGATGAATTAAATTTTTTTCATCAGTCTATATCGAAGAACCAGCCTAGTGTAATTTTTATGTCAATCGTCTATGTTTTTATGTTGTTATTGACATAAAAATTACACTAGGCAGGTTCTTCGATATTGTAGAGAATCTTTTCTGACAAATAATGAAGTTAAACTTCAATGGAGAGAAATACCAGCAATAAGGTTTTATGCATTTAACGACTCATGTTAAAATATTTTTCAGAAATTTATCACTTTTATCTATTTCAATATTACAAACTGCAATGTGCAATTGAAAACATAGATGTCAACTTAATTCTCACAAAAGATATTTAAGTTTTAAAACGGCTAATTTCTCCCCAGCACATTGCTGGAAGCACCCACAATCCCCTTTAAGAAATATTTTTCCATAAATTCAAACACATAAAGATTTTGATGTTAACCCTTGGAGGCTCTAAACTGAAAACTTCGCGGAAAGCTCCAAACCCAATTTTAGGCTCGACTTTGAGCGCTTATACTTTGATCACGACATATCGGATTAGTCTCTTGTACCATTTTTTGAAAAGCAGAAAGTCCAAAATTCTAAAATGATGTCATAGAATTTGAAAATATTATCATTTATTCGTTGAAAATGCCTGTCGAAAACCACTTTTAAGATTTCATATTGTATTGATTGAACTTAAATTTTCACGATTTACATTTTTTATCTTAGGCTCAATATTATTTTTAGATTTGACGAAATTTCTCTTACTAAAAAGTTATTTTTAAATATCCTCAATTTTAAGTCAAAAAATCGGAAATATAAGGTATAGGAAAACCTATTTATTATCTTAGAAATGTTATAATATCAGGTTGAAATATATCATATTTCACCATATTTCTTGATGGTTATCGGCCAGTGAAACCCTTATTCCTTATAGTTATTTGGTTAATAACCGTATTTACTTAATGTATTTCATTTGTTATTCGGTTCACTTTTACTAACCATAAGGCCTTATCCAATCAGAGTCTCACACCCTCTTAAATAATATTCTGATTCGTAACTTTGCCGGCCGAAGTTAGCCGAAGTGATTCAGTTTATTAAATTAAGTAGCGACAATCTTCACGTAAACAAATTTTGTTTATACTAAATCTCGTGAAGATCACAAGTTGTGTCCTGTCCGAATGTTTGGTTTACCCTCGGATGTTCTTACTGTCAAGATAAGGTTAAAAGGGTTGTAAATTTATTCAAAATCAATTTAAACTTCTAAATAAATTGATTGATCTGTAAAAAAAAGTACATAATCCACGATACTTGCTGCTTATACCCGATAAGAAAAAATAGATTTACTTACGTAGGTGAGTCTAAAAGTGTGGAGCTTGTCGAAGTATTAAAGCTTATCCAGGCTTTATTTCGTAAATATAATAATCAATTAAAGACCTGTCATAATCTCGTCTGACAAGTACTTTTTAAAATAGCTGAATTTCTGATGAAGAAAGATGAAAATTAGTAAATTTGGCAAAGTTGTTGTTTCAGAAAACCACTTTCGTCCCGAAAAGATTTCTCAACACACATGAAAGTTCACAACTTGAATTTCCACAGACACCATTTTGGACGTTTTCGTTCAATTTTCTAAAAAATCATAATTTGCAAACATAGAATCGTATTGACTTTATTATTTTTCATAATTACCAACGTCTCGGAATTTTTTCCATTTTCAAGTATTTTTTTATTAATGAGACAGTGAAAAATGCTCAAATCTGAACTGATCAAATCTAGAAATTATTAAATCATAAATGATAAGTTTCACGGAGTTGAACAGAGTTTGGACTAGAATTTTTTTGTGAATTTTTGATGTTGTATTTATGAAAATTATAAAATTTTTGAGAATGTTAAGCTTGATAAAGTACTTCATTTTATCCAAGATGTATTATTTAAGGGGTGATAATTAAGGCTTATTTTTTAATTTTTCAAGTGCAGTTCCAGCTAAAAAGATTATTCGAATGTTTTAAAATATGCAGTTTTACGACATTGTCAGGAGTCCTGACTCAGGACTAAAAGAAAAAAGCAACCTATTTTTGGAAAACTATTTGCCATTTTGCTATTATTTAGAATTATTGGATATAAGTTATATCATATAACAAAAATTTCATCCATGAAATTTTTTCTGGGGAAGCACAAATAAGTTTGGAATCCTCGAAGTGCTTTTATCATACGAAAAAAATCAATTTTTATGTATTTTCACCAATTCTCGCAATAACAGCTTTTATATCGATCACGATTCGTGATTCACGACCATCTTACATCGCATAAATAAAGAGGTTTGGGTAGGGTAACCCTACTAGGGTTACAAGTTGTAACTTACAACCGAGAATACCAGAGGAAATACCGATAGTTAAAATGAAAGTTCAAAATTTCCCCGATCCAAACCTTTGGTATAGGTTAAAACAAATTTAAATATTTAAAAATTGCTTGTTAATGAACGTTGTCGCTTGAGAGGTTCTTTTTTGCGCTTCTTTAATAATTGAATAGATGTACTGATGCCCAGAGCAATTGAACTTTTTTCAGGTAAACATTTCCGTTTTAAAAATTAATTAAAACCTCAGATCTCATTCTGATAACACAAATAATTTATTATGGAGCATAATTGATTAAATGCATAATGAGCTATTAATTGCCTGAATCTTGCAAAACATTTTCGCACGTTCATCGTATGGAATAAATGACAAATAATTTTGTTTCATTTTGGGACCTAGACTGTAGTACTGTAGATATCTAGCTAATTTATTTCGTCGTGTTTGCCACTTTTTCAGCAAAAATTTTCATATGATTTGGCTTTTGAAAGCTTAAACACAAATATCTAGTGAATAATAAACTAATGATAAATTAGACAGAATCGGACTATGTTTTTTCGAGATTACCGAAATTTTTAAATTATCAGTTTTTGTTGTAAAAATTGGAAACAATGGCCTGATTCGGACCATTTCTTGTCTATTTATTCTTCTTTAAAAATTTGTGCTCAGTTTGAGCTATCTAAGAACTCAATCAGATGAGTCGTTTTCAAAAGCCGAATTATATGAAAATTTTGGCTGTAAAAATTGCAAAAAACGACCAGAGGGCTCCGTTATTGATATAGCTTATTTGAACCGCTGCAAAATTTTTCTGACTTTTTTGACAAAAATATTTTTCCCAAAATGTTTTTCTTTTTTCGATTATAATTTCATGAAGTTTTTTCAATTTATTTGAATTTGCGGGTCGATTGTTATAAAATCGAAAAAAAATTTAGTTTCGCCGATGAAAGATTATTATTTTCAGTGAAAACTATTTATGCTCTTACCATCCGCGAACAATTTTTTAGATTTTATTTTGAAATTTCTTGAGTGAGCAAATAAAGCTTTATATTTAAAGAATTTTTTTTTCTAAACGAATATCGTTAACCCTGGTTGCGTTAAATTAGAAACGGTTTTTAACTGTTGTGAAAATACTTGTTAATTTTGAAATGTTAACAAATTTCAAAAAAATATCACAATTTTTGTGGATTGACAAACAAAAACTATAAAGTTTGGTGTTTTATTGAATTTTTTATATTAAAGTCATTTTTGATTATCTCTCAGGCATAGAGCCATGAAAGTGGCTTTCATTTTTTTGAAAAACCCGGAAATGACATAAATAATTGAAATAAAAGTTTAAGGTTCAAATCGCCTATTAAGTTTTCGATTAATTTTTGAAAAATGAAAATAAATTTTTTTTGATGAGTAGTTCGAAATATATTTATTCTACTTTTTTTCTTGAATTTACGCAAAAAATCTTTAAACACCTGGTAATGCGAGACCGAAAATCGTATATTATTTTTGAGGAAGTCACTTTTTAGGAAATTTTATTTATAATCTTCCACAGTTAAGTTTTTTGTTTTGAGGTCACTGACTGATTTTTTAATTTTTTGAAAGTAAATTCTACTTAAAGCACAAATTTTTTTCAAAAACTCTACCACAAGGTATTAAAAAATAATCACTTTTCCATAGTGAAAATGAAATGCCCAACATTTTAGTTGTCTTTATATATTTATATAAAAATTTAAGTCTATCTTTCATCTCAATGACTTGACAACAATTATATCGCAAACAATTCTACTTTTCTCATGATATGAGTTCAAAGTGGAGCCATAAAAGTGCCTGAGGAGGATGGCAATACTCAAATGAGTAAGGAGGTTAATTAAACTCAATGAATTAATTTCAGCTTAGAAAATTAAACCTTGCCTGAAAGATCTGCCAGTGTTGATCAACTGTATTTTTGCCTTTCCACTATCTGAATTTCCAACTTCCGGTTTAACATCCGGTTTAACTAAATAATCTGACACTTCCTTCCTGGTTTTTTCGTCTCTCAAAATCGAAAAATGTTTTGGCTGTGTCTTGAGGGCTCTGGTAAGAAATAAATCATCTCCAACTAAATCTTAAAAATATATTTTTTTATTTGTATCAAAATTCCTTTAGTTTTGAACCTTCATAACTCTCACATCTTGAGCAAAGTCCCAATTGACAATAATTAATTTTGTCTTTTCGATGTTTTAACATTTTTAGAAACGTTTTACAATTTCACCAAATAACCTCAATTTAGCATGTCCGTGTCAAGAAATAATTGCTCAGAAGTTCATTCAATTTATGTTTGAATAAACTAAAGTTATGCACTTCAAAAAATTTAATGTCAGGAAAAAACGTAAAAAAAATTGTCAAAATATAAGAACCATCCCTGTTCTTTACAAAAACTGCCTGATGTATCCGAAAAATATATCTTAAAATGTATTTATTTACAGGGGAGGACCTTTATCGCCGGCTTAACATCGCCAAAAAAACCTATGAAATGACTTCGAGTGTAACTTATAAATCATTTTTCAAATATGAATTTTCTAGATCTACTCGTATGATTTTTTTCCTTGCTTGCGTTTGATGCAGTACTTAATTTTTATTTTTAGAATTAAACTTTTATGAACCAATCGTAAAACTTTATATAAAATTGAAAAAAACTGTTCAAATTGCTTTCCACCTACTGTACAAATGGTCGGGCCTCAATCATTCCTATACTCGGAATGAGCCACATTTTCATCGACCAATCATAAACTCCTATTCGGTTTGAAAAAAACTCAACGCCTACTAGTTTCAATTTTCATCGACCAATCATATGAGTTTATTTAATTATTGATTCAACCTCGCATTTCTCATGTTTTTACAAAAAGTTTTAATTAAGGGTATGGTGGTTCCTAATTTGACATTTTCTCGATAAAATATTAGCCAAACAGGGCCTCAAGGATATAATTCAGATTAGCCAGTTTGTAGAACTACCCTTCATCTTGCGAAAAACATGTGTCAAAACTTTTTTGCATGAATACACTCCCAGACACATCCGCGAAACAGGGAGACCTAAGCCAAAACCGAAATTTTATCTCCTCTGAGGTTATATTTTGAAATAAACCTGAACTTTAGCATAACCAGCATAACTAGTATACAAAACTTCTGTGGAAGCGTTTCTGTCGATAAGTGCTTTAGTTTTTTTAGAATATGCGATAGACCGTCGTTTTTTCGACATTTTCCGTCGGAAATTCTATCTCCTCTGAAGTTATATTTCAAAATTCACTCAAATTTTTGCAAAAGGAAGCTCGAAACAATATAAAACTTCTGCGGAAGCGTTTTTGTCAAATTTCGACCCCAAACAAAAAATATGAATTTTTCAAGGTCACGTGAAAACATTTCCGAAAAAAATGTGCTTCGATTTTTTTTAAAGTAAACTCAAAAGAAAGCTGAAAAAACACTGAAGAGAAAGTTGGTCTACGTCAACTCGATATTTTGAAGTTTTAGTGGTCAAATGACAACAACCGTTATTTTTTGAACTTAATTTTGAGAAAAATACTTAGAAAAAAATCGAAAAAAACGCAAAATTTTCGATTTTTTGTTTTTTTATTTGGTTGTATTGTGCGTTCAAAACATTAAACGCCTGCTTTGGTGCATTTTTATAACATAATAACTGCAGAAAATGTAGGAACCACCATACCCTTAAGGCCCTGATAGTCAGATCGAGTTTGTATAAAATCAAATCGATCGCCTACGCATTTTGTTTGTACTTATAATAAAATTTTTATCCTCGCCGCTGAATTAAAAATAATTTTGAAAATGTTGAACAAAAATGTCCGAAAGTTACTCTCCGATCGTTTTTGGTTTTGCAACTCTAGGGGTTTTATGCTATGACATGTCACCCCAGGATAAGTTCTAATTCGGGGTAACAACAAAACTTCCTCGTTCAAGTAGCCATAATATCAAGGTTTTTACTCTTACGTCTCAAATTAGTAATTTCAATACTCTCAAAAGCTCAAACTAAGCGGTTAATTATCCTGCTTATTTAACAGTTCTCATCTGAGAAGTCACTCACGGAGACTCCCCTATGCTGGCTATAGTCAATTGCCAAAAGTATAATTAGTTTAACTAAGTTTCCGGGCTTGTGGGCAGAATGGAGTTACAAAAAAAATATTTTTTTTAGAACTGAATTCAAAGATTTAGATGTTATTTCGAAGTCTTCCTCAAAAATGATAAATTCGTGGCGGAAATATGCTGTTATTTCTCATTTTAATAAAACCAATTAGTTGCATAAACCCTTGTGAGCATATAAAAAAAGTTCCGCCAAGGCACCNCTGTGAAGACAACTGTGACCGTGTATCACTTGATATGGTATACCTTGCCTTACTCACTATATTTTCTTAAACAAAAATTAAAATTCTAAAATATAAAATTTCGGATGCAAAAAAATTATCTTTCAACTTCCTTATGGTGAAAATTAAAACTCTAAGAGCCGTAAGCTTTCTGTAACAACGTTCAAAGTCGAGCCACAATGTGGCTCCGGTGCCTTGGCGGAACTTTTTTTATATGCTCACAAAAATTTTATATTTTAGAATTTTAATTTTTGTTTAAGAAAATATAGTGAGTAAGGCAAGGTATACCATATCAAGTGATACACGGTCACAGTTGTCTTCACAGGTTACATTTTTGTTGAAAACGATGCACAAGTATCTGATTCACGTCAATTTGTTTTGTCCGTTTTGCTTTATATCTCATTAATCAAAAGTAATTTATAAATAAGTCAAAAATTTTGATGAAAAAATAATGATTTTTGATGAAAAATATTTATTAAAAGCAGATTGTTACATTTTTTATTATTTTCAAGTAAATAGGGTAATGAGATACAACTGTGGATAATTTTTGATTGCCTAAATTCACTTTTATGATAATTAAATATTTTCATGGGATCCTTGAAGTTAAAAATTTAGAAATTTCACTCCCGAAAAAAATACATGCTCCTAGATACCAATAAATTTTTATTCTAACTGTTATGCATGCACAAAATACTAACCTAAAAACTGGGCAGTCCCACATTTTTATTTTATGTCTAGTTCCAAAATAATTTTTCCGGAAGTGAAACATAGGGGATAAATCCTTATAAATCAATTTCCTGTAAAACTGACACCAAACATTCGAAAAAAAAATTCAATCATTTTTTTGGAACCGAAATTCGGTTACCGAATCAAAATTCTTCATTGTGTATTTGAAGAAAAATATTCTACAATCCCGTTTTTTGCCTTTTTTGGGTGATTTTAGGTAATTGAGCCACTATTGTGGCTCTGTGCTCACAACGGTTAGGGTCTTATGTGAAACAAAACAAAAAATCTTCTTTTTTGGCAATTTCAAATTGCAAATAAAAAATGAGAGATTATTAAGGGGGTAGTGTGACAACTACTAGTGTCTGTGAAAAAGTTTTTCTGGAAGTGAGAGTTCTATACTAAGTCGACAAAAAAAAATAGATTGGTGATGGTTTCGCGACTTTTCATAAAGTGGTTTTCGTGCTAGCGCCATCTCTAGAATTTAACCCATTTTGAGAAAAATCACTCTCGCTGTCTAACCAGCCATTATTTTCTCTCAAAAACAAAACTGATTTAGTTCTAATTATATATTGCACCTAATTAATCGATACTTTATATTTTTCTCTTTTGTCTAGTAGACAAAAATCGTTAATTTGTCTTTATTTTTTCATAAAAGACATTTTCTGGATATGATAGAGCTCTAAAATTATCACCAAATTGAAAATTAGATNGAGAAGTATTATTGGATTATTGTTTATGCCAATCTATGGAACAGATTGGCCTACATCATTATACGCATTATATAATAAATTACAATAGTATGTCCGTCTTAATTTTTTACCATTAAAGTAATTTCTTGATAACAGTACTAGTTTATCAAATAAATAATTTTTAATTTTTTTATTTTATTATGGAATATAATTTATGTATGTTCATTTATCTCGTAGCACAAACGCATCAATGTACTTTTAATCCTCCACACATCAAGATCCCAAAAATTATTATCACCTTTATGCTCCATCAGCGTCATACTCACTCCCATTATTATTATGAATCACCTCGGCGCGTGCGCTCATTGGCCAGAAAATTATTACAACGCTGAGATAGTTCTCAGTTTAATTTATTATACTCAGTCCAATTTATACACTTTTATGTACATATACTGATTTATACGTAAATTCGCAAGATATTGTAATCGCAACGGCTTATAATTTTAGTGTGATTAGTCACGCTAACTGAAAAAATTTTCAGAGAAAAATGAGTCTTGCGAGAAGCGGCACGATATGCCTAAGGCGTCACATCGATCGATATGGTAAGCTAATTCTTTGCTACGCTGGAATCGGCTTTCGAGATATCCTGTATATGATAAGGAGCCGCTCCGGCTGGCTTTATAAATGAGGCCGATTCTCTCCGTAAGCTTTAATCTTTTACTATTTTTTGATGGACATTTCATGATAATTTGGCCAAATTTTGATAGAAAAATTCCCATTTTTCATAAAAAAGACAAAATCGAGAGAAAAAATAAAAAAATTTTTAAAAAAATTCTTTTTTTTTTTTAAAGATTTAGTTGCTCCTTTACATAATTAGTTTTTTCATTCTTAATTTAATAATTTTCCTCTTAAGGATCATTCCCATATACATTCCACGGCGAGAGGCTCATATGCCCATGATTCAGCATAATCTGTTATATGTTATACGCCTTACCTCCTCATTTCGATGTAACGGGGATTTATTATTCAATTCGTGTAAATCGCCTTCCGCCCGACATGGCCGTTTATGTCGGTATCATTAGATGGTCAAGATCGATTTCCCGGAGAAGTTTGGCCGACGATGGTGTTCGACCCCACATTTTCCCACCGGTATTGTTTCCGGGTGTGAATTTTATGGAGATTCCCATTTATCATTTTCGGGTCGTAGTATTTGGGGATCGCGTAATAAGGGATGTGACTGTCTGCATCGAAATTGCCTTTTCTCAATCAAGCGGATTTCACTGTGAGTATTTTTATTATTCATATTAATAACATTTATAGTTGATTTCAGAATTTTTTTTGTTTTGACCCTAATTTTAGTTTTGACCCGAGTTTTGACGAATTATAAAATTCGAAAGCTTGTTAAAAAATGTAGTTTTTACTATTTTAAAATCAATATATTATATCTCGCAAAACCAAACAAAATCATTTAAACGTATGCCTTTTTTGCCATACTTTTAACATTTTGCTTTGAAAGATATATTTTTAATTTTTGTTAATCGAATTTTATTTTTTTTAAAAAATTCATGTTGAAAAATTAATTAACTTTATATCTTTTAGCACAATATTTCTCTGGAACCCAGATTCGCGCCTGAAATCCTTCTTCAACAATGAAGTATTTCTTCTCAAAGCGTAAGTTCCCCCAAAAAATATAATCCATTTAATTTTAAATAATATAGATTCTTGTGGATTCTATTTCGACTTTTTAAGTCAGTTTTCCTCATCTTTTTTGAATAGAGTCCTAATTTTCGAGTTTTCTACAAAAAAAATGCTTGTATTTTTTAAACATATTAATTTTAGGCAATCGACCGACTTTGGGTAATTCAATCGAGTTATACGAAGTTGAGGTTGTGAAATCGCTACAGAGTTTTGTAAACGTTTCGATAGTGGTGACAAACTGCCCCGTTCTGACATAATTACGGGGATAAAGTCGCTTATAGATAATTATATTCTATGCGTCCTCTCCCCTATCATGTAGTACATGTGGACTATCTTTTTTCCAGGAAAATCCAAGATAAAGAGGCCACCCCATCACTTGTGTATGATTCAGATCTGAGTATTCAACTCAGTCTGATACTACACATCCTTTTGTGGGCATCCTCTCGCTCCATCGACGAATTCAGTGACGAGAATCATGAACGCGATAGTTCCACAATGCCGCCAGCATCTCAAAAATAAGGTACTTTTTTATTCATATTCAATAATTTTTTCATGCCTTTTCACAAAAAAATTTTGTGAATCATCGTGAAAAATTTTCAACTAAGTTTATCTGAATTTTATACATCATTTCTAGATTCCTGTAGATTCAACCACTTCTGGGCACAATGACCCACACGCTACCCCAACACTCACCTCTCCCGAAAACAACATCCCTGCTGTTTCTACAAAACTGCCCTTTTACTTCCACTACGTTTTTTGTCACTTCCCGTTTTTCAAAATAATCGGACATAGACCTACCACCCAAACCAAATTTTGTTCACCTTTATTTTCTCAAATTTCTCGGTGAGAGATTAGTCATTTGACTAGAAAAAGACTTTCAGCAGGTGCATTTCAGCAGAGTTTCAATAAATCAAAAAACCATTCAAAAAACCTCGAGATCCTACAAATGACAGATAGTTTTTAGTCAAAAAAATGAGCCTTTCTCTCATCAAAAAACTCTTTTTTTATTGTTAGGAAATTTTTCTTCAATTTCAAAAACATTTTGGGTCTATTTCTGTGTTTTCGTGAAAAAATCTCGGCCCTTATTTTGAGTTCAAGTATTTTGCTTACAAAGAAAACGTAACATTTTCAATGCTCTCTGATCCCAAAAAAATTTACTAATTTTATGGTCAGGAAAATTATTTTTGTCAAAAAAAAATTTTTGGTTTTTAGTAAAATTCAATTCATTACTAAATGGTTCACCATATTTAGTCTTTCCTCTAAATGCTATATTATTACTGGCTACATTATGGTTATATTACGGCATTTCTGCAAAGAAAGAAAGACAGAAGCGTCACCTCCTCGTTCATTTTACGGTAACCCCCATACCCGTATGACTCCAGAAACAGACTTTTCCTATTTATATCCAAAATTGGTTATTCCTCAGTATACCCTTTTGCAAAACAACCTTCACCGCCCCATGATTTTTATTTTCGTCTATTACATATGCACGTGGGTCTTGTGGCAATATTTCAAAAAATATGATTTAAAAAAAATATAACTTATGTAGATTTTAATTTCGGTAAACAACATTCTTATGAACAATTGCATATAGAGATTTTAAGAAAATCTGATTTTAAGCATAACACACCTTTTTTGAATAATTTACCAAAATCAACTAAATCTGAGGTGTCCTAATTATGAAAACAGACTTTTCCATTTTTCATCGGCAATTTATTCACAGAATTTTGCTGTAACTCTGTTTTAATACTTTGGCTTTTAACGGTCAGTTTTCGGCCAGGTTGTTTGTATTATTTTAAGGACAATTTAAGACTAATTTTTACACTACGTGTGACCCTATGCGGAAGAGAAACATGATAATTTTAGAGAAACCCGTTCAATAGCCACTCTGTACAATGTAAGTGCGAATAAACAACAATGATAATAATAATGAATAAACCTCACTTACCGATAAATATTGTTCAAGTTTACATGAATTTCTATCGAAGTTAATCATCACAGTTTTACCTTTAAATTAGACCAAGCAGATGTGTTCATTATAAAGTAAAAATAAAAAAAAAATACTAAAATATTTAGTATTTTTTTTATTTTTACTTTATAATGAACACATCTGCTTGTCCTAATATGACCAACAGTGCTGACCCATCAATCTTCTGAATAAAACTATTTTTATCCCGAATAGTGATCTATTTATTTTTACTATTTTGAGAGATAAAAAATAAGAAAAATTAATTAAAAAAAAATATACAAAAATGGTTCACTCGAATAATACTCATCGTAAAAATATTTTTGAATATATTCTGGTGGGATAAGTATTCAATGATTAATACATGATTGAAATGTAATATTTGAAAAATGTCGTGTTTTTTATTTATAGACAGAAATACCAAAAATGTTACTTTTATCACAGAGGTGTGTACGTTTTGAGCTTTTGAAATCAAAATATCACTATTTAAAAACATAGGTTTGAAGATATTTGTTTGAACTTTGTTCCCTGGTCGTAACTCGAGATCGGATGTGTAAATAGTGATTTTATGTTTTTTTGCAAAGGGCCTGTACAATTTTGTACAATCTTGTTAATGGGGTAAGCATTTATTGTTGTGTAATGGTTAAGGGGGTAGTGTCTGTGAAAAGTTTTTCTGGAAGTGAGAGTTCTATACTAAGTCGACGAAAAAAAATCGATAGATGATGGTTTCGCACTTTCATAAAGTGGTTTCCCCCACCAGAGGGCGCCAAACTTGAAACTTTAGGTACATTTTTCTGGTTACAGTACATATCAGATCAAGTTCATTTAAAGGACAAATTAAGCTTATGAAACTAAATTAATAAATCTACGGTTTAGTTGTTTGAAAAAACTTAAATACAGTAGATAACCTCAAAAAATATAAATTTTTGTCCACTTAGGTACATTTTCTCAGAAAACTGCTCATCAGAATAAAATAATGTTTTGGAGATTACATTCCTAATACAATTTCGGAGCATATCAACGGTGTATTTTTTTTCATTTTTGTGATCTAGCAAGAAATATAAGCATAATTATAATGGCCAGAAAATTTTTTAATTTTTTTAATTATCTACATTGGAATAAAACGTCTCCTCATTCGACAAGACTGGTGATATCCAAAAATGGAGATGAATATAGGGTAAAATGATCTAATTTTCAATTTGGTGATAATTTAAGAGCTCTATCAATTCCAGAAAATGTCTTTTTATGAAAAAATGAAGACAAATTAACGATTTTTGTCTACTAGACAAAAGAGAAAATATATAAAATATCGATTATTAGTGCAATATATAATTATACTAAATCAGTTTTGTTTTTGAGAGAAAATAATGGCTGGTTAGACAGCGAGAGTGATTTTTCTCAAAATGGGTTAAATTCTAGAGATGGCGCTAGCACGAAAACCACTTTATGAAAAGTCGCGAGAACATCACATATTGCACCTAATTAATCGATATTTTATATTTTTCTCTTTTGTCTAGTAGACAAAAATCGTTAATTTGTCTTCATTTTTTCATAAAGACATTTTCTGGATATGATAGAGCTCTTAAATTATCACCAAATTGAAAATTAGATCATTTTACCCTATATTCATCTCCATTTTTGGATATCACCAGTCTTGTCGAATGAGGAGACGTTTTATTCCAAATGTAGATAATTAAAAAATAATTAAAAAATTTCTGGCAAGATTATAAATTATGCTTATATTTCTTGCTAGATCACAAAAATGAAAAAAAATACACCGTTGATATGCTCCGAAATTGTATAGGAAATGTAATCTCCAAAACATTATTTTATTCTGATGAGCAGTTTTCTGAGAAAATGTACCTAAGTGGACAAAAATTTATATTTTTGAGGTTATCTACTGTATTTTAAGTTTTTTCAAACAACTAAACCGTAGATTTATTAATTTAGTTTCATAAGCTTAATTTGTCCTTAAAATGAACTTGATTCTGATATGTATTAACCCAGAAAATGTACCTAAAGTTTCAAGTTTGGCGCCCTCTTGGTGGGAAAACCACTTTATGAAAAGTCGCGAACACCATCATCTATCGATTTTTTTTCGTCGACTTAGTATAGAACTCTACACTTCCAGAAAAAACTTTTCACAGACACTACCCCCTTAACCATTACAGCAAGCAATAAGTGCTTACCCATTAAACAAGAATTGTACAAAATTGTACAGGCCCTTTGCAAAAAACCATAAAATCACTATTACACATCCGATCTCGGAGTTACGACCAGGGAACAAAGTTCAAACAAATATCTTCAAACCTGTGTTTTTAAAATAGTGATATTTTGATTTCAAAAGGCTCAAAACGTACACACCTTTTGTGATAAAAGTAACATTTTTGGTATTTCTGTCTATAAATAAAAAACACGACATTTTCAAATATGACATTTCAATCATGTATTAATCATTGAATACTTATCCACCAGATATATTTCAAAAATATTTACGATGAGTATTATTCGAGTGAACCATTTTGTATATTTTTTTTTAATTAATTTTTTTCTTAATTTTTTATCTCTCAAATAGTAAAAAATAAAATAGATCACTATTCGGGATAAAAATAGTTTTATTCAGAAGATATGATTGGTCAGCACTGTTTGATCATATTAGGACAAGCAGATGTGTTCATATATAAAGTAAAAATAAAAAAAATACTAAATATTTTAGTATTTTTTTTTTATTTTTACTTTATAATGAACATCTGCTTGGTCTAATTTAAAGGTAAAACTGTGATTGATTAACTTCGATAGAAATTCATGTAAACCTTGAACAATATTTATCGGTAAGTGAGGTTTATTCATTATTATTATCATTGTTGTTTATTCGCACTCTACATGTACAGAGTGGCTATTGAACGGGTTTCTCTAAAATTATCATGTTTCTCTTCCGCATAGGGTCACACGTAGTGTAAAAATTAGTCTTAAAATTGTCCTTAAAATAATACAAACAACACCTGGCCGAAAACTGACCGTTAAAAGCCAAAGTATTAAAACAGGTATTACAGCAAAATTCTGTGAATAAATTGCCGATGAAAAATGGAAAAGTCTGTTTTCATAATTAGGACACCTCAGATTTAGTTGATTTGGTAAATTATTCCAAAAAGGTGTGTTATGCTTAAAATCAGATTTTCTTAAAATCTCTATATGCAATTGTTCATAAGAATGTTGTTTACTGGAAATTAAAATCTACATAAGCTTATATTTTTTTAAATCATATTTTTTGAAATATTGCACCAAGACCCACGTGCATATGTAAATAGACGAAAATAAAAATCATGGGGCGGTGAAGGTTGTTTTGCAAAAAGGTTATACTGAGGAATAACCAATTTTTGGGATAAAATAGGAAAAGTCTGTTCTGGAGTCATACGGGTATGGGGGTTACCGTAAAATGAACGAGGAGGTGACGCTTCTGTCTTTCTTTCTTTGCAGAAATGCCGTAATATAACCATAATGTAGCCAGTAATAATATAGCATTGAGAGAAAGACTAAATATGGTGAACCATTTAGTAATGAATTGAAATTTTACTAAAAAACCAAAAATTATTTTTTGACAAAAATAATTTTCCTGACCATAAAATTAGTAAATTTTTTTGGGATCAGAGAGCATTGAAAATGTTACGTTTTCTTTGTAAGCAAAATACTTGAACTCAAAATAAGGGCCGAGATTTTTCACGAAAAACACAGAAATAGACCCAAAATGTTTTTGAAATTGAAGAAAAATTTCTTAACAATAAAAAAAGAGTTTTTTGATGAGAGAAAGGCTCATTTTTTGACTAAAAACTATCTGTCATTTGTAGGATCTCGAGGTTTTTTGAATGGTTTTTTGATTTATTGAAACTCTGCTGAAATGCACCTGCTGAAAGTCTTTTTCTAGTCAAATGACTAATCTCTCACCGAGAAATTTGAGAAAAAATAAAGGTGAACAAAAATTTGGTTTGGGTGGTAAGGTCTATGTCTAGGGTCATACCCGGGAGGACTATTTTCTAAACTAAGGACCCCAGAAATATTTAACTAGGCTTATAGGGTGGAATTGTTGACTGAAAAAGGATTTTGGCAATAAAAAAAAAATTTGGTGTCACCTAGTGGTCACAATTTGCGTATCAAAAACCAACTTTTTTGCCTTTGTATGACACTTTAAAGGTAGATTTATTTTTTACTTTTAACTGTTATTCAAAGGATCATATTATAAAAAAAATTGTCTATTCAAAAAAAAAAAAAAATTTNTTTTTTGTGCATTTTTTAGCCAATTTCAAAAAAATCGATAATTTTGGAAATTTGAAAATTTTTTAATTTTTTGGGTTATTTCTGGTCATTTTTTGACCTTAATATGCAAATTGGGAACGACCAACAAGCTTTCCCCGTTAATTTTTTTGTCATTTTGTAGGTCAAATTTAAAGGGCTATCTGATAAAAATATAAAGCCGTTTGCGCTTCTATGCGCTCCTACCCAAATTGCCAATATTAAGTTTAAAAAGTTATTATGCCCCGGAAACTCACCCTAAAATTTAATTTTTTTTTTTTCAAAAAATTCTCTTTCAAATTCTGCCCAAGCCATTTACTTTCATTCCTAAGTGAATTTATTATATTAAATCACGATTTTTCTCCCGGGTATGACCCTATCTATGTCCGATTTTATTGAAAAACGGGAAGTGACAAAAAACGTAGTGGAAGTAAAAGGGCAGTTTTGTAGAAAACAGGCAGGGATGTTGTTTTCGGGAGAGGTGAGTGTTGGGGTAGCGTGTGGCGTCATTGTGCCCAGAAGTGGTTGAATCTACAGGAATCTAGAAATGATGTATAAAAATTCAGATAAACTTAGTTGAAAATTTTTTCACGATGATTCACAAAATTTTTTTGTGAAAAGGCATGAAAAATCATTAGAATATGAATAAAAAAGTACCTTATTTTTGAGATGCTGGCGGCATTGTGGAACTATCGCGTTCATGATTCTCGTCACTGAATTCGTCGATGGAGCGAGAGGATAGCCCACATAAAGGATGTGTAGTATCAGACTGAGTTGAAATACTCGAATCTGAATCATACACAGGTGATGGGGTGGCCTCTTTATCTGGATTTTCCTGGAAAAAAGGATAGTCCACATGTACTACATGATAGGGGAGAGGACGCATAGAATAATAATTATCTATAAGCGACTTTATCCCCGTAATTATGTCAGAACGTGGCAGTTTGTCACCACTATCGAAAACGTTTACAAAACTCTGTAGCGATTTCACAACCTCAACTTCGTATAACTCGATTGAATTTACCCAAAAGTCGTCGATTGCCTAAAATTAATATGTTTTAAAAAAAATACAAGCATTTTTTTTGTAGAAAACTCGAAATATTAGGACTCTATTCAAAAAAGATGAGGAAAACTGACTTAAAAAGTCGAAATAGAATCCACAAGAATCTATATTATTTAAAAATTAAATGGATATATATTTTTTGGGGGAACTCCGCTTGAGAAGAAATACTTCCTTGTTGAAGAAGGATTTCAGGCGCGACATCTGGGTTCCAGGGAAATATTGATGCTAAAAAGTATAAAGTTAATTAATTTTTTCAACATGAATTTTTTTAAAAAAATAAAAATTCGATAACAAAAATTAAAAATATATCTGTCAAAAGCAAAATGTTAAAAGTATGGCAAAAAAGGGCATACGTTTTTTAAATGATTTTGTTTGGTTTTGCGAGATATAATATATTGATTTTAAAATAGTAAAAACTACATTTTTTAACAAGCTTTCGAATTTTATTAATTCGTCAAAACTCGGGTCAAAACTAAAATTAGGGTCAAAACAAAAAAAATTCTGAAATCAACTATAAATGTAGTCTTGAAATGTATAATAAAGAATAAAATACTCACAGTGTAAATCCGCTTGATTGAGAAAGGCAATTTTCGTAGAGCAGTCACATCCCTTATTACGCGATCACCAAATACTACGACCCGAAAATGATAATGGAGAATCTCCATAATAAATTCACACCGGAACAATACCGGTGGAAAATGTGGGGGGTAACCAGTCGGCCAAACTTCTCCGGGAAATCGATCTTTGATCCCATAATGATACCGACATAAACGGCCATGTCGGGCGGGAGCAGAATTTACCGAATTGAATAATAAATCCCGGTTACATCGAAAATGAGGGGGATAAGGCGTATAACATATAACAGAATTATATGCTGAATCATGGGCATATTGAGCCTCTCGCCGTTGGAATGTTATGGGATGATCCTTAAGAGGAAATTATTATTAAAGAATGAAAAAACTAATTATGTAAAGGAGCAACTAAAATCTTTAAAAAAAAAAAAGAATTTTTAGAAAAATTTTTTTATTTTTTCTCTCGATTTTGTCTTTTTATGAAAAATGGGAATTTTTCTATCAAAATTTGGCCAAAATTATCATGAAATGTCCATCAAAAATAGTAGAAAGATAAACTTACGAGAGAATCGGCCTCATTTAAAAGCCACCGGATGCGCTCCTTATCATATACAGTATCTTCGAAGCCATCAGCGTAGCAAAGAATTAGCTTACCATACGATCGATGTACGACTGTACGGGCCATATCGTGCCGCTCTCCAAGACTCATTTTTTCTCTGAAAATTTTTTCGTAGCGTGACAATCACACTAAAATATATAGCGTTGATTAACAATGATCTGCGAATTTTTACGTAAAAATCAGTTATGTTAAATAAAATGTTAAATTGACTGATATAATAAATTAAAACTGAAACATCAGCGTTGTATATTTTCTGGCCAATGAGCAGCCGCGCGGAGGTGATTCATTGAATTAATAATGGGGAGTGAGTATGACTCATGAGCATAAAGGTGTAATAATTTTTGGGATTATGATGTGTGGAGATAAAAGTACATGATGGTTTGTGTACGAGATATGAACATACATAAATTATATATTTCCTAATAAAAATAAAAAAATTAAAATTATTTATTTGTAAACTGTACTGTATCAAAATATTATTTAATGTAAAAATTAACGACGAATACTATTGTATAATTTATTATATTAATGAGTATAAGTTGTAGCCAATCTGTTCCATTAGATTGCAAATAAACAATAATAATAATATCTCAGTTTTAATAATCAAACTTTTATTTAATTTGAAGTTAATTTTTTTTGTGATGTTTTGAAAGTCAGCATACCTACCTTAAAAGCCCACGCGTTGACAAAGTATAAGTCCGATTTAATTTCAAAAATATAGTTTTGATCCCTGAAACATTCTGCATCAGTGACTGGATCTTTGAAACATAATAATAAGTTGATAAATGTCAATCGTTAGTTTTGTGAGACAAGGGTGTTCTGAAAAAAAATCATTGTCACATGTCAATAATTGCCGTACAATTTTATATTTTCCCTGATGTTTTCGGTACAAAATGTTTTCTCTAACTAGACTGTGACTGCCGTTAGTCTGAAACGTCGCCCAACTTTCAGAGAAGAGCTCAAAATCAACAATTTCACAGATTGTTATACCGATTATGGGGTCCTCTGGTCATTTTTTGCGACTTTTTCAGCCACAATTTTGATATAATTCGGCTTTTGAAATAGGCTCATCCAATTCATTTAGACAGCTCAAACTGAGCACAAATATCTAGTGAAATAAAATTTAACATTTTGTACAAAAATAGTGAAGAAACTATAGCTAATTTTCTAGGATTAGTTTTGTTTTTATCGCTGAATCCCTCTTTTTTTACACTGAAAATGACTGTTAACTCGAAACGTCAAATAAATTCTATTTATGATAGAATAAAAAACATATGACTAAATCTACCTGTTTTTGCTTACTGCTAAATATTCTTTCTAAACATTTTTCTGCAAAAATATTTCACGAATTAAATTATGCTTGAAAATGACGAAACGACAATGTTCACAAGATAAATAATACGTAATGATAATTTTCTTGCCAAAATTCCAAACGGATCCTCTAAAAACATGTATAAGTATCCACGCCTATTGTCGGTAGGCTATTGCCAATAGCCTATTGGTCCAGTAACATTTTGAATATTTGCTATTTTAGAGGTAGAAAAAAGAAAGTAATAAATTCGCTCAAAGGAAATTCGCAATCAAAATACTGAGAATATCGTTGTAATGATATTGTAATAAATTTGTGATAATTTCAAAAAGTTGTCTTTCTAATTTTTGATATTCGGAAAATTTTTATTTTTCAAAAAAAACTTGGCACAGAGTTTTGGTTGGGTTTACAGGGGTTGTATTGACTTGAAAGACTTTTGGAAAAGCTGATATACGAAATATACATTGATTTATATTAAAAATTGAGGGGCTAGCCGCTATCCATTGGCAGTGACCGTTTTCGAGACCGCGACATTTTGCACTACGGCGCGGTGAATTGGTTTTTGAAAGCGGCCTTTCGAACAGCGGCGACTGACCCTAGCAAAACAACATTGATACAAAACATTATATAGCGCCAGATCGTAAAATATTTTGCAGATAATCTGATAATTTATAAGTTCGAGCAAAATGTCCGATATTATCAAATATATAACTAAACTTAATACAATAAAGTCGAAATACTTTTCATTTCTAAAATAAATTAATAAACTTCTCATTTGTCAATTAAAAAGGGATCAATTTTAAAAATAAATAAAATCAAGTTTACGAAATTTAAATTTTTTCATAATATTTTGAAATTAATTATATTTTTAATTATAAATTTCATAACATTTTATTTTGAAATTAATTATTTTAAATCATTAATTAATAGTTTTAATTTATCTAATTACATTCATTTAATTATTTATAAAATTTGTAAAATGATTGTTTTTTTCAATATTATTAACTTTAATAGATTTGAATTATTTAAAAAAATTATACCCTTTTATTTATTTACGAAATTAGAATTTAAGTCATTTAGTTTCGAAATAAATAGCATTTTCATTAAATTGCATTAAATTTATATTCAAACTGATTGTTAAACGCAGATGAAAAACATAGCCGCATATTCTGATAAATTAATCAAAAATAATCTCGGATATTTCGTCCAAATTTTTGACTAATTAAAATTGCTGTAGGTTTTCAATGAATTATTTTAATAACCATTATACCAAAAATTGCGTAAAATACAAAGTGAAGTCTGAAAATAAAACTTGAAATGTTTTCAGAAAATGTTAGCTTTTTTCTTAGAAAAATGCGTAGGTAAAAAAGTTGGATAATCATCAATTTTTCTCGTAACATCACTTAACCTATGTTGTCTTAAGACTTGCTAAAACTAGATAAAACTATTGCAAATGGATTTGATGGAGATTGAGTTGCCAGTATTATCAGTGAAAATTTTCCACCGGTACAAATTGCCAAAAAACTAGTTGACATTTTTTTATCGAAAATTGGTTCTTTTCGAACATGAAATATTGCCAAATTCGGTCTCAAAATGTTGACCGCCTTTGGCTTTGAGGGAGTTGGTGAGGATATTTGAAGGTACCCAGAAAGACTTTTTTATTGAGTGTTTTGACTAATATGATTTTATTTAGAGATTATTTCAAAATAAATTATTTTTTATTTTTCAGAACTGCTCAAAAAGGTTTAAATTCAATTTTTCATATTTTATTAAATATTTTTAAAATTTAAGAAAAAATAAGAAATTCACCTGTGTTTTTAACACTTTTAATCCGACTGGAAACCTTACAAACCCATTCAAACAAAGCTCTACGTGGTATCACGTAACTGATGTATAGACATATTCTGTGTCCTTAGCCCACTCGGCCGCGTATATTGACACATTGACTAATTTCCATATTATCTTGCTTGACTGTCATTCTAACGTTTCTACTGGTGTCCTATTGGCCCACAGAATTTGGCAAGAAAATATTTGATTTCTGTTTGACTAATACTGTCATGAAAAAATATTAAAACTTTTTGGAGGTTATAATCTAATTCGGACGATCAGATTTATTATTAGAACTATGAATATATTTGCATTTTAGGTCAATAATTAAAC
The DNA here is from genome assembly GCA_004367855.1 of Oikopleura vanhoeffeni. Lineage (NCBI taxonomy): Eukaryota > Metazoa > Chordata > Appendicularia > Copelata > Oikopleuridae > Oikopleura > Oikopleura vanhoeffeni. Next base: position 89,494 of record SCLH01000522.1, on the reverse strand, counting down.
TTATTAAGGGGGTGCCACCCGGGATGCACCCCGAGGTGGTCGTTGCAAAATGAGGCTCTAGAAACAAATTTTATTATATTGTTTTCTCATGAAAATATAGACGATTGCAAGTATAGGCCCTTAACTATATGGGTAGTCTTTTTATCTCAAAAAATGGTCAGGAAAGCACTTTTTGGGGGTTTCAAAAATATTTTGTATGAAATCAGTTGAAATTAATTAATTTTTGGAAAATCAAAACACGATTTTTCGAAAACTGAGAAAAAAATTCGGAAAGAACTCTTTATTCTGATCTGCACGGACTCTTCAGCTGCAAATCCAAGAATTTTTCCAAAAAACGACTAGATTTGACCTGCTCATGTTCTGTCCGATGGATTTAAGCCACGAATCATTGTTGTACCTTAAAAACTCAGAGAGGAGATACATTTTGAAAAAATAATTCCGTCGGTTTTGTAAGCACGTTTCTGATTAGACAAGCCATCCGGCACGTTCGATTTATTTTAAAATGTAAGATGTTTGTTCATATATATGAGTTTCGCCTTTTTCCAGACTTTTATTCCTTTGTATATTTTGTCGATATTCATTTTTGTTTAGTGGCCAAAAATCGTTGTGTAGTAGAATTGCTTTTAAATAGAAATCTCATAATCAACAAATGGTGATAACGGGAAAAGCTTTTTTCAAGCCTAGACTCTGATAGGTATTTGTGATAACAAACATATTTTTCTACAAAAAATATTGTANCATTCTAAGCAAAGTGTGATAAAAGGATATATCAGCAATGATTTTGCATAATTAAGTTTATCAATATTTTCTTAAATAAATAAAATATTTCACATGCCTTTTTTCTATTGTTGGTCGTTCATTGGCTCCAAATTCTCAGACAATAATATTTTATGTATTCTGTCAAATAGTGATTTGTCAAGAAATACGTTCACCTCTCCCGAATAATCGCGAGGAAGACTTTTAATAAAGATTAGCTTATCGGAAATTCTATTCAAAACGATTTAATAGAAACAAAGCCCAGTCTCGGCTCACCCAAAGCTTATCGAGTCTAGTGATTCCTCTATCGCCAGCGAAACCTCATATATATAAACGAGATGGCGAAGCCATTCTCAAACATCTCGCATAAAATATATCAGAAAAAGGTAATATTTGGTCCAACGATTTGTATTTTTGCGACAATTGGCCATTGAAAACCCCGTTTTCGCCTTAAAATACGACGACTACCTCCTTAAATGATCACACGCTGTGCTTTTATTTCATAAACAAATATTTCAAAATTATTTAATATAACTCTGGTGTGCAGTGGGAACCACACAGAAGAAACTAGACTTGTTGGTATACCACGTGAATTTTATGGGCGTTGTCAACCCTGTTAAACTTTATTTCTGACATTTTTCTTCGTATGGATAAGATGTTCACGTTGTATGCAGACCAATTTTATCCATATTTTAAGCGTTAAAAACCATTTGTTAAATTTTTCGTGTCGTGATATCTCAACGAATTCATATATCAGAAGTTCTGATTCAGAACCAATTTAAAAATAGTATAAAAATCATGAAAAATAGTAAGTCCACTGGTTCTACCACAGGGTTGTAAAAGGGATAGGGATGGAGGTCGGGGATGGGATGGGATGGATTCTGAGGAGATGGCCATCCTCAATCTATCCCTTTTTATTCTTAACTCCATCCCCTCCCATCCCCATTTCATCCCCTTCTCATCTCTTTTTTAGATGGAAATCTTCGTTATTATAAAAAAATGTTTTCAGTATTTTTTTATGTCGTAGAATGACCCAAGGGCAGTATGTTACCCCAAGGGCGGTATTTTTAAGGGTAAGATTGGTTCTAAGTCTAAAATTTTCTGGGGATGGAAAATTCGGTCGGGGATCATCCCTTTTACAACCCTGTTCTACCGATATGCGATTGGCATGATTCGTATCAAGTTCTTAGCCGCTAGACAATGTCGTTAAGGGGGTGGTCATGTCTTATTAAATAAAGGCCTTAGAGGCATAAAAATGCTTCAAATTGATAAGGGGTAATAATTAAGTGTACTAAAAATCCAATCATCAAAATTTTTTTTTCGAAATTTTCGCATTTTTTGAATTTTTTCTATTTATTTTTTAAAAGATGAAGTTAAAAAATAACATTTGCTCGAATTTGACCACTATAACTTCAGAATATCGACTTGATGTAAGCCAACTTTCTCATCAGTGTTTTACTGGCTTTGTTTTGAGCGTACTTTCGAAAAAAAAATTTCGAAATTGTTTTTCAAATGATCAAAAAAAAATCATATTTCGAGTTTTAGCTGTCAATTGCAAAAAAGCTTGTGATCATCTCTTAAATATGTTCTGAGGCGTAATTGATAAACATTTTAGCTATTTTGCAAATATATCCTCGGGAGAGATAGATTTTGAAGTCTGAAATTGTAAAAAATCGTCGGTTATTTGGCGTTCTAGAATTGTTCAGTCACCGGATCAAAGTTTGTTATCAAAGTTTGACATACTACCGTTACGTTATTTGTAAAAATTTGAGCTCAATTTGATATACCGTCTGGGTGGAGATAGATTTTGCAGTTTGGAAAATGTCACCTTGTTACGATACTTTACCTATTGGTGTAATGGTCAAAAATGATTTGTGATGTACTTTTTCGCAAGATTAAGGATAGATCTACAAATTGGCATTTTTGGATTTATTGCTCAAGATTCAGATTTTCCTGAAATAGCTCTGCAAAATTGCAAATCAGACATGACCACCCCCTTTAACTCTTGGACAATATTTTTGAAATTTGGCTTTACATGCAAGAAAAATTCATAAACCAAATAAATAAATGGATTTTGGAACCTTTGGGGCGAAGAAATCAATTTCTAGGCCGTTCATACAATAAGTATGATATGAACGTTTTATGAAAGCCATAATTTTTGTCCAAAGCCGAGAATATTTTCAAAAATTTAACAATTTACTCAATACAGGACTCAATACAGGACTCAATACAGGACTCAATACAGGACTCAATACAGGACTCAATACAGGACTCAATACAGGACTCAATACAGGACTCAATACAGGACTCAATACAGGACTCA
>SCLH01000522.1:60560-84733 GCA_004367855.1 Oikopleura vanhoeffeni | reverse complement strand
CTCAAAATTTTTACAAATAGACGTAGACGGTAGTATATGGTCAATCTTTAAATAACAAGCTTGTTTATCAGGGAACTGAACAATTCTAACAACGCCAAATTACCGGAAGATTTATAAGGAGTTTCACAATAGATTCGTTTGAAGTTAATCACCAAAATGCGTAGAATTGAATACTTTACCGAAAGCAATCAAATCAAAGTTGAAAAACGTAGATTTGCGAAACTCAATTCTGAAAATTACGTCATTCATGACGCTCAAAAAGTTACTTGGGATATAAATCTCCAAAAAATTCGGTGATATGGGCAAATTCGGCGATATTGGCACATTCGGCGATATTGGCACTAGAATTATTTGAGCGTTATAAAAATCGTGAAATTGCGTAGGTTAAAATAGCTTAACTTTTTTCTAGAGGCGCCATGGAGTTAAAATTTTCGGTGTTTATCTTAAAAGTGTCTGAATCAAAATAATGTCTCAAATGAATTTTGAATAATTTTGATATGTTTGAACTAAACGTGCTTTGTTTAATAAAATAAAAATCGTAAAAAAAATTCCAAAACAGTCTTGAAGTTTTATGTAGTGTCGAAAATAATAAAATGTTTTATGCTCATGCGCTAGTACGGTAAATAATTTGGCCACCGTTTATAAAATTGTTTCCAGAAACATCATACTGATCAATTTTGTATGGGTTTTCTGATGCCAAATTAGCCAAAAATAAAATTCGATTCAAATTCATTTAAAAATAGCGCCAAACGATTCCTCGTAGAAAATAAACTGATACACATTTTTAAATATGGTCCAGTTATGTTCACAACGGCAAACACTGGTATTGAGTATAGCGCTCCTCCTGGTCATAATTGACCAATGGTTTGTAACCTTTTTTTCTATCGATAAACTTAAAGTCATTCTTAACCCTCTCAGGCATAGAGCCATAAAAGTGGCTTTCATTTTTTTGAAAGGACCGGAAATGAAAAAAAATCAATTGAAATAACAATTCAAGGTTCAATTCGCCGACAGAGTTTGCGATTAATTTTTGAAAAATGAAAATAAATTTTTTTCGATGAGTCGTTCGAAATATATTTTATTTCACTTTTTTTCTTGATTTTTCGCTAAAAATCCTAAAACGCCTGGTTATTAGAGACCGGAAATCGGATATTATTTCTGAGGTAGTCACTTTTTAGGAAATTTTATCATTAATCTTCCACAGTTAAGTTTTTTGTTCTGAGGTCTCTGAATGAATTTAATTTTTTCGAGAGTAAATTCTTCTAAATCACAAATTTTACAAAAACTCTACTAGTACTATTTCAAAATAATCACTTTTCCACCGCGGAAATGAAGTGCTCATTATTTCAATTGTCTCAATATGATTATATAAAAATTTAAGTCTATCCTTTATCTCAATGACTTGACAAAAATCATATCACTAACACTTCTTCTTTTCTCATAATATGAGTTCAAAGTCAAGCCATAAAAGTGGCTATGGTGCCTGGGAGATATCAATACTTAAATGAATTAGGGGGTTAATTAAGTTAAAATAAAAGTAATTTATGGTTCAGTAACAAATCGTTTTTATATTCTCACAAAGACACAATGAAGTGAATTTTGCTTTCTTGTGCAATATTTTTGATACTTTCTCAATTATTGAATATAGAATTTCAAACACGCTTATTTTTAATCTCATAAAAATTATGTTTAATTTTACCCTTTGTGAATTATTTTTTCATCTAATTTAGGTTGAAGACGTATAGGATTTTTGAGAAATTTGATGATCTCACAATTAACCCCCGTCTTGATTAACTCAACCGTCGGATGATTCAATTTGCAACAACCCAACAAACTTGGGGGAATAATTTCATAGAACCTATTATATAATAAATAGATAAACGCGACATATACGGAAAAGTGAAAACAAAGCGATTCTCACAAATGTTTCACGACATCTTGAAGACAAGTTTACTTTTATAATAATTTTCTATATGGATCAAGGGCCCTCAGTTGACAGATCGTGACTTTTTGAATGATACAATCAACGCGGGATACTAGCACTCAATCAAAACCCTGGATTACAGAATGGGCCGATTTCATTGGTCAGATTTGGAAGGGATCAACCAATCAAATGCTTGGATTCCGCATTTTTCAAATAATCACGATCTGTCAGTTTAGGGCCCTTAAATCCATATCGTATGGTGTACATAAACATGCCGATTTTGCGGTTTCAAAAGCCAAATATCTAGATCACTACACATCGTAAAACCTAATGATGAAGTATAGATTATTCAAATATTACACTATACTGTACAGTGTAATATTTGAAACAACATCGCACATCCTGAAAAATAACTGAAGATCACTTATTGCTTGACCAATCAGGAACGAGCTTCTAAATAGAGTGATATTTTTAGTGATATTTTTAGAGAAAAAATTATTTTTAGTTTTTATTTAACAAAAAATACGTATTCGTTATAAATTTGCATTGGAATGGCAAAAAACATCTTCTGAGCTTAAATCAAGAATTTCATACAAAAACCTTAGGTACCCGCCCCCGCTTAGATGAGTAACAGTTAGCGTCGCGGATCCTGGAGCAACGTGTTGGCCGTAGTACTCCTTTCTGAATTTTCAGATTACAAATTTTGCATCAATATAAATGACAAGGTTATTAGTTCGCTTTGAGTTGTCACAATCGACCAGGCGATCATTTTGGAGTTTGTAAATGTTTGGGCCTTTTGGTCAAGTGGCCCAGAAAAAATTGAAGCTGAGTCACAATTTTGCTAGGCCAGAGCGGGCAGGTTCGAGTCGAGCTGGCCCGCCCAGTCGCCCTGGCCGAAAAAAGTGGCCCAGTCGCCCAGCTTTTGCCGATCCTTGCTTCAATTTACTTTTCGTATGTTTTTTTCGTAAACGTTACTTTAAATTTCTGAAAATCCATCAATTTTAACTAAAATGCTTAGGGAGTGGGTGTCGCTGATTTGGACCTTTTACGAAGGTATTTTTGGATAAACTCGCAGAGCTGATACCCCAAAACTTTTTGTATCTTGAAGGACAATTTTTCGCGATCATTTTGAATTTAACAGTAATCTGATACAATCCCACCTACGACACCTAAGATTTAAATAAGCTTCCTAAAAAAACACTGAGAACGTATCTTCTCCTTCAATTTTAACAATTTTTCATTATGTTTTTGTGTCAGGCTCCAGAGAAGCCTCACACATAATGCGTTGGCGGTTTTTTTCAGAATTTTGCTTTTGGCGGACAAAAACGCGAAAAAACAAAAAGTGAATTTTTTGAAATGGTCAGTTTTGGAGGCTCATTCAACAGGTATCACCTCCATCAATTTAGAAGATACAGTTTCGACTTCTACGGCATCTGAAAGCATAAAACTTGTTTGACAATGCATTGGAGATTTTTTTCAAAATTTTATTCGGCGTCTCTTGAGGGCACGATGGCAAAAAAAGGCACTAAAGTTCAAAAAAATAAAAAATCAGGTGCAATACACAGACAATGTGCCTGGTTACAAAGAAAAGTGATTCGAACAAAACTGAGCACCAGAACTTTCCCTGCTTCATCAACTTCATTTTATGAGTGACGTTCTTTTGAACTACATTTTGATATTTTTGCTACTTTGGCTTCTGTAATTCTTCCTGTTTTAATTAAAATAAATTTCAAACTACAAAATTAATTCGAAAAATAATTTGAAATTAAAATTTGGAATTCTCGTTTTTTTTCATTTTCAACATTTGGAATAAGACGTCTCCTAATTCCACAAGACAGGTAATATTCTAAATGGACATGAATATAAGGTAAAATGATCTAATTTTCAATTTGGTGATTATTTTAGAGGTTTATCATATCCGGAAAATGTTTTTTCTGAAGAAATGAAGACAAATTAACGATTTTTGTCTACTAGACAAAGCAGAAAAATATAAAGTATCGGTTAATTAGGTGCAATATATAATTAAAACTAAGTCAGTTTTATTTTTGGGAGAAAATAATGGCTGGTTAGACAGCGAGAGTGATTTTTCTCAAATTAAATTCTGAGTGGTGTAGCACGAAAACCACTGCATGAAAAGTCGCGAAACCATCACAATCGATTTTTTCGTCGATTTAGTATAGTCTCTTTCAGAAAAACTTTTTCACAGACACTACCCCCTTAAAAACAAATGTCTAGAATTCCCGAATATTAATCAAAAATTCAGAACCATCATATTGACGGCATTATATTTATCTACCGTAGTCGAAAAACGGCTTTATTCTGAACATTTGTCTAAAAGATGATAGAGTTTGAAGTCGAAAAATTTGAAAAATCGGCGTTCAAGTGAGATTCTAAAAGATAATAGGTAAAAATTCGAAAAAATCAAAACCATCATATTTTTGTACTCATTTATCCGCTACTATGTGTGAATTTTAAGACGCTTTGTATGTGAGGTCTAAAAGGAGATAGATTTAAAAAAAANAAAAAAAACGTTTAGTGTTCTAGAATAGACTCATCACCTGATGGTGTGATGTAACAATTTTTAGTTCGAGATTTGTAATCGTTAGACGAATTTCGGAATATCGCAATTTTATTAGTGAGAAAGTCGATTTTGGCTTTTTGCCGTTTTTTGAAATTATCGTTAGCCCAAGGTAAACTATCAAAACAAAAAACGCGTCAGGTACTCTGAGAAAATGAATTTAATTGAATGAATTAAATTAATATTTTGTCTCACAAATCTATAGTTGCAGATCAATTCAATTAAAGTTAATGATATAATCATGATTTTGTTTGTTATCAATTATATCATAGCATGCTGTGTATGGCGTGGATATCTTTGGTCAAAATTTTTTATTAGAATATTTGAAGAAGGTGGTCCAATAAGGGTCGCAAGAAGGTCTTTTTAGCCCTGAATTAGCCCATGTTTCGAAGTGCAGGGATTTCAACCGCGGTATTTTCTGCAAATTGTTGTGCAAAATAAAGAGTAGATTGCTGCATACCTAGGGTTTTCTGGCCGATTTTCTGGTGGTTCTAAAGTCTTAGGGTTACAAAATCATATTTTTGCCAATTTTAAATCATTTTTGACTCCAATTTCGAAAACAAATTTTTATTTTCATTTGTCTCCCCAAAAAATTTTTCAGAAATTTCAAACTTTTTTAGCTGCAGGTTTCAAGAAAAAATTTGAGGAAATCATCAAGATATATTTTGAATAGGCTTCTTAGGGCTTTTCACAATATTGCGTTTCAAAATTTTTAATCGACTGCGATTGACCAGAAAAACTAAAACCGATAAAACCACACTTTAGGTCATTTGAGATATATTTCTTGTTAATCCCCGCAAAAAACCTATGCAAACTCCGCATACATATCAAGATTTAAAATTCGTCGGTTAAAACCTCGCTTATTTCTGGGAAAGCATAAAACTAATTGAAAAAATCATTTTTTCAGTGAATTCAATTAAAAATTGTTGAATTTACCAAAAAATTTAATTTTTGGAGAATGTCAATGTTTCCAAAATGGCAATTTAAGCAAAATTTTAAAATTATAAAAATTCAAAATTCATTGAAATTTTCAATCCTATAAATACGATAGAATAAGCACATGAAAATGTTGCGTGAGACTGACACAACTTGCTTCGCGTGATATGGCATTGGTTTTATTTGTTATCTATTATATCAGTAATCATGCTGTGCGTGTGGTAACATTTTGTTTAATGTTCAAATTGAGCCTTAGGATATAGGTCAAATAGAAACATTTAGTTTTAGAAAGTTCAGTTACAGTGGAAAATTGAGATATTTCTGAAATAGTCTAATTTTGAGAAACGTGGAGATTTGGAAATGTCAGATTTCCAAAATATCTGATATGAACGCTCGATGGACAAATCTGCTATGATTGTTGTTTTCTTCGAAATTTGCGATGAAATTTTATTTTTAATATTTATTTGGGTTTTCACAATCCTTAGAATTGTTTTTTCAAAATTTCAAAAATTATTCATTTATTTGACAACTTTGTCTAAGAAAAATGAGAGACATGTTTAAAATACTCCCACTTTAATGTGGAAAAACAGCATCTTTGTAGATATAAAAATGAGAGCAATTAAAGTACTAAAGATTATTTCATCGAGGGTTGTTATCATAGTTTCAATTGTTATCACTAAAATCATGGCCTGCTGTGTATGTCGTGTAACTAATTGGCACTTTTATTCAAAATGAAATTGAACTAACAAATTGACGTTCAAATTTCGAACAAATTGGACGAGAAGGTTTGGGTTAGTTCATGTTCAATTTAGGAAAAGAAGTGTGACGATTAAAACGATTGGTGGGAGTTTCGCGGCTCTGTGAAGTGAAGATTTTTCCTGGAGGACGCCTAAAAGGTAAATCGGTCCCATTTTTGCCTTGATAACTAGTAGGATCAACTTTACCGATGCCATGAACGGACTGGAGCAAAATGTAACTGGATTTTTTTTTCACTAATTCGATCAAAATTTTATCGCATCGCTTTGTTGAATACTACAAACAAGTTTCTCATAGTCGACTTCCTGATGACGGTATAAGCAACCATTGGTTAATAATGAACACGTGAGGTGCTAGGGGGTTGAGCTACTTTTGCTCTCTTGTGCCCCTTCTTTACATGATTCACAGTGAAAAGCCTATTCCGTGAATTGTGAATCACCGAAATGAATTAACTTTACACCAAATAATTTTTGAACAATTTGAGCAAATTATTGGAGAGGAGCCTTCTGGAATTCAATGATAATTTTGATACCATTTTTTGAATCTCACCAGTCGATTTACTCAGAAACAAGATGAAAACCTCCTATTTCCGACTGAACGTTTTTTTGAAATAATCTTCATTTTTTACCAATTGATAATTCTTTTAAAAAGTAGTAATCAATTACCTATCTTTTTTTGGGTCGATAATGAAATGTATAAAAAGTGAAATGTATAAGTTTGCGATTTTGAACATAAACAGGCAAGAACAAGAGTTCTAGAGCATGAAATTTGAATGTTTTTTGCTGGATCAGATTATTAAGATCAAATTCTTCAAAATGTTAGAAAAAATTATTCTTTTCCGCCACCCAATTATTTTGAAAATGCAATGACATCATGAAAAATACAGATTTTGGTACATTTACAAAATGTTAAGCAAATTTATATTTTGATTGGGCTATGCAAAAAAATAATTTTTGTATCATTTTGAAGAATTCGACCTTGATAATCTGATCCAGCAAAAACATTGGAATTTAATACTCCAGAACTCTTGTTCTTGTCTGTTCATGTTCAAAATCTCAAATTTATACATTACACTTTTTATACATTTCACTATAAACCCCTTTTTCTGGAGGTCAACAGATATCAACAGGATAATAATGATCATAAATTATGATTCATAACAAGGTTGACTTTTGCGGAAATAATAATTAAATTTTTTGCATAATTTCATCAAGTGTTATTTATTATACTATCATAATAAATAATTCATTTGTTAGCATTTGTTATCAGTAAATTATGGCATGCAATGAATTACGTGTTTCTTTCAAGTAATATGCTTCAATGTTACCAATATTTGTTCGCCAAGCTTGAACCCATTTACACCAATCATGCTTTCCAAGCCGTTTTTATAGGGAGAATTTTATTTTGGTCACTTAAAGAGCGCGCTGTGAGTCTTCAATTTGCTGTTCAAACTGATGCCTTGATAAATTGGCGATTTAAAGCGTGCGCTTTAAGTGACCAAGATTTTGAACAAAAGCCTTTGATTCATAGGCAGACTAATAATATGAAGGGAAGTCCTTCACCGGACAGTTCCTGAATATTTGAATGATGCGACACGCGAGAATATCGAGTGGCCGGCTAAATTTTAGTTCGACGTTTGAACTTTTTTTTAATACACTCGTATAGTCAACAAGTTGGCAAAATCCGGCGACTCTACGAGTTAAGATTTTTTGAACGACTGGGAGCATGTTTATAATGGCTTTAATTTTAGCACGTTTATTCTTGAAAAAATCTTTTGAAATTTTCAACAAATTTCAACCGAGTTTTTGAGAATTGTTGAAACTTAATTATTGTTCACAATTTTTCATTTTAGACCTCAATCGCGCAAAAAATGACAAAACGTCTTGGTTTAACAGAGCAGTTTCTCGCCAAAAAAATGATTATCCTTTTCAAGACAATCAATTTCAATAATATTTTGATTATAAAATCAACTACGAGGAATCTTTTGGCACTATTTTTGAAGCGATCTGGGTTGACCTTTCAATTATCGTGGGGTTATCTACTGTACCAAATGAGAAAAAAAGTTGCCAGACCTTTCCCTGAATTTACTACCCGTAAATTTTCAGTTTGCTCAAAAAAGTTGAGTAAATTAAGTTGAGCGATTTTGAAATGCACCAAAATTTCCACTCTGTCCCCACCTGATGAGCAAACTTTGGGTCATGGAATTATTACACCACGTTCGTTCTCATTTGTTGACCGAAATAGTCAAAATCAAATTTTCATACAGAAATTATTTGCATAAATATCTCCTGTATCTCCTAACCTAAAAAAATATTTTTGTCCCCATATATCCTAAATAGAAGCTAAGGTCATCGTCAGATATAGCCGTGATAGAGGAGCGATAGAGAGTAAAGAACAAAACAAAAAGCGGTAGTTATCAGCGGCAGAAAATTGGGTAGCCCGAGTTGAATCTTTGATAGCTTAAATTTTGCGCAAATAAATTTTAGTTATCGGATGTAGTTAGAAAAATTACTCAAAATTTTTGGTCTTTGACGTCTACTAGTTGCCGCTTGAGAATTTTAAGTATTCATAACGAGCATTCTACGAGTATGTATTTTCAAAAGATATGATTTTTGTAATTTGTAAAATTTTCAAGATCATACAAAATTATGTCGTAAAATATATTTTCGAAATCGCTATGAACTACGTCGAAAATTGGCTAAAAATCATATTTTGTAGTCAGTATTGAAGAACACATACAGTTTATTTATGTACTTTTTGACAGCTTTTGGGTCAAATTAATCAGTCATGATGATAATTAACATATATTGATTTATATATTTTTGAATCAATAATGAAAAATTGCATCAGAATATAATGTGAAAATAACGATTTTTGCTGTTAAAAATTTCGACCAATCAAAGCTCCATTAATATTTTCTTTAATTTTGATACGTCTTGTACTTAAATATGTTTTTTTAGGTCTTTATCTCTGATATAAATAGCTTGACACCCTTAAGAGGGTGGTTGTCGCATTTTAAGGCTTTTACAATGACCAATTGCCGCAAAAGTACAAACCGTTGGACCAAATATTACCTCTCTCTGATATATAAACACTAATCTTGCGCCCTTAAAAAATCGAAAGTGGCCGATGGATCGTCCAATCAGAAACGTGCTTTCAAAAGTGACGGAATTTCTTTCAAAATGTATTTCCTCCCTGGTTTTTGAAGGTACAAGAAGGATTACTGACTTTAATTAACCGGGTAAAACGTCGGCATGTCGTCAAGCAGCGTTTTAAAAAAATTCTTAGATTTGGCTTCAAAATCATCGAAAAACAGTATTGTGACCCTATCTTGGTGCAAAATACTATTTTTTGGTGATTCTGAAGCCAAATCAAAAAAATTTCCTAAAACGCTGCTACATAACCTGCCAAGGTTATATTCGGTTCATTTAAGTCAAATATCATTGTTGTACCTTAAAAAACCAGGGAGGAGATACATGTTGAAAAAATAATTTCGTTAATTTTGTAAGCACATTTCTGATTGGACGGGCCATCTGTCACTTAAATTTTTTTCGGGATGCGAGATTTTCGTTTAAACATATCAGAAATGAGTGATATTTGGTCCAACGATTTGTACTTTTGCGACAATTGGCCATTAAAAACCCCTTGAGATGCGACGACCACCCCATTAATTGCAGAGATGATAGATTTAGAAATTAAAATTTTAGTGATGAAAAAGTTTGACTTGGCCTAATGCTTTATTTTCGTTATCCTTTTATCAATCATTCAAGCAGGCCTCGGCAAGCCAGCAAATTTTTAGATTATTGCAAACGTAACAAACTTTAGTTTGGTGCTTTTGTACGTTTAACCATTCAAAATATGCATTTGAAAAATTATTCTCTGATTTAAATAAACATTATTTGCAATTAATAACATTTTGTTTGTTATCAGCAAATTATGGCATGCTGTGTTAGTCGCGGGGATTATTTATCTCTATTTTCTGGTGGTCCAATGGGGCATGAAATGATTGGTTACATAAGAACAGTTTCGTTTATCTGTGTTTAGTAAACTTAAAGTCTCTTTATGAAACACGTAAATCCGCCGCGTGGCGCCACAGAGCAAAATGACTAAATAGCATAAGAACCGAAGTACGTTCGATTCTCGATTTTGACGCTAGAATCCGACACAGACCCCTTTTTTATATATATATTAACCCTTAGAGACAAAATGGAAAAAGAGAACAGTATCGAAACCATATCGATTGAAAGGTAATTTCACGGTGAACACCCCAGTGCCAGTTATCGCAACACTTTTAGATTTATTCTAGATGATAATACAATCCTTACGATATCAAAATCTGCGGCTTTTTCATAAAAATTTAATGAAATTTATTTGATTAATAAATAATGGTTTAGCAGGGCAGTTTCTCGCGGATAAGATTATTATTATTTTCAAGAGATAAATTATGCAAAATTTATGCGAAATTTGTGCAAAATGGCGTAATTTTATAGAGCCGAATAATTCAGGAGAAAACTGCAACGCAAAGCTCTTTCAGTTTTGCAAATATGAAACCAGAATGAATCATAGGAATGTTAAGAATCTTTTATCGTTTGATTCTCACGGACCCTTTTTATATATCCAAATTTTAGATTCTCAAAATTAGAAAGTATAATAATAAGAATATCAGATTTATCATTAGAATATCAGAATATCAGATTTTCTTGATAGATGACCTCTACTGACGTTTAGTTTAATTTAGGAATGTTATTATTTTAAAAATCGATGAAGATTTTTTCAAAATTACTATTTCTGAAATAAGAAAAGTGAACAAATTGTTCATAAAAATTTCACACCATTTAAAATTAGGCTCAAAAATTGGCTTCAGATTTCCGAGAATTATTTCTCACGCCAAAAATAAAAAAAACTTTAGATTTAGTTCTGAAGAACTTTCTAAACTAACATAAGTATCACTAGCTTGAAAATGAAATATCGAAACGTTGATTATAATAAATATATACAATTTTTGGAAATGTTAAAAAAATTGCGATTAGAAAATATTTAAGATTCACCAAACTTAATTATCTTGACAGCAACGTTATAAAGCAACGTTTCGGTATCACACTTTCAAGCTAATAATATTTTTTAAAGTCAGAAAGTTAAAGTACGAAATCTAGAGTTTATGAGATTTTGTGGGAAAACTAAATGGAAGCCAACTGGAGGTAATTCTTGGACACAAAAATAGGGTTTTTGCTGTTCAATAATTAAATAAAAATATGTGGCTTTCTTGACATAAATGCTCAAAAAATCTCTGATATTAATCTCAAAAAATAGTTCTGACGCTTTGTCAAACAGCCTTGAGTAACCCAAGTTGGGTCAAAGGTCATAATTTAAATTTAAATCTATTTCTGAATAATTTTTCGAACTTTTTTTTTCAAATTTTGTGATTTCAGCAGTTTGTGCCTGCATGAGTTAAATGTAACATTTCCGACGAGTCCATCGTCAATTAAGCAATCCTAAGGGATTAGAGGTACTATCGCGGATGGGATTTATGACCAGGGTTCTCCGTTCTAAAACGCGTACACGGGTTAAAACTCTAAAATCATTATTACGATTTTTGAAGGGATCAAACTTTACACCTCGTAATCCAATCAGAGCCACGGATATTTTAATAGGGAAAAATTCTTTATATTGTAAAAGTGAAATTAAATTGCCGTGCCGAATATTTGGTAAGCTCGCTTTGAAAGTTTTTGTCTGACCTTGCTGTTTTTTATGACTAGCTGTACTAATTCATCTTCTGACGTTTATATAAATATTACGTTTTGAACTTTTTTAAATTAAAGTTAAGTTAAAATAGTGCCAGAGAGCAACAGAGTGATTAAATTAGAATATTTTGACCGGAAGTGACCTAAATATGAATTCAATTACAAATGTAGGGGGCTGTCGTTGCAAGTTATAGCACCTAACCTGATAAAGATAGAACCCTTAATCACGTTGTCAAATGTTTCCATGTCAATTTTAGTGATATTTTAAAGAAAAAAAATCCAATTTCTTAAAACTGACTGATTATACAAAAAATTTAAGGGAGCCAGTTTTGAGGAAAGTCTTCTGGTTATTTATAAATATTGACAAATTTTCTGGGCTATACGTAGATCTTATTCTATTTAATTTTTAGTAAAATATCGAAATTTTTGGCAATTAAACGCTAGGGTTATGAATTGTCTTATATTGCGTCGAAATACCGTTAATTAAGTAAAACAATTAACACAGAAATACTCGGCAATAGATTCGAGAATCAAATACTTTCTGATCACAAATATTTCAAAATAATTATTTGTTAATTTTGAGCTTTTGCTGTCAAAAATGAAACAAGACAGATATCCGATGTATAGTTATTACGGTAAGATAGTATTTTGGCTATATAGTTTTTCGGCTATATCACAAAAAACATGAAAGTTTTTGGTCATTTCTAAAATTCTAGAATTTTTATGGGATTGAGCTTCCGGTTCAATAAAAACCATAACATTTCTGATTAGATCATCAGAACAAAATTTTTAGGCATTCTTTTTTGCATCATAAATTTCATAATTAAATATTTCATATGCAATTTTGCCAACTTTGACGTATTTTCTAATTTGAAAAAAAAATAATAATTTTTGAAATAATTTTTTTAATACACTATTACGTAAGATAATATTCTGACCGATTCCCGCTACTCTTGTCCCTAAAAATAATAACACTCTAGCAAAGTCGATATTCAATTAATATAGCCGAAAACTATAAAGCCGAATTACTATTCACCAGTTGTTACAATATAAGCGCTCAAAGTCGAGCCTAAAAATTGGCCTTAGGAAAGTTATGAGTTTCAGGGCGTCGGTGCATTTTGACAGATTTGCAATTTTTCAATTTATTTTCTCTTGATAGGAAACTTTTTGCCACTTCAAAATTTTCAAATAAAAACTTTTCCAAACGAAAGTTGTCACTTTTGAGCTCACTTTGTTTAATCTAATTTTTTTCAGATCGATTATTTTTACTTTATAAATCGTCTTTTGAAAAAACACTCAAAAAAAATCGCGTTTGCTATCAAAGGTGTCTAAATTACATTAAAATTTATTTTTCCTATTATATTAATTAGCAGCTTCAAAAACGGTCTCGACCACCAGCGAAAATTTATATAATTTTATTTTATATAATTTCTAGTCAAAATCGAAATTTAAATTTTTGAAATAAGACGAAAAACCGACTTTTAGCACATCGAAAGAAATATTATTTCATGAGTTTAATTATTGAATTTTTACCTGTTGGATGGGTCGGCTTACCAATTTGGAAGTTTCGGTGTGATAATTTTTTTTAATTTTGGATAAAAAGGGCTAAACTAGATTTCGCCAAACCGTATTTCATTCAAAAAGTATGATTCGAGTATAAACAAGGCGAAGAAACAAAACAAAAGCATATTTAAATATAGTGAAAATAGCCATTCTCATTATTTTCAGCTAAAATTTTTGAACAAGTAATGAGAAAATTTTTTCAAAATATTTCTAATTATTTTTGACCAATAATCACTAAACCATTTACAGTTAAAGTAGCCATTTTGTTCGTTGATTTGAAACAAATATTGAAAAAAAATTCAACGAAAAATAAGGCATTTTTTCATTATGTTTGGAACTTTTATCCGAAATTTCTCATAATTTCTTGAATTCGAAAAGTTAAATTCGAAGTCAAAATTTTCTTAAAAAGCCATAATGCAAAAATTCGCTAGTTACAAAAGTTGCCTGGATTATGAATGATCACTTTGACGGTATATTGGTAAGAATATATCAATCCAGTGAAAAGTTTTCCATCAAGAGCTCATATCGGTATCTGTCAAAATGCACCGAGGCCCTTAATCTTCAAGGGTTTAAACGTAAAAAAGGAGTATTTTGAGGTTATCTAAATTTTCTACTTTGAGTCTAAATTTGGCAATATTGAGCACTTTTGGCGATATTGGCACTTTCGGCGGTATGGGAACAGACATAAATTTTTCTATTCAAAAACGAAAACGCGTGGACTTTCGGAATGACGTCAAAACTTAAAACATTTTGCAATTTAAAAACATTTTCACAAAAGTTTCGAATTAAGGAAAAAACAAATATGTGTTAAATAACCTCAAATGTCCACGCGACATTGGCTTTTTTGGCGCTATGGGCACTGGCAAGATTTGAGCTAAAAATTACTGGCAGCACTCTTGCTCATACGAGTGATAACAAGATTACTTTGTTCTTAGATGCGATTAACATCCTGAGTATATTGCACAGTTTGTCTCCAGCTAACTAAGTGATTTACTCGACCGCTCACTAACTTTACTAACAGTACTCAGCTCCTTAGAAGGTCGATAACGCCTTTCGACTCTATAGAGGGGAGAACGAATAATTTTTGACTTTTTCACATTCCATTTTTTGATCTAATTTGTAGCAGAATTTATCAAGTATTTAGCGATTTTGAAAGTACAGTTACTAAACTACAGTATCAATTTTTACCGGTATCTAAGGGGGGGTACCTGTCGCTGGTTTTATGAGACCAATTTTTTGATCAGTGTTTTCGTGGCCTTCTATTGAACCTTCTTTCGAACAATCCTAAAAAATGCCCTCAAAAAATTATAAAATAAAATCGTGAAGTAAATTAAAAAAAAATGCGTCTCGAAGAGATAGATATTATGTCAAAGTGATCGTTAACTTTGGGCCAATTTCCAAATTTTTTCTAAGAGAGTATCTATGGATTTTTGGTGAGAAAAATGCCAAAAATCGCAAGAACGGTAGTTTTTCGGATTTAAAAAAAATGAAGTCATTTTCAAGAAAAACTTTTTTAGAGGACCTAAGTTTATCAGTTCTACAATACAAAAATTATTTATTAAGATTTTAAATAATTACAAAATAAACTCTGAGAGGAGATAGATTTTGAAATTTGGTCGAGGGACACCTTGTGCCGGTAACGTATCTCAGAGTTTTTTTTGACAAAAATTCATTAAAGAATGTTCTTGACCAGATAAAAAGTAGTTCTACAACATGGCTGAGCTTAATAGTCTCAAAGCTTCTTTGTTTGTCTGCTTTCAAGTCAATTCCAGCAACTACCTCCTTAAGTTTCAGCGAGTCAACCTTGACCCAAATTGAAAACAAAATTTTAGTATTTATTCACATATCTTCCCGATATCGAGCCTTCCAGCTGTAAAAGCGGGTAATTTTACCAATCAAAAACAAACATTTCACATCCAAAACCACCTCCTTTATCCAGCAAAAATAATAAGTTCTTAAAATATTTGATGTGAAATTAAAATTTTGGGAAGACATTTGTTTTAATGACCAAACTTTTTCGGCACGAAGATTGCATTAGAAAATTAAAAATTCAACGTTTTTGAAATTTTTGAAAATATTATTTAGAATAACATCCTCGGCTTTTCTTTTATTTTGCGCAGTGCTCACGCTTTCAATTATTACTTATCTTGAAAAGTGTTTATTTGCGGGGGAGTTTTTGAGTGCACCTCACTATCCATGAAATTGCCGCTGATTGGCTGATTTTCCTACACTTTACTTTCTATGACTCTGATAATAAGAGTTAAATCCAATTCAAACGTATATTTTTAAATCAATTTGTTTTAAAAAAATATAATTCTGAAAAAGGTCCGACGCCCCATTTCGTTTTCATTCTTCGAATCCTGAAAAATCCATATTTACCGTCGAATTCATGGCAAAATTTATTTGATCTATTGCTATCCGTTGGAGGGGAAGGCCCCGTATCTTTTTAATAACCAAAGTGAATCTTAAAAATTAGGGTAATCTCTATAGCGCGTGTTCGAATCCCACTAATGTTGTCTTAGTGATTGTCTTCGTGATTACGCTTTAGTGATTACGCACCGATAAACTTTGGCGGTCCCAATATCAAGCACCCTTGCTTATTATCATACCGAAGACAATCACTAGAACAACATTAGCGAGATTCAAACACGCTATAAAGATATCCTCATTTTCAAGATTCACTTTGATTTGGAAAAGTATATGGGCGGCCCAATTTCGCTGAAAAACCTACGCTATTTCACGATTTTATCTAAATTTCTGCCAGTGTCCATATTGCCGAAAAAGCCAAAATCGCACCATCTCGAACGCCCACGCATTATTCAGTATTTAGGTCCCCATATCGCCGAAAGTGCCCAATATCGACTGATTTTTGTGAATAAAAAACTTTGGGCCTCCCTCTGTATATTTCCTTCAAAACGAAAAAAAAATTATCAATTCATGGTGCATAAAAAAGATATTTAAATTTAATTTTAGGTCGAGCTCGTCGAATTCCTCAAATGTGAGCCTGAACAGTCATAAACTTAAATCAATCCCGAGGTAAGTCAAAATTAGTATCACCTACGGCTATGGCAAGGTTAAGGACTTCTCTTCAAACTGTCTCAGAAACTTCACCTTAGTACTTATTAGTATTTTACAATAAAAACGTTAAATCATTTTCATGAAATTTTCTGTAATATCTTCAAGGAACATTTTTGAGGGTTAAATATCTATTCCGGTACTTGCTGGAGGCTTTTCAGCAAACATTTTTATTTAATTCGGCTTTTGAAAACGACTTATCCGATTAAGATCTTAGATAACTAAAACTGAGCACAAATATTTAGAGAATAATAAATTAACAAAAAATGGTCCAAATCAGACCATAGTTTCCAATTTTTAACAAAAACTGATAATTAAACAATTTTAGTAATCTCAGAAGAAAATAAAAACTGTTCATTTTTTTTATTATACACTGAATATTTGTGCTCAGTATGAGGCTGTGAGCAATCTAAAAACTTGATCTGATAAGTCGTTTTCAAAAGCCGAATTATATAAAAAAATTGGCTAAAAAAAGTGGCATAAAAACCCCAGCAAGTACCGTACTAGATATTTTAAATTGTTATAAAAGTCAAAATTTTTAATTTAAAATATATTCAGCACAGAAACCGTTGTAGATCAACTAGCTATTGACGACCGTGTACTGATAAAAGAAAAATATCTTGGTAAGTTATTATAAGCATCACGAAGACTTAATTATTCAAATGCCATCGGTCATAATCTCTAATTCACGCTCTCAATTCTGTTAAATTATCCATTGTTTCAAAATATAAATAATTAAATAAAATTATCCAGAATTTTCAGAAAGATGAAAATTTAGTTAAAAATTTTATTCCAAAATGAGCAGTTTTAAAAAAATATAAAATTGAAGCCCAAAACTGTTACATATTTCAGCTGTGAACTTTTTACATTATAGATCAGGCCTCGGCTTGGCTTGGCTTTGGTGGCTTGATTGACTTGAATTTTCAAGCCAGTCACATGTCACTGGCTTGCCGAGGTCTGTTCTAGACTTGAATATTTCGAGTTGTATTATTTTTTGAGATTGAATTCTCAACTTTTGAAAATGTTTGACTGAACGAAACATTGGGTCGATAGTGAAATGTATAAAAAGTAAAATTATCTTTTATGAAATAAATTGATTTATTTTGAAAATTTAATTTTCAAAATAGTCAATTTTAATATATTTATTATTAAATATTGATTAAATATGACAATTGAATTATACAGTAACACATTATTAAATCAGTGAAATAAATCAAATAATATTATATTAAAAATATATTAATTAATACATTTTGAAATATTATCTTCAAAGTCAATTAATTTTTTTTAAATTCTTATCGAAAAAATGAATTTTAAAAATATAATTTTCGTTTAGCTGAAAGTGTAAAAATTAGTTTTTGTTCAATTTGATATTAATTAAAATTGTATTATCGTAAAATACTGATTATTTTTTTCACTAATTTTTTTAAAGCCAAAATTTTAACGAATATAAAGTTCATAAAAATCATTTATTTTTATTCCTCCATCAAAAATACTTCAAAAACGCTCAATCTAAAGACGGGTCACGTGAAAACTGTGCTGCTCTTCAGCTGGCCATAAAGAAGTAAAACCCAAAGTAATTTTTGCAACGGAGACGTTGTTCAACATTTTCAGAATCACTAAACTAGAATGTTAAAAACCGCATTCTCAGGTCACTTCAAAAACTTGGCTGATCTTATTTTTCTGCAAAGAAACCTCAAAAAATAGTTTGTAAATAATAACCTCGACCAAATTCAACATCGATCCTCAAATCTCAACCAAGATAAACTGAACGCTTGAATGTGCAAGATTTTTTTGTGGCTCTTTCATCAGTAACGAATTATGTTTTATGGTTATTTTCAAGTGTATGACTACAGAAAAGCTTGAATTCACGTTAGAAACTATAAAATTTAGACTTGGACATTCAAGAATTGCTCAGAAATTTAGTTCAAGAGATATCATATCGAGTTTGAACTCTTATTATTCAAATGCAACCACATAAATCGACTGCTTTCGAAAAATATTAACCACTGTATCCAATTTTGAACGACTTGCCGTATTTAATGTAATCACTAGCAAGTTTAATCCTTAAAACTGCCGTCTAGTGGTGAAAATTTTTAATCAATTCTGTCAGCAAATAAATTTGGTAAATTTATCCATCGAAAAAAAGACGATATGAAGACCAATAATACCTACAGCAGGGTCCGGCGTATCCCTTTATCACCTTTTGGTTAGAATGCGTAGCCACTACTCCTTTTAACGTGTGATTTTAACGTTGTGGCTACGCATTCTAACCAAAAGGTGATAAAGGGGTATAGGTGAAAGTTTTTCACAATAAATTTTGCCGGATTTCACCTACACGCCGAATTTTCAGAAAAAAAAAATTACCTTTTGCCCTCATCTATAAGCCGGACGTCTGGAAAAAAATGTTAACTTTCAGATGCGTGGGTTTTTGCGGAGGCGTACGTAAGTTTTTGCGTACGTTTCACCTATACGCCGGATCTGCCGTATGTATACAATCGTTAAGTAAGACTGCTGAAAGTTAGAGCTCACATTTTAATTTTTTTGGGCATAAAATCTTATTGTTAATTTGCCCATTTTCAAAGATAAAAGCTGAACTTGAATCTATGTTACATAGACTATATACTACATCAGATGTATGTTTTCTTAATAAATTGATTATGTTCAAAATTGTAAATCTTGAAAAAATGAATGAACCAAAAGGTTCGCACAAATAAAAATGAAAAATGTTTATTAACAGCATGTCACATTTTTGCTTGCGCTCCTAGTCTTCTGCTTTAGCTTGCCCCCGCAAATCAAAACGTTTGAACGCACAAACACGTAGGTGTTTAACACATTTGAATTATATTGACGAATAGACGGAGTTAATCAGTTTAAAGCGAAAAAATTAAGATCGTAAGCAATAATGTGAGATACTGTATGTTCTCAGAAAAATCATTTCGTCAGATTATTATATGGATCTCAAAACTGGATGAAGACGAGAAGCCTGATTAAAATATTGCTAAATTAGGCTGAAATGATGCAGATAAATGATTGGCTTAATCATAAGTACTACGGCGAAAAAACCACGGTCAATCATATACACGCATATTGCATACTTTAAATCGGGCTTCCCGTCTTTATTCGTGGTAGAGATCAATATCTCTTAACTGGTGTATCCTGATTTTCGACCTGATTTCAACTTGCACATCATTTTGAGTCATATTTATTGTACTTGATAAAATATCCAAAATCCCCATTAAAATTACATTTGCAAATTGTCTGTCCGGTAGTTTCTACGAAAAATTGGTAATAAATTTGTTGATTTTTTGCTTTGTAGCGCTTTAAAGCCAAAAATTTTCTGAAACAAAAATTTCAGCAAATTTATTACGAAAAATCTTAATTTTTTTGTAGAAACTACCGGACAGACAATAAGCAAATTTAATATTTTACTTTAATTTTTTTAGTGGGGATTTGTAATATTTTATCAAATACAATAAATATGACTCAAAAATGATGTGCAGGTCAAAAGCAAGTCAAAAATCAGGATAAAGTACCGAGAATATTAGGAAAAATAAAACTGGTTGAGTTGTCAAATAAAAGTTGAAAAATAGTTTCTTCGAAACAATCATATAAATTCAGTCATATTGAGACTCAATTTTGCAACAAGGAAGTTTCTCCTCTTATCAAATAATTTAGTATGATTTTTTGAAAAGTTGAATAAACATGTTTGAAAGTAAGTCGAAGTAACTCACGTGTTTTTTAACCTAAGGGGTTAAAAATTCGTATCTTTGATTCCAACCGGTACGTTCGTATCTTTGTTCACCGGTACGTTTAGAACAGTAAAACTTTGATTATTTTTATTTTTGTGAGTCAAGATTAATACTTCGTTTAGTTAAGTGGGCGATTATTATTATTCATTGCCGATTATTATTCTAATTCTGAAGTGATAATGAGAACGTTGCTTTTGATAAAAACTCTGTTTAGTTGTGTTTATCAAAAAGCGACTTGGCTCTACAATTTTATCGCAAACGGCGTTCTCTTTATAAAGATAAAAACCGTAAATTACGTATATCACACTATGAACTACCGAATTATCCACTCCAAAATTAGAAATATGAAAAAGATATCTGACCCTGTGCTACAACAATAAATGAGTTTCTAAAATACTGTATTGCAAATTTTACCTATCAATTTCAGCTTCAGAAAGTATCTGATCATATGCAGGATGATTGGCTGCTGTACAATAATCATGTGATTATTTTGGTTAGTCTCTTTTTTAATTGGTCGGTGTCGTTTGCTATCTGGAGCTAAAATCGCTAGTTAAAATCTAACAAAACAAAATCTGAACATTTTTGGTCAACGATGTTTTTGATTGTTTTTTTTTATTTTTGTTTTCGCAATGAATTTGATTAGTTCATGGTATAAAAATAATACATTATTGTGATTTCCCGGCATGAGATTTTTATTGAACAAGTTTGTTCATCAAATTTGAAGGTTTTGCTACAAAAATGTCGACTAAAATACAGACTTTAAAATTTTCCACTTGTACTTTTTTATTGTTTGTTTGTACTAAGAAAGTTTAAAGCGCGATGTTGGTGAATCTCTTATTTTGAGTACTTCTCAAGATTTGATCCCTTGATTCTAAGGTTTTGAGCTCCTAAAGCTTTTCAAGAATTTCATTATGGTTATTTAAATATTTGACGTTTGTTAGTTAATTGTGACCAGTGAATATTGCATATCAATGCCTATATTTTACTTTCGCCTTACTTTCGCCATATGTGATATTGCTTTCGCATATCTTAAATCTGAGAATCATTTTTAGTGAATGATACTGAAACTTTGGCTTGATTTACTGAAAATGGGCCTTCTTCTCGGATTAAAGATATGTGGTAAGAAGCTGCCTTACATTAAAGTTAAATATATCAAAATTTTTGACATCGGTTTGGTAGTCATGGTCATTTTAAATAAATAAAAATACAAAGGCACAGAATTAGTTTTGCCAAGAACATGTCGTGACGACATTGTCGTCTGAGTTTAAAGTGACGTCGAGACCAAAAGTGATTCGTTAAAAATCACAAAAGATAGAATATATTTTTCATTTTTTTTCCAAGAATCAACATATCAAATTCGAAATTTTCTATCCTGTTCAATGTGCAATATAAAGCCTGATAAAATTCTGAGAGCAACTTTATTGGATTAAGTACCAACAAATCACTTTTGGTCTCGACGCCACTTGGAACTCAGGTGGTAGTTAAAAATCTTATACCAGACGCTCAACACAAGCAATAAGCTACTGCCGTTAACTTCTGTTCTTATCCTATGTTTTATAATAATAAATTTTCTTAAAGTTTATGAACTCAAAAATTTTGGACGTCAATTCAGTTTAAAATAAGTCAATTTTTTATAAAAAAAATTTGCTAGAATTTCTTAAAATTAAAATTCATGGAAAATAACTTAATTAACGTCGCCTCAAAGTTTTTCCCGCACCACGCTTTTGAACTCGCGCCTGTGATTGGCTGGCCATAAAAAGACGATAAGTGTGAAGGCGGCAAGATTTGCCGATCTGCGGAAAAGCGAACCCGTACTTGAATAATACTATTCATTAAAAATTTTTCATTAATTTGCAAGTAAAAATTTTAAACAAATTTGGACACAGTTTCATGCTTTGTGCATAATTAATAACGTTGTTAATTCCTAAGACATTTTTCAGAATAATAAATTATAGATTACAAAGATTACATTGGAATTATCTGCGCAGCATAACTCTATTATTTCACGAGGTTATATATAATATACTAATTTTAAAATTTGAATAAAGACTTCCGTCAATTTTAAAATTACGGAAATTTATCGTATGAAATCATAACTACCAAATGATTATAACAAATTTTTTTACGGTTTCTGAGTCAAGGACCAAAATGTTTTTCAAGCAAAGAGGACAAATTATACCAAAAAATCAAACCATAAAATAAATTTGATAGAACTACAGTGCAACTCGTTTAGGTATATTTCATACTTTTTGGGAGTAACGGCTTTTTCCGACCAAAAGTTAGACAATTGAAATAAATGTAAAATTTTTTGGCTTGATAATGCTTAAATACGTTATGTTCATGCTTTTAAGTGGGCACGAATCAGACTATTCTACCAATTCAAAAACTTTTCAGATTATAACATTTTTCATCGTAAGTGTTTGCGGCAAAATTTTCTTACTCGGACCATTTGTTTTTTTTAATTTTTCTGTAAATATTCGGTTTTGTCGAGAGCAGGCTTGTAAAAAGGAAGGGGAAGGGAACCAACCTCAAGGGGAAGAAGGGGAAGGAAAAATTCAGGGGGATCCCCTATATCCCCTCAAAAAATTAGAAAAAAATGAAAGTTTTCAACTTTAAAAATTGATTTTTCGTAGTACAAAATCCGGCTTGTTGATTGGTCAGAATTACAGTTTTGTCTATCCAATTATAATACCATTTCACTGAAAAATTTTCTTTAATAACTATAATCGAGGAAAAAATAAGAATAAATAGTCTAATTCGAACCAATTACTTTTTTAATGTTCGTATGCACTAGATATTTGTGCTCAGTTTGAGCTATCTAAAAATTTAATCAGATGTGTCGTTTTCAAATGCCGAATTAATTCGGATTAATTCGCAGCGTTTGACTCAAAATGCTCGTTCTTCCTCGATTAAAGATAAAGGATATTTTCCCTGACCGAAGAGTTTTTCAGTAGTAAAAAGGGTGTCCGCAAGGTCAACATGTCGGTCTTTGGAAACGACTCATCTGATTAATTTTTTGAATGGCTGAAAATAAGCACACATATTCAGAAAAATCTAAAAATACGAATTGGTCCGATTCGGACATTCATTTATTTCAAAAAACATCTAAAACTTATTATACGTTTTTGATAAAAAGTTGGAAAATTTGTCCAATTCAGACTAATTTTTTCTATTTTTTTATGTGTGTGGTCATTTTTAGCCATCTAAGAACCAATTAAATGAGTTGTTTCAAAAAGTCGAAATTTGAACGGTTTAGACACCCTATTTACTACTGAGAAGCACTTTAGTTGGGAACGGGGTTTAGGCGTAGCGATCTTTTGCGTCATTTTGAGGGTTGAAGATTTTGGTTCGTTTTTTGTGAAATGAAATTATCCACCAAAATATTTTTTAATTAATTTTCGTAAATTACACCCAATTCCGATGATTCACTTCAAAACGGATAGAATGTTAATTTACATTTTCATCAAAAAGTAAAAATAAGTTGAGCTGAGGAAATCATTACTACAAAATGCCGCTCAGACTTTCTTCAAAATGATTGATCTGATTTAAACATGATTTTTGTAAATTGATTTTGGTAGAGTTCTTTTTTGATGAAAATTGGTCATGAGAGTTTTGTATTTTAGAACGATAACCACCGATTACGATTTAAAAAAAGTATTTGGTTTGTAAAACACCATAATTTCAGTTTACTTTTAATCCAATTATATTTGGCGATGAATTTGACAAGCTCAGGATTTATTACGTCATTCATTTTTAATTGGGAAATTATAAATATAATAAATCTTTTAACTCCCTGGAGCAAAGAGCAAAATATTGGCTTGAGGGATCAGGGGTCGGCACAATTGGAT
>SCLH01000522.1:15662-52511 GCA_004367855.1 Oikopleura vanhoeffeni | reverse complement strand
CTGTGGAACTGTCTTTTTTTGTTAGGCTGAGGGTTAATTTGCATAATTATTAATTCACTTTGAAACATTCTCATCTTCTATTTTAAACGGTCGATGTATTTATTAAATTAACATTTTCAGAGATTTTTACTTGAAATCATGTTTGTGAACGGCAAATTTATTATACAATACCCTAATTGAAAGCCATATTTAGGAACCATTTTTCAGTTAATCCCTTTCCACATACGTCTAAAGACGCGATTTTTACTGGATTATGACCAGGAACAATTTCTGAGTCTTTTTTCGAAAACAATGCATCGAATTAAATTGTTCGTCATTACTTTGTATGTAAAAAAAAATGTCGTCAAATTATTTTTAAGTATCTTCGGATCTGTGTCTTTTTGCGTTTTAATGTACTACAGTACTACTGTAGTTGTTGTATTTATAGCATTAGCTGCTAACTCCTTATTAATTAAGCCTATTTTACAAAAAAAATGCATATTAATGGATCAGTACAAAATACAGTCACAATTACAGTACAACAATTTTTAATCAAAGAAATAATTATATAGTTTACGTTAGGATTGGATCGAACAACTTGATGCAGTAGCGTAGTGACTAACGTGTTGGACTGTTAACCGTTAGTTCGTGCGTTCGAGTCCAATCAGCGACTCATTTTTATACAAAATTATTGGTTCATTTATATTATAGCTTTTTCACTTTTAAAGTTAGAAAAAGTCGGAATAAATTAGAAATTATTTTGGATAAAGTTGTCTAGAAACAATTTTTGCTCAACAAAATACTAATTATGTCTCCCGGCGGGCTCTACAGAAGGCTGATACACTGTTTGTCTATGATCCCGAGATAATAGGATTAACAACAAAAACAGTTCTTTGCGAATTAACACACCGAGAAGTTCTACGTCCCTAAAACCACACCTTCGGAGCGGCGGCCGCTTTTTTTGTAGTTAATCATACATTAATTTGAAATTTTATTGTTAAATTTCAATTGTGCGTGATATTTTTGTGTACACAAAATAACACCCTTTCATCCAAGTGTTAGATAAACTTGTGCACAGTGCACACAATACTTAGTTTTGCCAAAAAGATAATTTTGTACATTTTTGTTTTGTTTTAATTTTGACGTCAACATATTTGAAGTAGAAATGATTTTCTTAATTTTGTGATATTATTGAAGATGAGCTTAGAAAATCGAAAATGATGAAAATTGGGTCGAAAACAAATTATGGAGTTCTTATTTTTGAAAGTTAATTTTTTATAACAATAGTGGTCAAAGATTCATCATCTTGCGTAGGTGACTCTTTTATGGTAAATACCATTTTACTCTCTCTGTGTAAGTTGAATTAACCGCTCGCTAGGCGAGGTCTTCATTATCAGTTTTGTATAACTTCAAACGTTATTGCGAAAATTTTCACTTTTGACGAAATTTATTTTGCTTATTATTTTGATTTTCATCAGAAACAAATTTATTTTATTTTGAACTGATTCAAAAGTCCGGTCAGAACATTTCAAGCAATAATTAGAAAAAAAAATGTTTATAAAAAAATAGTCCAAATATCGGCCCCAATCTCTTCACTTTTTTGTTTACATATGAACGATTAGAATTCCAAGGCCCTTCGTTGCCAAAAGGGCGTTGAAAATGAGGGTGAACCGCGAACGCCCAGCGATAGGCCTACAGATCCCCTTCTTAAAAATGATATGTAGTATATGTTTTATTACATTTCATGATTGATAATAACCCTTTTCTTAATTCGGTTATTTTACGAGGGTTACAAGGCCAACATTCATCCGCATTTTTTATTCTAATCTTCATCATAAACGATTGAGGTAGTACCGAACTTTGAATTTGAATTGTTTCGATTAGAAAAAAAGCAGTAGCAGTGTTCTACACACCCAAAAATGCTAGAATTTCAAAGTTTTTTATAAATGGAAAAAGCTGTAGTATATGATATACTGTATATTCTTTTTCCGAACAAAGTGAATCTTGAAAATGAAAGTAATCTTTATAACAAGTGTTCGAATCCCAATAGTTTTGTCTAAGTGATTGTCTGGAGTTTGATAAAAGGCAAGGGTGCTTAATATTAGAACCGCCAAAGTTGATAAATGCAGAATCACTGAGACAATTACTAAGATAATCACTAAGACGAAACTAGTGGGATTCGAACACGCGCTTTAGAAGCACCCTTATTCTCACTATTAATTTTGGTTGGAAAAAGGATATCGTGCGCACGTGGGGGAAATCTGAGAATTTTTATTACAATTATATCCCAAGAAATATTTGTCCCAAAATTTATTTGTAATTTCAGATGATAATTCATTTCTATAAGCAGAAACTCAATATTTTATACAAAATAAATGTTTTGGGCATGCACATATTTTCTATAAATAGAACGTTTGGCCTTATACACGACACATGGCCCGGGAGATGTCCATGGGACAGGCTTTTGTGAGGGCGGTTCTAATCTCAGGTCTAATCATATTTAGACAATGAGTCGGGGCGCGTGGGTTAGTCGTGGCCTCCTTCACAATTCTATTCATACAATCATCTGATAAAACTAACCAACTTTCCAAAAAGTTCTTATTAATCTATACTAAAAAAGAAACAAAAACGCCTTCATTCAATCAAAAAGGCCACAAACGTTCTATTTAAATCCGAATTTATTCAGTGTACGATTAAACACAAATTTATTCGGCAAACTTAAAAATTCCTAGAATTCATTAATCAAAAACATCACTCATCATCCACATGTTTTGATGACCATTGATCACCGTTTTCTGTTATAGGTTTATATTTGTTTGTGCTGAATGAAAACAGATCAGATACAAGTTACATTTTCGGGCCAGGTATAGTTTTTATTCATCGAAATTGCATTTATTTTATTTATTTTTTGAACAGAAGCGGAATTATGTTTTTCAGGAATTCACGAAAAGGTTATGATCCATAACCTTTTCATAACTTATGGAATTCCGCTTAAATTTCTAAAAAAATTATGCGCCGTTGATTTATTCTTATTTCCTACTTCTTTCATAGCTTGATAAATGGTCCAAATTGGAATATCATCCAAAACCTTCTGAAAAGCATTAATTTTTCCACTAGAAGTTTCAGATTTTTGTGGCCAATTGATACTTTTTATGGATCAAACTTCATCAAAAATTTTTTTATGCAAACAAATTTTTAATCTCCACAAACAAGTTAAAATAATATATATTGAGTTTGTTCCTAAT
The DNA here is from genome assembly GCA_004367855.1 of Oikopleura vanhoeffeni. Classification (NCBI taxonomy): domain Eukaryota; kingdom Metazoa; phylum Chordata; class Appendicularia; order Copelata; family Oikopleuridae; genus Oikopleura; species Oikopleura vanhoeffeni. The sequence continues at coordinate 49,287 of SCLH01000522.1, read as the reverse complement.
CTGCCCAACTGATGACAAGTGACACTTTGGACCAAATGTAACCCAATCAAAATATTGCAGATTACACCCTAAAAATAAAATTTCTTTACATGATTAGTCCCATACAAGAAACGTTTGTTAACATGTTTTGGTTCCGCAAGTTCTTATTCAAGCTATGTTACTTTCAAAGCTTGGGACAACGAGAGGCCCAATATCGCCGAAAGTTATTTTTTAAACTTTTGTTTTGTTCAATAATAGAAAGCGCGTGAACGTTAAAAATGACGTCATAGTTTGAAAAAAATTCTATTTTATAAGGAGTTTTAAACAAGGTTCAAATGAAATGAAATACCAAAATGTGTAGCATGAAGTACTCCGAATGCAATCGAATGAAAGTTCAAAAAAGTACTATATATGAGTCAAATAGTTTGAAACGCCAAAAATAGGGGACTTTTGTTTCTGCTGAAAACACACATGATTTCTATGCGTTTCAAACTATTTGACTCATATTGTAAATTTGGGAGATTAAATCTTAAAATATGACGTCACTAATGACGCACACAAAGTAGTTTTAATTGTTTACTTCAAACGCCCTCGCAATTTCGGCGATATGGGCACTGGAAGAAATTTAGTTAAAAATCGTGAAATTTCGTAGGTTTTTCTAGCGATATCGGCAAATAAGGCGATATGGAGCCTCTCCCTGTAAATATTTGAGTTCTGTCTCACTTTGAAAATTAAAATGAGAATTTAATAGTTAATATCAAATTGTCGATTCAAATTAATTGTATGAACTTAAAATTTACATTGAAATAAATTTAAATCACAAACATTAATTGGGGCCGAATGAAATTTCAAAGACGGTAAAAAACAAAAAAAACTGATGAATACTTTGCCAAAAGTGCGTATATAAACTAAAACGGCGATCAAATTCAGAGCTCTCTAGCGCTTAAGGGGTGTGGGACTCTTATTTAACATTTTCTCGGTGAAATTTACTGAAAACTAAGAGCTTATGAGAAAAACTAAACATGCTTATTTGTGGATCTCTCCTTTATCTTGCAACTAAGTACATCAAATATCGTTTTTGACATATTCCCTTTTTTGTTACAGTATCGTTACAACGTGACATTTTCGAAACTGAAAAATCTATCTCCGCCCAGACCATATTCAATTTAGCTCAAAATTTTACAAAACACGTAATTAACGTATGTCAATCTTTTAAGGTGAACTTTTTTTGATCAGGCGGCTGAAAAATTATAGAACCGCAAATAAACGACGTTTTTTTGTCAATCTAAGACTTTAAAATGTATCTCCTCCGAGGATACATTTGCAAAATGCCTCAAAGTTTTCCTAAGTGTTTTTCAGAACATTTTCAAGAGATTATTAAGGTGAGCTTTTTGGGAATTTCAGTCTGGAATCTAAAATATAAAGTTTTCAATGTCACGTGGGAAAAAATTCTAAAAAAATTTGCTTTGATTTTTTTTTAAATATTCTTAAAATAAAGCCACGGAAACACTGGTCAGAAAGTTGGCTTACTCCGACACGATATTTTGTAGTTTGAGTGATCAAATATAAGCGAACGTTATTTTTTAACTCGATTTAGAAAAAATATTTGGAAAAAATTAAAAAAAAAAACGATTTTTGATGCTTTGGTTAGTAGTACACTTTTTATCGAATCAATTCGAAGCATTTTAAATGCCACTTAGCCTAAGAGTCTAGGGCCTTATCAAAGCAGAGTTCCACACCCTCCTAAAATTGAAAATGATCACGGTCTTACAACGATTAATCGTAGTTTTAGCATAACAAGTCCATCAACAACTTAACTCGTAGACTTTAGACATGAATCTGTACCCAGACTCGATTTCCGGCAACTAGTGACCATTCTATAGATCGAGCCATATAAGCAAAGTTTCATTATCAACATACATTTTTCAATAGCTTAAAATAATATTCAGCCAATTTGCAATAAAATTAAAATAAAAATAAAAAAATTCCGATGAACAAAAAGGCATTTAANTTAAATATTTAAAATAACAATAACAAAATAAATAATTTTATCAATCTATAATTGGAAAAATACCTCATTGAAAGGATAAACTTACCATTTGAAAAAACAATTTATTAAAAGTTGATAAATAAAATAAATTTAATTTATTTAAATATATCAGTTAACAGATCTCATTGAAAATTTATCATCTTATAAGTTATTCATCTTCTTCCAAGTAAGTGGCTCATTTTAAAGATCTCATTGAAAATTTATCATCTTATAACTTGTTCATCTTCTTCAAAGTATTATAATACGGATAACAACCATCTACAATATGTTGAACAGAGATGAATAAGTAATTACTCAATATAATATAAGCTATATTATATCATATAATTTATATGGTTACCTCAAGAAATATTTTAAAAATATTAATCGGCTTTTATTTCTGCAATATATCCTATATTACATATGGTATAGACTTAGGCTGGCCGCTGTCTGAAGTGGCTCATTTTAAAGTTATCATTAATCTGATAATTTTATTTGACAAGCCGAAAATGACAAAAAAGATTAATTTGAGATTGCAAGATTTTCGAAAGATCGACATTTGTATTTAGTCGATTTTTCCGTCAACTTTGAACAAAAAGTTCAAAATATCCCTTTTCAAACCGAAGTGCCTTTAAATATTAAATATGTGTTTAACTATGTTTGTGTTCTGAAACACTCTCGTGCAGGTAGGGGGTAGGACATCTCGTACAGATGGGTGTTAACGACATTCAAATATTCAACATAATTCATAATTATTTGTTAACGAAGGCAACACTTTCACAAAATTCTAATAATTAAGTAAANAAAATGCACGCTTCAGACATCTTCTTCAAAATGAATTGATCTGATTTAAACATGGATTTTTGTAAATTGATCTTTGGTAGAGTTTCTTTTTTGGATGAAAATATTGGTCCATGAGAGTTTTGATATTTTAGAACGATAACCCCGATTACGATTTAAAAAAAGTATTTGGTTTGTAAAACAACCCATAATCAGTTTACTTTTATATCCAATAATATATGGCCATCAGATGAATATTGTTATCAGACTCAATGGATTTATTACTCTTCCATCATCATTTTAATTGGGAAATTTTTATAAATATAATAAATCTTTTAGAGCTCCTGGAGGCAAAGAGCAAAATATTGGCTTGAGGATCAGGGGTCGGCAAAACCATTGGCATCCGGTCGGAATCGCGATCGGGGATCCGGCATCGGTTTCCGCCTCTATCCCGCGATCCCGAATCCGATCTTAATAACATATTTTTGCAAATATTGAATAAAAAGATCCAACTTATAACTCTGTGGACATATTGTCTCTCTCCTCACTTCTCTGTTCATACGCGCAGCTGTGAGGGTTAATTTTGCATAATTATTAATTCACTTTGAAACATTCTGCATCTTCTTCATAATTTTAAACGGTCGATGTATGTAAATTATTAAATTAATTCATGTTTTCAGACGATATTTTCTCTCGAAATCATGTTTGTGAACGGCACATTTATTATAGCATCCCTAATTGAAAGCCATATTTAGGAACCATTCTTTTCAGTTAATCCCCCTTTCCACAATACGTCTCACACCGACCGCGAATTTTTAAACTGGATTATGACCAGGCCAACAATTTCTGAAGCTCCTTCTTTCGAAAACAATGCATCGAACTTACCATCGGCTCCGTCATTACTTTTGTATGTCAAAAAAATGTCGTCAAAATTATTTTTTAAGTATCTTCGGCCATCCTGTGTCTTTTTGCGTTTTACATGTAACTAACAAGTACTACTGTGTTGTTGTATTTATACGCATTAGCTGCATAACTCTCTTATTAATATAAGCACACTCACTCTTTACAAAAAAAATGCATAATTAATGGACTCCAGCTAAAATTATACAGTCACAATTACAGTACTACCAACTTCGTTTAATCAACACGTAATAATCTATATATCTGTTACGTTAGGATTGATCCGACACAACCTTCGATCGCACGCTCAGCGTAGTGACTAACGTGTTGGACTGTTAACCGTAGTCTGGTGGTGCTACGCGTCACAATCAGCCGACTTTCTTTATAATAATCAATCAAAATTATAACTTGGGTTCACTTCTATCATTATAGCTTTTTCACTTTTACAGTTAGCAAAAGTCGGCAATAAATTAGAAATTAATTTTGGATAAAGTTTGTTCTAAGAAACAATTTTTGCTCAACAAAAATACTAATTATGTCTCCCGGCGGCTCTACAGAAGGCTGAATACACTGTTTGTCTATGATCGAGATAATAGGATTAAACACAAAACAAAGTTCTTTGCGAATTAACACACCGAGAAGTTCTACGCCCTTCCCTAAAAAACACACACCTTCGGAGCGGCGACCGCTTTTTTTGTAGTTTAATCATACATTAATTGAAATTTTACTATTGTTAAATTTTAATTGTGGCGGTGATATTTTTGTGTAACACAAAATAACAGCGCTTTCATCAAAGTGTTAGATAAACTTGTGCACAGTGCACACAATACTTAGTTTTGCCAAAAAGATAATTTTGGTACATTTTTGTTTTGTTTTAATTTTGAACGGTCAATATATTTGAAGTAGAAATGATTTTCTTAATTTTGTGATATTAAATTGAAGAATGCGCTTAGAAAAATCGAAAATGCTGCAAATTGGGGTCGAAAACAAAATTATGGAGTTCTTATTTTTGAAAGTTTAACTTTTTTATAACAATATGGTTACAAAGATTCATCATCTTGCGTAGGTGACTCTTTTATGTAAATACCATCTTTACTCTCTCTGATGGTAAGTTGAAATTAACCGCGTCGCCTAGGCGAGGTTCCTTACATTATCACAGTTTTGGTATACTTCCAAACGTTCATTGCGAAAATTTTCCAACTTTTGAACGAAATTTATTTTGCTTATTATTTTGATTTCCATCAGAGAACAAATTTATTTTATTTTGAACTGATTCAAAAGTCCGTCAGAACATTTCAAGCAATAATTAGAAAAAATAAAATTTATTAAAAAGATAGTCCAAATATCGGCCCCAATCTCTTCACTTTTTTGTTTAGCATACGCAACGTAATGAACGATTAGAATTCAGGCCCTTCGTTGCCAAAAGGGGTTGATAATGAGGGTGAACCGCGAACGCCCAGCGATAGGCCTACATTTTGCTTAACATATGATATGTAGTATAATCATCCCTCACCTAATAAAACATATACTGTATATGTTTTATTTCATTTCATGATTGATAGATAAGCCTTTTCCTTAATTGGCTTATTTTAACCGAGGGTTACACGGCCACATTCATTCCGCATTTTTTATTACATTTTCCATCATAAAACGATTGAGGTAGTACCCCTTCTGTTCTCGAATTGTTTCGATTAGAAAAACAAGCAGTAAGCAGTGTTTCTACAACCCAAAAATGCTAGAATTTCAAGTTTTTTATAAACTCGGCAAACACGCTCGCTCACGCACCATAATGATATACTGTTATTCTTTTTCCGAACGAAAGTGAATCTTGAAAATGAAAGTAAAATCTTTATAAAAGTGTGTTCGATCCAATAGTTTTTGTCTAAGTGATTGTCTGGAGTTTTGAATAAAAGGCAAGGGTGCTTAATATTGAGAACGCCAAAGTTGATAAAAGCAGAATCACGAGACAATTACTAAGATAATCACTAAGACGAAACTAGGTGGGATTCCCGAACACGCGCTTTTAGAAAGCACCCTTCTTCTCACTATAATTTTGGTTGGAAAAAAGGATAATTCGGTGCGCGACGTGGGGGAAATTGAGATTTTATTACAATTATATCCCAAGAAATATTTTGTCCCAAATTTATTTGTAATTTCAGATGATAATTTCATTTCTATAAGGCAGAAAAACTCAAAATATTTTATACAAAATAAATGTTTTGGGCATGCACATATTTTCTATAAATAAGAACGTTTGGCCTATCACGACACAATGGCCGGAAGAATGTCCATGGGACAGGCTTTTGTGAGGGCGTTCTAATCTCAAGGTCTAATCATATTTAAGAGCAATGAGTCGGGGCGCGTGGGTTAGTCCGGTGGCCTCTTTCACAATGTCTATTCATACAATCATCTGATAAAACTAACCAACTTTCAAAAAGTTCTTATTAATCTATACTAAAAAAAAAAAACAAAAACGCCTTCATTCAATCAAAAAAGGCACAAACCGTTCTATTTAAATCCGAATTTATTTAGTGTACGATTAAACACAACTTTATTCGGGCAAAACTTAAAAATTTCCTAGAAATCATTAATCAAAAACATCAGTTATCATGCCACATTTTTGATGACGCACTTGATCACCAGTTTTCTGTTATAAGGGTTTATATTTGTTTGTGCTGAATGAAGAAACAGATCAGATACAAAGTTACATTTTCGGGCCAGGTATAGTTTTTATTTCATCGAAATTTGCATTTATTTTTTGAAGCAGAAGCGGAATTATGTTTTTCAGGAAATTCACGAAAAGGTTATGATCATAACCTTTTCATAAACTTATGGAATTCCGCTTAATTTCTAAAAAAATTTTTATGCGGCCGTTGATTTTAATTCTTATTCCTACTGTCTTTCATAAGCTTGATACATGGTCCAAATGGAATTCATCCAAAAACCTTCTGAAAAAAGCAATTAATTTTTCCACTAGAAGTTCAGATTTTTGTGGCCAATTGATACTTTTTATGGATCAAACTTTCATCAAAAATTTTTTTTATGCAAACAAATTTTAAATCTCCACAAACAAGTTAAAATAATATATATTGAGTTTGTTCCTAATCTGCAACTATGACAGTGACACTTTGGGACCCAAATGTTAACCCAATCAAAATATTGCAGATTACACCCTAAAAATAAAATTTCTTACATGATTAGTCCCAACAAAGAAACGTTTGTTAGACATGTTTTTTGGTTCCGCAAGTTGCTTATTCAAGCTATGTTACTTTCAAAGCTTGGGACAACGAGAGGCCAATATCGCCAGAAGAGGTTTATTTTTAAACTTTTGTTTTGTTCAATATAGAAAAGCGGTGAACGTTAAAAAATGAACCGTCATAGTTTGAAAAAATTCTATTTTATAAGGAGTTTTAAACAAGGTTCAAATGAAAAATGAAATACCAAAATGTGTAGCATGAAGTACTCCGAATGCAATCGATGAAAGTTCAAAAAAGTACTATATATGAGTCAAATAGTTTGAAACGCAAAATAGGGGACTTTTTGGTTTTCTGCTGAAAACAAACATGATTTTATGCGTTTCAAACATTTGACTCATATTGTAAATTTGAGAGATTTGAAATCTTAAAATATGAGTCACTAATTGACGCACGGTCAAAGTAGTTTTAATTGTTTACGTCTTCAAACGCCCCGCAATTTTCGCGATATGGGCAACTGGAAGAAATTTAGTTAAAAATCGTGTGAAATTTCGTAGGTTTTTTTTTAGCGATATCGGCAAATAAGGGCGATTGGAGGCTCTCCTGTAATATTTAAGTTCTGTCTCACTTTGAAATAAAATGAGAATTTAATAAGTTAATATCAATTGTTTGATTCAAATTAATTGTATGAACTTAAAAATTTAACATTGAAATAAATTTAAATCACAAACATTAATTGGGGCCGAATGAAATTTTCAAAGACGGTAAAAAAACAAAAAAAAACTGATGAATACTTGCCAAAAAGTGCGTATATCCTTTTTCCGAACGGAACTCCATCTCAAAAACGGCGTACTATTCTATAGCGCGTGTTTCGAATACGCACTGATGTTGTCTAAGTGATTGTCCTTAGTGATGCCTTGGGTATTACACATCGATAACATTTCAGCGTGTTCGCAATTATTAAGACCCTTGCCTCCTAATCATATTCCAGATAATCACTAAAGGCAACATTAGTGGGATTCGAAACACGCCGCTATAGAGATGTAAGCGTTTTTTTGGAGCTGGAGTTCCGTTCGAAAAGGATATAAACTGAAACGGCGATCAAAAAATTCAGAGCTCTCGTAGCGCTTAAGGGGTGTGGGACTCTTATTTAACTTATTTTTTCTCGTGAAATTTTCTGAAAACTAAGAGGCTTATGAGAAAAACTAAACATGCTTATTTGTGGATCTCTCCTTTATTTTGCAACTAAGTACATCAAATATAGTTTTTGACATATTCCTTTTTGTTAACAGTATCGTTACCAACGGTGACATTTTCGAACTGAAAAATCTATCTCCGCCCGACATCATCGATTACGCGACTTCTGGTCGTTATTTGCTAGATTTTTCGCCCAAAATTTTTAAATAATTCGCTTTTGAAAACAACTCATCCCCATTACATTCTTAGATAGCTCAGATTGAGCTAAAAATATCTGTTAATAATTAAATTAGAAAAATTGGTCCAAATTCGACCATTGCTTTCCAATTTTTTTTCAAGAAAATAAATCAATAAAAAAAATTTCAGAAATCTCAGACAAAAAAGGATAATATAAATTGGTTCGATAAACCAATTTTTTTTATGGCTATATTAACACAGATATTTGTGCTCAGTTTTGAGCTATCTAAGAATATTAATCAAATGAGTTGGTTTTCCAAAGCCGACTTATTCTAAACAATATTGGCCAAAAATCTAGCAATAAACGACCAAGTAAGTCGCGTAATCGATATTCAATTAGCTCAAATTTAACAAAACACGTAATTCACGTATGTCAAATCTTTTAGGTGACTTTTTTTGATCAGGCGGTGAAAAATTAAATAGAACCGCAAAAATAAACGACGTTTTTTTGACAATGCTAAGACTTTAAAATGTATCTCTCCGAGGATTTTACATTTGCAAAATGCCTCAACAAGTTTTCCTAAGTGTTTTTCAGAACATTTTCAGAGATTATTAAGGTGAGCTTTTTGGGGAAATTTCAGTTGGAATCTAAACTATAAAGTTTTCAATGTCAAGTGGGAAAATTCTAAAAAAATTTGCTTTGATTTTTTTTTTTAAATATTCCTTAAAAAATAAAGCCACGGAACACTGGTCAGAAAGTTGGCTTCTCCGACACGATATTTTGTAGTTTGACGTGATCAAAAATATAAGCGAACGTTATTTTTAACTCGATTTAGAACAAAATATTTGGAAAAATTTAAAAAAAAAACGATTTTTGATGCTTTTGGTTAGTAGTACAAACTTTTATCGAATCAATTCGGTTAAAGGCATTTTAAATGCCACTTAGCCTAAGAGTCTAGGGCCTTGTATCAAAGCAGAGTTTCCACCCGTCTTTCTAAAATTGAACAATGATCACGTTCTTTACAACGATTAATCGTAGTTTTAGCACAACAAGTCCCATCAACAACTTAAATATTTTAAAATAACAATCAACAAAATAAATAATTTATGTATCTATCTATAATTGGAAAGAATTACCTCAGTTGAAAAGTGATAAAACTTCCATTTGAAAAAACAATTTATTAAAAGTTGATAAATAAAATAAATTTAATTTATTTAATATATATCAGTTTAAAGATCTCATTTGAAAATTTATCATCTTATAAGTTATTCATCATCTTCTTCAAGTAAGTGGCTCATTTTTAAAGATCTCATTGAAAATTTATCATCTATAACTTGTCATCTTCTTCAAAGTATTATAATACGGATAACAACCATCTACAATATGTTGAACAGAGATGAAATAAGTAATTACTCAATATAAATATAAGCTATATTATATCAAATATAATTTATATGGTTACCTCAAGAAATATTTTAAAAATATTAATCGGCTTTATTTCTGCAATATTATCCTAATATTACATATATGGTACAGACATTAGGACTGGCCGCTGTCTAAGTGGCTCATTTTTAAAGTTTCATTAACTGATAATTTTATTTGACAAGCCGAAAATGACAAAAAAGATTAATTTGAGATTGCAAGATTTTCGGAAGATCGACATTTGTATTTAGTCGATTTTTCCGTCAACTTTGAACAAAAAGTTCAAAATATTCCTTTTCAAACCGAAGTGCCTTTAAATATTAAATATTGTGTTAACTATGTTTGTGTTCTAGCTGTAGGTAGGGGTAGGACATCTCGTACAGATGGGTGTTAACGACATTCAAATATTCAAACATAATTCATAATTATTTGTTAACGAAGGCACACACTTTCACAAAAATTCTAATAATTAAGTAAAATTAATAGTTAGAGATTTTTTTTAAATTTTTAAATTTAATTTTTTTCAAAAATTTAATTTCCGAGATTTAAAATCATAAAATGACACTTTAAAATGTCTACCAAAATTTACAGTTTTAAGTGCATTATTAATTTTCTAATGAATTAAATTCACTTTTGCTTAGCAGCGACAACTTTATCTATGTCACACGAAAGGAACTTTTGGTCACAATAAAAAATTTTGATGATTATCTATACGATTCGTCTGTGGGTGCACAGACAAATCTGTCAATGCTCAAAATATCATTCTCAAAATTAACTTTTTAGATGAAAATTTGGAATTTTTAATTTTATTTGAATTGTAAGCTTGATTTTTTATTCTCTCATTAAAATTCTAAATTTTTTAAAATTCCGTAAATTTTCTGCGGAAATATTTTTGTTACTGTTAATTTAACAAAACTATCTAAAATTAAAATTCACTGACCATACCGGCTGTATTTAAAGCAATTTAATTTGGTTCATGATTACGTACAATTCAAGTAGTATTTTTGCGATCCAGGATTAGATCAAAATAAAAAATCAAACCTTGAACACAGAATGAAATGTGGCCGAAAATGTATGACAAACTTTTTTTGAGATTAAAAGTTCAGTTTTTTTTTGTCATTCAATTTCCTGATTTATATATAAATAATATATTATGAATGAGTTTAATTAATGTTATTGAAGGCTTCTTCGAAAACTTTCCTTTTAAAATTTTACAAAAAAATTTTGAAGTAAATTTTGTCGTAATTTTTTAGATGGCAAATTTCCAAGCCACCAAAGTGCTTATGGTTGTTCAAGAATTAGACAACCTTCATTGTTTAACAAAGCGTTTCTGCTCTTCTGTGCGCCGATAGAACGCAAATAAAAATAGCCTGAGAGCAGATTCTAAGCCCTTAAGAAAAGAAGGGCCAGTCGAAACATTTTTGTCACCCCTTGGTGGCCCGACTTATCTCATCTGATAAGGCGGCCGTTTGATACACGTTTATATATCATAGACGAAATGCGTGAAAACCTACGCAACTTTTGATATACAACCATAACATTTCGGCTTGTGAAAATGACTCATCCGATTCTTAGATAGCTCAAAATGGCAGAGAGCTCAAAACTGAGAATTCTAGTTCTTACTTTGGGAAAAAAATTAAAAAAATTCGAACTTTTTCGAAAACTCACAGCTGAAACATAAACGTCTTCTAGCATTTTATACATACAAATTTATTGCCATGAACCTCACCAGTTTGAAATGCCGTTAACCACGTTTTCTGATTTCGGGTGTTTTTGAGCGCCCAATTTCTAGATATACCGCGGCCAGCCTAAGCTTCATTCATTTTATAACTTCTATATTCGATACGTCTATGTGTATTTATTTTTGTAATTTTTCAGGATTTGTCGTTACATTGGCCCGATCGAAGAGAAAATAGTTTCGTCTGAAATATTTTTGGAATCGAGCTGGATGACGCCCTCACAAAGTACTCGGGCGTATTTGAAGTAGACAGGTACCTATTTAATCAACATTAAAAAATATCGTTAATATTTATTGTCTGCAACGTCGCTTACGCATCACCAGGTACAGTTCTAGAAATTATGATAAATATGATATATGCGATAAAATCTTTCAAAATTTCACCGAGAAAGTGTTCAAAAAACTGTTTATGAAATTGCCTACCATTTGGCTTGGAATTTTCAAAATAAATTCAAAAATAATTTCAAGCCAAATGAGGCAAAAAAAAATTCCGGCTCAATTTCAGCACATGCACACAGAAATTTAAACTGCTCCAAAGAAACAAAATTTGAGCTGGTCAATTTTTGCCGTTCCTACCTTAATTCAGTATTAAAAATGTCTCAACAAGACTCTCCTGCCAATGAAATTTATAGCGACCGGGTTTTATAGTTAAAATACATTTGAATTTGCCGAGATTTGAACCTTAGTTTTTCACATTTCCCTATCACTTGCTTCAGAAATTCTTCTAGCTTTTCTGGCATTGAATTATATAGCTGTAGATTAAAGTCTATAATTTATAGTCATTTTTGTTGAATCGTGAAAACTAGAAATGTTTTATGTGTTTTGAACTTTGATTTTTGAAATTTCGAAAAATTTGAAAATAAGATAAATTTTTTGATCTTTTATGTCTCAAATCAAATTTATTAATTTTTTTCTCTGAAATGAATTTTATCCGATATCAATTTATTAGCAAAATGAGAGTTTTTGTATCATGTGAATTATGTGACAAGACAATAAACTTCATACTTTCAAGATCGAACGTGATAAATTATTTCCCCCATCATTAGTCACATGCTTTTAAAAGTAAATTAATTGGACCAAATTTTTTCCGGGAATGCGGGAAAACTTTGTCGCCTCTTAATTGGCTTTGATGACGACCTCTTCGCATCAAAAACCTGAAGCCGCGGAGTGTAGTGTAATTATTGAAATCAAATTTTCAGACTCCGTCTAATTCTTACTTTGTTGCATGAAAAATAGGATTTTTTATAATAATTAAGTGTCTATTGACATTTGTCTGGGAGTTTTGTCTCGTATCCCTTGGAGGCAAATTTCAGGGGTCCAAAACGGCGCATAAATAACATTCGCCACAGACCTACAATTCTCATGTGTTAATAGAGTTTGCAATTTTTATTTGAAAATAATGACTCAAAATTGCACACGATAAGCTGTTCAAAAGTTCTTGTCCTACTTTTTTTAGGATTATTCTGCCAAAATTTATTGTGTAAAAACAAAACATGATATCAAAATTCTGAGTAGCCAGTTTTTTAGGAAGTATCTGAGAATTCTCTTTGATAAATATATATATTATTTGTTCTAAAAAGTTTCAATCCGAAGTTTTTATTTTTTCACGAGCTGATTTTTCTGAAACTCAAAATAATAAAAAAAAATATTTTTCAAAACATTATTTTTCGAAAGAATTGAAGGCAATTAAACTCAAATTAGGCCATCGATACAAATTACAGCAAGTTATAGACCATAATGTGTACTGATTTTTAAATTACTAGCTGAACCTCTCTTTTCTCTCGCACTTATCGAGTTCACAGACTTCAAAAATTTTTAAATGTCATGTGGTTATTTACTTAATTCTATCCTTGATCTCATTAGTTAAAATAAATAAATTGATATTATTTCCAGTTTTCCTGTAATAAGGATATCCCTTTATCACTTTTTTGGTTAGAATGCGTAGCCACAACGTTAAAATCACACGTTTAAAAAATGAATAGTGTGCTACGACATTCCAACCAAAAAGTTATAAAGGGAATATCTCTTCAACTTATCACAAAGAAATTATTTTAATTATCTTATAGAGTATGTCTCAGACAACTGTGACAACTTTCTGTGAACAGCCAATAGGAAGCGACAAAAAATTTTAAATTTATTGTTCAAAAAATTTCAAAAAAATATATCATCTTAAAATTTGACACAGAATGGCTTCCTCGGATTTTTCTCAATGTTTCTTTGTCTGCACTCCACCCTGGGTTCACCTATCCTAATGACATTTCTTAAAAATAAAATTTCTACAATAGATTGTATGAGGCTTTTAAAAACTTGAAATTAAGGAAAATATTATGGCATTTATTGATAACTTTTCCAGTTATATCCCTTTATCACTTTTTGATTAGAATGCGTAGCCACTACTCCTTTTAACGTGTGATTTTAACGTGTGGCTAGCATTCTAACCAAAAAGTGATAAAGGATAAACTTGTGAAATAGATTTTACCTACGAAATTAAGGGGGTACTCAACGGTTTTTTAATTCAGGTAGGGAACTAATAACTGCACCAAATAGCCTCAGGAAGGCCACAAAATGCATTTCTACTCTTATCATAAAAAAAAATTTCGAGATTTTTCTCAAAATTTTCGATTTTTTTCAGATTTTTTCTAAGTATTTTTTTTGAGAAAAAATACATAAACCTTAATTTTAATGAAAAATTTTAAAATAAGTAAAAGTGAGTGGCACCTTTTAACTTCAGTTTTGCAGTAGCTTCAATTTGAGGGTACTTTCGGTACAATCGGATGAAAATAAATTTTAGAAACTCCAAAAATTGACTTCCGGTTGAACCAAAATGCAATTTTCTATTAATAGGAGCAATGATTAAAAAAAATTTACACTAGAATTGAGAAAGACATGTGTCTACGAATTATATCAAATTTAAAAAAAATCTACCGAATCGTTTTTGAAAAAATTTAAGCTACAAATTCTAAAATATCATAAAATTACGGTATTTCATAATTCTAGAACAAGTCCGATCGAAATTTTCGCAAAATATTTTCGATAACTGTCGACGTGTAGAAACCGTTTTTCTTACAAACTTTCATCAATTTCTAGTGGAATTTTTTTTCTACTTTTGGTCGGGAGCAAAGGATAGATCTTCATTTTAGAGTTTTAGATTTTATAACTTGTTTCGTTCCTTCTGAGCCCCGATCTAAAATCTCAAAACCGTTGAGTACCCCCTTAAGCTGATTTTTTTTGCATTCATAAAAACGATTCCGATAACAAAAATGGCTATTATCCAAAAAATTGAGAGAAATAATGTTAAGAAATTTTACCAAATTGTTGGTCTTCTTTACACAAACAATGCGTAGCCGGAAATTTCAAGCAATTCAAAATAACTTGGCCAAGATTTTTGATGCGCACTATTAGACGATTTGAATTAAAGAATTTCAAAGTCAAAAATCGGTTTCAATGTGTTTTAGCTATCATGTAGAGAAATTTTTTTCTGGTCATTTCAAGGGGAACATTTTTTAACAAAAAACATTCATTAACAAAACATTTTCTAACAAAAACATTTTTTTAAAAAAAAACATTTTTTAACAAAAAACACATTTTTTAACAAAAAACACATTTTTTAACAAAAACATTTTTTAACAAAAAAAATCATTTTTTAACAAATAAAAATTTTTTAACAAAAAAAACATTTTTTAAAAAAAAACATTTTTTAAAAAAAGAAAACATTTTTTAACAACCAAAATAATTTTGAGTTTCAAACTCATCAAAAGAACACACTTTTGTTGGAAGGTGAAAATCCTCACACAAAAATATATCTCGGTTGCATTTATTAGTGTTTTGAAAAATAATCTATAATTATGCTTTATTAATTAAGTACAGAATGGGGAAAATATTTTCCAAACAAAATTGAAAACTCGTGCCCAGTATACACGGTATAAAACCGTGCAAAACTTCTTTGTCAGGAAAAAAATAGGGTTGGGGTGAGAAGATTTGGGTTCCGTAGGAACCCTTGTCTTCTTGCACCAACCCTAGTTTTCTGTTGACAAAAAGTTTTGCCATGCCCGAGTGTACACTTTAATTTTATGTGTAAACTGATATCATCCTACTCTGAAAGTATTAGAACTAGGGTATAGGTAAACTCGTGTCCAGTGTACACGGTATAGAACGACGCAAAGCTGTTTCTTGGAAAGGCTAGGGTTAGGGTTAAAAAATAGGTCGTGTTCCGCAGGAACAAACGACCATATTTTTTGACAATAACCATAGACTTTTCCGAGAAAAGTTTTGCCATGCCACGAGTGTACACTATAACAGTTATTTTTCAATGAACCAGCAAAAAAAAATTTTGAGCCTGCACATGGCCCGCGTGTTTGCTCTCTAGCGGCTTTCGTGAGCACTGAGAGCTCAACCATTCCATACAACACTTCAGAGTCCTGCAAAAAAGCTTCAGGTCTTACTATGAACGCGTAAAACAGAGGCCTTCTTCATCAGAATCCTTAGACCGGATCTGAACGATCAAAACAACCACCGCTTTTTTACACTATT
Source organism: Oikopleura vanhoeffeni (assembly GCA_004367855.1). Taxonomy (NCBI): domain Eukaryota; kingdom Metazoa; phylum Chordata; class Appendicularia; order Copelata; family Oikopleuridae; genus Oikopleura; species Oikopleura vanhoeffeni. Next base: position 33,340 of record SCLH01000522.1, on the reverse strand, counting down.
CTACGTGGGTCTTTTTTGAAAAATCGAACTCGCCCACAATTCTCGCTTATTAACTCTCAGTGACTCATAGCAGAAGCACTTTTTCGCTAAATTCTGTTCTGAAACAATTCTTAACCATTTTGCTTCACTTTCCCGTCGATCTAGAATAAACAGCGAAACATGTTGAATTTTATATTTGATTAAATCTATTTAGGTCATTTTTTGTAAAAAAATAAATTGGCATTTATAGGTCACAAGCAAAATAGCGAAAAATTTAAATGTAGAATTCTGAGCATTTTTCCTGCTTGATAAATATTTTAGCCGCAACTTTTTTAATCTTGATCACATGTTTAAGTCCATCACATGTTTAGCGTTTTTCTCATCATTAATTATTAACTGTAACAAAAAAAAACGCAAAAACGTGTTAAAAAGTTCAAAATTTATATCGGGAAAATATGTTTTTTTGTTAAAAATGATTTTTTGTTAAAAAATGATTTTTTTTTGTTAAAAAATGTTTTGTTTTGTTAAAAAATGTTTTGTTTTGTTAAAAAAATGCTGTTTTTGTTAAAAAATGTTTTGTTAAAAAATGTTTTGTTAGAAAATTTCTTGTTAAAAAACTTTTTTGTTAAAAAACTTTTTTGTTAAAAAACTTTTTTGTTAAAACCCCCTGCCCATTTTAAGACGTAGGATTTTTTTCATTTTCATTTTTGAAATTTTTTCGTAAAAAAATGATTTTAAGGTCAAATTAACATGACTGACTTTATCCAGCTGTAAAAGTTGCAAATACGGAGCTAGCGCACTTTTTCTTCTGCAATCAGGAGAAAAGGCTTATACAATTTCAAGATTTTCGATTAAGGGCACAATGACCGGTCAAAGTTCAAAGTCAATCTCAAGTTCATCGTCGAGACTTGAAAGTACCTTCATAAGAATAGGAAGAATCGATTTTGATGAAAATATTAGCAACTATGGGTCAATAATGCACTGAAAGGTCGCTAGAGAGCAAACACTGGTCAAACCTCAGGGTCAATCTCAAGTCCATCGTATAAACTTTCATGTGACTTTAAAAGAATCGGACAGGTCAATGTTCTGATGAACGTATTGCCAACATAGGGTCAATCATGTACTAAAGTTGCTAGAGAGCAAAAACTGGTCAAACAATTGAGATTGACCTTGAACTTTGACCGGTCACTGTGGTTGACCGGGTGGTCATTGTGCCCTGAATCGAAAATCTTGAAATTGTACAAGCCTTTTCTTCTGATTGCAGAAGAAAAAAATGCGCTAGCTCCTAATTTGCAACTTTCACAGCTGGATAACGTCAGTCATGTTAATCTGACCTAAAAATCATTTTTTTATGAAAAATTTCAAAAACGAAAAAAATCCTACGTCTTAAAATGACCAAAAAAAATTCTCTCCAAGATAGCTTAAACACATTGAAACCGATTTTTGACTTTTGAAATTCCTTATTTCAAATCGTCTTATAACTCTGGCAGAGTCACTCTGCAATGTAACATATGAACCTCTAAGGGGGTTGTCGGTGCTAAATTTTTGAAATGTGCAAGCAATTCAAAGTGGCTTTTAATTATTACATGACGAATTTTTCGAAACAATTAGCAATATATGTGGTCCGCCTACTTGTCACAGTAAGATTGTACACAAAACAGTTGTTAGATTGTTGACCGTCAATGAAATTGGCTGATTGTTAATAAGTGCTTGATTGTTGTTCTCCATCATGATAAAACTTTTACATGCTGCATACAAATGAAATGATACTTTTAGGAATTATACTCCAGTTGAACGCAAAAAAGGTGGCGTTTTTATATTTTCAATTTTCGGTCAATCTCTCTCCAAAAATGATAGAAACAGAAATTCTCCATTGTTGTAAAGAAATATGTTCTTTTATTTTTTAGCCGAATAAAATCAAAAACAAATAATTAGTAAACAACACTTAAAAAGTTCGTGGGTTTTCCACAATTTTGTTTTGGAAGTATCTTGAAAATTCGAATTTTCTGAAGCCTTCGAGAGTTAAAACAAGCTGAAATTGAGCATATTTTAAAATTGCTTTCTGGTCATGAAACTAGCGATAAAAACTGTAAAAAATTCTACAGTTATTTTTGTAGCAGTTATTCTCATGGTTTTAATTTAGATATGGATATTTAATTGTATTCACTCCTGAAATATCAACAAAGTTATAGTCATTTCAAATTGCTTGCAGTCAGCTAGATTTTACACCCACAACGAGGGGTCGGCACAAGATTTGAAAATTTCTGTCCTGTCCTGTCCTGAGGCAGGCAAATTTCAGGACAAGGACAGGTGGACAAGGACAGGACAGGTATTGCCGACCCCTGCCCATAACCCCCTTTCAAAATAAGAAATTGAAAACAATATATTTAAGATCTCGTTCTCTCGGCTGAGTAGAATTTTAAGATGAATTCTGAATATCATTTTCAAATTTATCGTCAGATTTTTATTTTCTACAGTATGTCTTAAAAAAGTGCAAAATAAAAAGAATCATTCGGATCATATTACTGAGAATCGTCTATAATTTTGGGCGAATTCTTTCGGTCCTTGCTCAAATTTTCCCACAAAAAAATTAGACATACTGTATAATAAAAATCAAGGTTTTGATTGCATTTATATTTACATTGACATGTTCATAAATTTCTGTAAACTTATTTTGTAGTATTTTGAGTGTCCTTATGGATATGGGATTATGGTATCGATCAAAAAAGTCCGAAAAGTCAAAAATAGTCCGAAGCCGAAACCAAAGAAATTGTCTGCATTTTTGGACAGAAAATTACTGAGTGAAGAACTACCAAATGGACGAAAGGTATCTGATGGCTATGAATTTATGAAACGCTCGAAATCTTTTTCGGAAGGTTTCAAAAATCAATTTTTTAGCTTTGTTAAAATTAGTTAGTTAATTTTGCACTTTATCAAAGTATGGGTGTGCTGCTTATTAATTCATTTGTTGTTTTAACCTTGTAGCTTGGAATTCCTCATTTGTTTAATTATAAAATGAGGGGATTTTGGGTGCTTCTCACAATTTTTAAAACGACGTGAATTACAAGAGGCTTCAAGATTTTAGGTGATTTAAAAACATTCTATTATACAGTATAATAATATATGATAGTATATTATGATAGTATTTATGATAGTATATAGGATTTATACTCTGAGGGCCGTTGATCCATATGATATCCCTTTATCACTTTTTGGTTGGAATGCGTAGCCACTACTCCTTTTAACGTGTGATGTTAACGTTGTGGCTACGCATTCTAACCAAAAAGTGATAAAGGGATATACATGTTTTAATTATACAAGTTGCTTTAAATTTTGCTTGTAATTATCAGAGGCTCGAAAAATCATCGACTGTCTCGACACTACTTGAAACTTGGAAAGTGATATTTTCTCATGCTATAAATTGCCTTTTAGCGGCACCTTGCGGTCACTTATGACCCCTAGTTCATAATACAGTTGCCAGAAAACGGATCATTGCGCATCTTTTGGTACATCCGATAACGTTGCAATTAAAAATCACTCTGGATAAAACCCTTCGCTGTTGAGTCAGCTTATTTTATTTTTGATACCGCTATTTTAACTCTCGTGAAAACCCGAGGACTAAAAGGTCGCCTTTTGCACCTTTTAATCGTTTCTTTTGAAAAAAATCTCAAGACCAAAAACAATCCTACGTCTTAAAATCAATAGACAAAAATTCTCTACAAGATAGATAAAAAACATCGATACCCATTTTTGAGTTTTGAAATTTCTTATTTTAAATCGTCTTCGGACATTCGAAATTGAAGCATTAGAAAAAATTATACTCACAGTGACATTTCAAGTGAAATTTGGACGAACAAAGTGATTTTTTAGTGTAATATTTCAGCTAAAATTGAGATAAATTTAACATAACATTTCCGAGTGATATTCTCGTTACATTTATAGTAATATTTCTTTAGAATTATCATTAATGATATTGTAAATTTAATCAAAAATATGATAATGTCTTATTGAAGGACATTCAACGTATCTTTCTACTCTGAATTTTTTAATAAATTTCAAATTTATCAAATATAATATCAAAAGTGACATTAGCTGCTAATGATTAGCAGTTGAATTTTTGATTCAATTCTTGTTCGTGAAATGTTTCATCTACAATAAAAATAACATTTTTAAATGTCTTTTTCGGTTAATCAAATCATAATTGAAATAACACTTGATTACATCAATATTGTCACATGAGTCATGTGACATGACTAATGAGTCATGTCACATGTCCAATACATCTTAGATTATATTTCAAATATCTATTTTGATGATTTTTATCTATTAGAAGCAACACGTTATTTAAAAGTGACATTTCGATAAGATTGATATGAACATTCCGGATTAAATTTTGGATCGCAGATCAATATTTTGAAAATTATTTTCTGCAGAATGTTAAGTCCAATTAAAATCACAATTTCAAAATAAATTTTCTGTTTCTTTTTACTGAGTGTACACTGACGTTTAATAATTTGTTCTTATAACGAAATATTAAAGAAATTATATATTACAGCTCAAATGAAAAATGATTATTTTTTGGTTTGCAAAAATATTTTGCGGTTTTTTCCGAAAGAAGCTTTATTGAAATGCAGAGTAGCCGTGTTGATGCATCACGTTTTGCTTTCACCACACTTGTATCTCAATAAGATGAAACATATCCATAATCTCCAAATAATATTTACATAAGAACATTCCAAAATTTTTAGAATGATATTCAAAACGGACACACTCAAAATGTGCAATTTTGCACAATCAGACATCCCTATCTTCCGTAGTTAGATTTGCCTATTTCAAGATTTATCTTGACGTTGTTGTTTTACCGCATGTCGTGATCTTTTCATCTGACATAAAAGAGATTTGGATCAAATTAAACAAAAATTCGATGTTCATTTTTTGAGAAATTACATAAGAAAATTATTTTGATCTATGAATTTCGAATTTATTGGTTTTGCAATTGAATAATTCAGAATTTTGTGATATAAGTTTATAAATTGTTAATAACACAGTATGTTATATTCTACTATTAATAATTTGAATCACACTTGGGCGCCCGCGAGACCGAAAGAATAAAATGGCAAATAATTGTATTTTCTAATGTAACTATTTATAATCTCCTTCTCGCGAGCGCCACTAGTGAAATTTAGATGAAGAATTGGGAACTTCAAACTCATTCATATATGTACGGAGAATTTAAATGTTATTTGGACAACATTTTAAGCTTCATTTTAGCACGCAAATTGTTTTTTAATATTTCAGCACGAAATAAGCTCAAAATTCCGAACAACTCATTTTATTATTTTATTTCAGATAACTAAATATTAAATGATAGTTTTATTCGACGTTTCTGCAAAACAGTCATTTTCAGTGTAAGAGAATTGGATGAACAGAATTCGAAGCTGATTATTTTGAGCGAGTAATGAGATTTCAGTAATTAGCCAAAATTACATTTTTTAATTTTTGAAGGTGCATTTTTAGCTACACTAAGTTATCGATAAAGTACTTCGTTAAAAAAATCCAACTTTCGAATTATGTTCATACAAATTTCTCGCACTGAAAATGACATTTCAGTTGAAACGTCGAATTAAAACTATCTATAACTATCGATAAAAAAATATTATAATTTCATGTCTCAAAACCACTGAATATATATGAGAAATATGACAAGTTCCCCCGTGGATCTTAAATGATCTTGCATGACGCTTTTGGGCGCTTATAGCCCCGAGATAATTCCAATTTCAAAAAAGCGCCGCTTCGCCTGAAATGGCATCACGAGCCAAAATAAAAACCCGCGTAGTTCTCCGAGAGTTGTCCGCTTGGAGCCACATCCCATCCATGGAATTGTGGGCGTTTGGCACCGTTCGATTTTGTTTGATATTATTTAACGCTTAAATAAATAGTGGAAAATTTTTGCTATTTATTATTTCAAATTAGGTGAGATAAACAATTTTTAACTATTTTTAAAATAATAATTTTCATTGATAAGCAGCTTAGTCCTGTGATCATTTTACAAATTTTTGGATAACATTAATAATGGCACAAATAGTAAATTGATCAAGGCTGGAACAATATAATAGCTTGGTGATAATTTTCAGAGTCATTGTTAAAAAACAAGGTCACGTCGGAAAAGCATGGCTTTAGCGTTTTTTACTAATATTTTTTATCAATAACATATATTTACGAGATATAAAATGTAATACATGTAGCTAGGTGATTATTTTGAGAGAAACTTGAAAAAATAATGTCACGTGGAAAAAGTGTGGCTCTTGCGGGTTTATATTTACTAAAAGATATGTTTAATGATATTTCATGAGAAAAAACCAAAAAAATAGGCACTATTATTCGCATCATTATTTTCATGTCATTTAAGAGTATTTGATTTTTCTACAATGTAAGAAAATCGGTCTTGAATTTTTTTTCTGTTCAAATCGTTGATCTATAAAAATTCTTTGCAGAATTTTTCATCTTGAGAATGACAAAAAAAGTGAAATTATGAAATCTTTTTGAAGAATATTGGAAAGAAAGAACTGCCGACGACAAAGGGTACATTGGAAATTTTAGAAGATTACAACAGATATCAAGCAAAAGAACGTAAAGCGATGAAAAAAGCTTATTCTAGTGGTTATTATAACGATATCGATAAAGTATACGATATGATGGGCCTAGACTACTCTCAGAAACCTCCACATCCAGATTGGGATCTAATGAGACAAAGTTTCATGAAGTAAGTTTTGGCTATTAAGAAAATTGGCGATATGGATTAAGGGCCCTTCACCGACAGATCGTGACTATTTGAAAATTCCGGAATCCGAGCATTCGATTGATTGTTCCGCCCAAATCTGACCAATTAAATCGGCATATTTTGCAATCCAGGGTTTTGATTGGGGCTAGTATCCTGCGTTGTTTGTATTCTTCAAATAGTCACGATCTGACAACTAAGGGCCCTCGAAATAAAAATTGCATTTAAAGAATAGCTTCAAATAGATAATAAAAATGGCATTGAAAAAGTTGGAGGAGAAATCAGGGTTGCCAGTAAATGGGCAGAAAAGTGAAAGGGCTAATTTTGGAAAATTTGTCCTTTTGCTGGGTTTCTATTTCACATTAGGGGGAAATTCCATAAATAATTTTAATGCCATTTCGATAATTTTCCGAGATTTTCGAACTTTTCAAATGACCGAAAATAGCCCCAAATGGCTATAAAATGAAAAAACACAGAATTCTAAGACTTTCGGCTGGGAAATCAAATTCGAAATAAGATAATTTTTATTCGATTTCGGAATACAAAATAACAGTAATTTTTGATGAATTATGGACAATAACTTATTGTACGCAGGCTTCCAAAAGGGAAGGGAAGAAAAGAGAAAGGAACGGTTCCCCTCTTCCCTTGCCCGGGAAGGGAAAGGAACGAAAATTTCGAATTAATAGGGAAGAGATGGGAAGGATTTTCGAGGGGAAAAAGGGGGAAGGAAATAATTTAGGGGAAGGAATTTTCGAAATCGCGATCCTTTCCCTTTTTCGGTCTTTCCCCGGGAATGTAAGGGAAGAGAACGATTCTCGAGGGGAAGGAGGGGAAAGGAGCTTGAGAAAGGAAAGGGAAGGAGGGGATAGGAAGCTAGGGGTAGGGAAGAGGGAAAGGGGTATAGGAAGCTAGGGGAAGGGAAGAGGGAAAGAAAAAACGTGGGTAACGTTCACTTTTAGAAGCTTAATTGTACGATTCAATTTGTACTACAGTAGAGTGTAGTTAAACGGACAACTTGAAACTCATAACCCGTCCGTTTAAGCAAATTGGCAAGAATTCCCCATCCTTACTACCTGTCCGTTTAAATACACTCCACTGTAGCTGTGAAACTAAAGTTGACTGCAAAATTACTGAGATCGTATTGAAAACTTTCTATTTTCTTTATTCAGAATTGTAAAACCAGGAGAAAGCCAATACCGTGCTTGCAGTTCTGATGGATCAATCACGAATTTTGGTGCCTACTCTAGTCCCTCAGGATCGGGTCCAGCAACCCGATCATGTTCAGTTTACAGTATGGATCTGACTCGCAACACAAGTGGCTTTGATTATCAGTCATCTTTTCAGCAACTTTCTGGTGCTTCTTCACGGAGAAATCCAACTTTTGTGAAACCGAGAAGAAAAATAGAAAGTTCAAGTGATTCGTCAGGAGTAGGATCAGAAGATGATAAATGCTCGAAAAGATTTTCAAAATTTGGTAAGATTAATCATTTTTGAAAAAATTGCTAAAAAGTTTTCAAAATGTCACTCTAGGATACTCGAACAAAAAAGGGAGTGTACATGTAAGCATTTTTGTTTGATTTATTAAAATTACTATATTTTGCTGTGATAATTTATTATTGATTAAGAGAGTCAAATTATCTAAGATTATGTTAAAATTATCAGAATAGCTCATAAGGGGGTTGTCGACAGTAATATCATCTATTAAATTATTAATCTATTATTAAATCTATTAAGAATTAAATTAAGCAATATTTGCATAATATTTGGTCTAAAAGTCAGTTTGAGACAGTCAGATTTTGGTCAAAATGATAAGATGGTGATAATTGATTCAAAATGCCGGAAAATTTTTGGGGTTTTTTTATAAATCGAAAAGCGTTTTTTTCAGAAATTTTCAAATTCTTGAATTTTTTTTTCAATCCATTTTATTTTTTTTTAATAGAATTAAATGTTTTTAATATATTTTGATACCTCATCTGTACTTAGTTTATGCAGATATTTTTTCCAACCTAAGTGGATCTTGAAAATGAGGCTTATCTTTATAGCGCGTGTTCGAATCTCACTAATGTCGTTTTAGGGATTGTGTAAGTGATTGCCTTAGTGATTACGCACCAATCAACGTTGCCTATATCAAGCACTCTTGCCTATTGTCATACCCAAGCCAGACACTAGGACAACATTGGTGGGATTCGAAGACGCGCTATAGAGATAATCCTCATTTTAAAGATCCACTTAGGTTGGAAATAACTTTAGTTAACCAAGTATTATTTTCATTATCATATACTACAAAAGCCCCCCTCCAGGGATTAAAGATATACATACAAAATTAAGTCTATAAAATTTTCACTTTTCAGGATCGGATGATGATAAATGTTCAAAAATCTCTCTAAGAAGTGGCAAAGAGCCGATTTTACAATCTTACGCAACACTTCGAACAAACATGTGTGATAATTGCGCCAACTGTGCCCACTGTTCCCCAACCAAAATCCAAAATGACGATAATACTGAAAAAATGACAAAAATTAACATTCAAAATAATACAAGAGCACGTTCGAAAAGCAGTCGAAGACCATCAAAAAAATCTATCCCAAAATCTCGCCCAGAAAGTTTGACCAGAAAAGCTAGTGTCCCAACTTTACCGCAACAATGGAGGGCAAAACATGGATCAAGTATGGGCGTCGGAATGACTAAAGGATTTAATAAACTTATGTATGCGACAATGAACCAATAATCAAAATATATATACCCTGTTAAATAAATACACTTTTTAATAAAAATTCATTAATTTCTCATTCAAATCATATATTTTTGTTAAACCACATGATTCAAAATACAGTGAGGTATTTCTGACTGAAACCAGAATCACCGAATTTCCCCGTGTGTATAATACAATTTATAGCAATTTGCCTAGAGCGTTCCAGAAAGAGATACATTCACCTACAAAAAAGTTTCCAGGTAAGAGGTGTTACAGTTAGCAAGGCCTGTACTTTTTTGGAAATAATCAATAATAACAAAATATCAAAAAAAAGGGCCATAAATGTAGTTCTGTTATGCAAACAAAATTCATAGTTTGTGTTGGGTGTAAAAATTTCCAAATTACTACAAATTGTTTGCCAAAAAAACTAAACAATTTCGAAGATTTTACTTGTTTTTTCTGAAAACTAAGATTTAATAATCTGTTATCACAACTGAACTTATAAAAAATTCTCCTTACGAATTTAATTGTGCCTTAAATGATATGTATGTTATTTTGATATAATAAATATTTTTAATACAGTATTACAAGATGTCACGTTTTAAATGGCTATTAGTCAGTTCCGGAATATCCCCTCGTGAAGAAGTTAGATATTTTCTAATTCGGTCCAGTACATTATGTACGTAAGTAGTACTAATGTACTAGACCAAATTTAAGAATATCTACTTTCCTCGTAAAGGAATATCCCTTTATCACTTTTTGGTTAGAATGCGTAGCCACTACTCCTATTAACGTGCGATTTTAACGTTGTGGCTACGCATTCTAACCAAAAAGTGATGAAGGGATATGCAATGGCGAGCGCTGATTGAACAATTTTTTGTTGGATAAATTCTTGCCTAATGAGCGCGCGAGATATCATGTTACCCCTGTATTCATTATAAATTATACTGTATAATTTATACAGTATAATAATTATATGAATAAATGATATTATTTTCTGTTTCACGAGCCAAGAGATTCTCTGTTCGGATTGAATCGAGTGTCTCAAATTAAAACATGATCAGATTGTACGGGAAACCAAATCGTATGGGATCGGATCATTGACGTCAATCCAATACAATCTGATTTAGTACAACCCGATCAAATTCTATCTTATTCTGCCCATCCTAGTCAGTATCCCTGTAATTTTGATAACAAAAATCAATACGAAACACAAGAGAGGTAATGTTAAAACCCCAAGTTGTTGGCTCGTAACCAGCGAACTTTTTATTTGCTTGGTCTCGACAATCCACGTCCCAAATTTCTTCATCATAAAATAATAATCTAAAAAATGGTTATTATATTTGACAAGAATTTCAAATGTCAAAATTGTCGCTTTGAAGGTCAAATTCATCAACCTTGAAAGTAATCGAAAAATTAGTATCGGATTATATCTTGGCTGAAATTCACCAATTTTTTCCTACACCATTTACGCTCACCAAATGCTACGTAAAAAGAATTAGCTTATTTGAGACAGTTTTGTGACAGGTGGAATTCATAATGATGTAATAATTTGTCTTTGTGACTGAGAACGTAAAATTAAGATGTCGAGTTGGCAGGGGATTTTTAACAAATGTTTTTTAAAAATTGTTAGAAAATGTTTTTTTTGTTAGAAAATGTTTTCCCTGTTCGATCATCGATATTTAGAAATTCTAATTTTTGTTCGCATTTAAATATGACGAGAAACTGATGCAAAATCGCAAAACAACGAGTGCTGCAAATAGATACTGTATTAGCAAGAACGCATGTAAAATTATCGGTCACGTTTTGACCACAAATTTGTTATAAAGCATGTTTGATTCGTTTAGCCTCCCGCTGAAAAACTATGATCGTTTTTAACTGTTCGTGTTTTAATTGTTTGTGAATAAATTATATTATAATTAAAACAGTATGAATTTAAAGCCAAAATTATTATATTTTTGGGGAATCATTAATTTTCAAAAATATAATGAATTACTTGAGTATAAGTCGCATGAATCAATCCTTCACGATTCAAAATGAGCCAAACAGCCCAGGGAACTTTCTTGATTAGCCAATCTGTAGGAGTATACATTTTTGGTCGACAAAATTATTGGTAGATTTTTTTTTAAATCTTTTGCTATGAAAAGTGCGTAGGCGGAAATCAGCAGTACAAGTACGAATTTACAAAATGTTTCATTGTTCGATTAATTTATCTTTTCTTGCATTAAAACAAGGTGGTTTATGCTATCAAAATGCATCTCAAATTTTCTTTTTGCGACGTTAAATGATTAATTGCACACAATTTTTCTATAAATTTGTAGTTTTGCGCCTACGCATTTTTCATAGCAAAAGATGTACAGGTTCTCAAAGGTTGATAATGTTTGCATATTGCGTATTAATTGAAAAAGATGAAAATGTTCAACTCACGGAGCCCCGTCTGCGTCACAGACTATGAGAGTTATTGAAATTTACAAAATTCTATTTAAGAGAGTTTTTTTATTTTTTTTTATTTAAATCTTTTTAAATACAGTCAAAATAATATATACAATCAGCATTCAAGATCGGTGCCAATTTGCACTTGTGGTCGTTGCAATATTGTCACAAGCGCAAACCTGTCCAAAGTCGATTTTGCGTAAACAGGGTTAAAAATTAAATAAGTCCCCCCAAATCATAGAGGGTAAAAAATATTATAAGACAAAAAGAGGTCAAGCAGTGTTTCACAGAAATTTTTTGTTGCAATTTTTTTAAAAAATTTCCTAACAAGATCCAATAGGCAGGACCTCTCCGCTACAACAGTCCATCACGTTTGGATTATACGTTTTATTTCCACAACATCTTCGAGCATTACCGAAACCATCCTCTGGATGGTAAGGGAATCTGAAAGGAAATTGACCGCAACAACTTTCACTTGGTTCGCTAAATTTATCAGTTCGATCTTCTCCTTGACGTCCTCCGACCTGGTGAACAAGACAATTATCTTGGTTGAATTTACCCCATCGCTTGTGCATGAGGATGTTCCAAGACATTTCAGCTTCTTTGAGGTCATAGGCTAATTGGACGTCACATTCGCAGGCGGCGCGTTTACAGGATCCGATATCATTTACTAAATAATTATTTAAAAAACTCAAATTTGTTAACTTGCCAGTGCAGTCAATATCTTTTTACCAACGGAACTCCATTTCAAAAACGTTTACTATCTTTATAGCGCGAGTTCGAATTCCACTTATGTTGTATAAGTGATTGTCTTAGTGATTGCTTGAGTGATTACACACCGATCATATTAAGCGGTCTCAATATCAAGCACCCTTGCCTATAATCATATTCAAGACAATCACTAAGACAACATTGGTTGAATTCGAACAAGCGCTATAGTTAAAGTAAACGTTTTTGAGATCGAGTTCCGTTGGTAAAAGGATATCACACATAATTTTGATAAATTTCATCTTTATTTTTCAACAAAAGCTGGTGTATTGTTATTTTTCAAACAAGATTTTTATCCGAAATCATTGAAAAATACATGTAGGGAGTTCAATTAAGAGGGATTGTTGATGTAAAATTTTGAAAAATTGCAAGCGATTTCAAATCAAGATTATTTCTAGTATCATAATTCGAGCGACACATAAGTGCTTTTCAAAAAACTGAGCGATTTGTGCTTACTGTGGGTATCTTTACAAATCATATTTTGGGGAATTTAAAAAAGTGTGAAATAAAACAACTCTGACTGTAGCCTAATCCGAACAATTTTTGGCCAAGCTGAGGTGTGCGGATAATTTTGAAGTCAAGAAATGTCATCAGAATGATATGTAAAAAAATTATCTCTGCCTTCCTTAAAATTAAAATGCCCTCATTATGACACATCCTGGGTTTATTGGTAAAATACAGTCGGCATTTTGTCATGCAGGAAAAAACCATGCAAATAACACGGAAAGCTATTTTTATACAACATGGAAGTATAATAGCTGACATTTGTCATGTTCTTTTAATCTGTACCACTGTACCCATAATTTTTCCTGTCATCTTATAACAAATGAGTATTACTCGTATCGCAAAAAAAAGGCAGTGTACTTAGTTAAAATGAGATCAAATGGTTATAAAACTTTCATTATCATTTTTTTCTTGAAATTCTCAGTAAAAAAAAGAAGGTTAAATATTTAACATGTCAATTACGGAGCCTCTTGGTTGTTTTTTGCTAGATTTTTAGCCAAAATTTTTGAATAATTTGGCGTTTGAAAACGACTTACCCAAAAAAAGATTGTGTAAATTAGTCCATTGTTTCCAATTTTTTAAGCAAAAACTGATAATAAAACAAGTTCAGTAATCAACGAAAAAACCAAAGTTTCTATTTTATTACTCACTTAATATTTGTGCTCAGTTTGAGCTATCCAAGAATGTTATGGGATAAGTCGTTATCAAACGCCGAATTATTTAAAAATTTTGGCTAAAAATCTAGCAAAAAACGACCAGTTGGCTCCGTAAACGATATGACGCGTTAATCACAACCGTCGTTTATGTGTGCTTCAACTCCAGTAAAGAGGTAGATATGGAAATCTAATAGACTCAGAACATAATGCGGTATAGTTTCCCTAACAGAGATGATTGTTTGTCAGCATAGGAATATAAAATTCATGAAAATCTATCCTAGTTTCAAGTCTTGTTAAAATTTGTATCTACTCACAGCAAGAAATATGTCGTTGCGCTGTAACTGGATCCTCAACAGCCTCGAATTTATATGCAGTGTAAATATCACAAACTTTTCCTTCAGCTTCAAAATCCTTGGTTGCACATTTGTGACAATTAGAGTGTCTTTTGCAAGCATTATCAGCTCTATCCATTGGCTTTCCATTACCGGGGTGGTCGATTAGGTTGAATGGAGCTTTGGTGAAACAGTAGCAACCGTAAAAGCAGAATTTTCCAAAAATTGGGATTAATTGGAGGTAAACGATCATGTTTTTGAGCAATTTGAACTAAATTAAGTGTTATTTTTTAGGTTTTGGAAATTTTGTAAATATTATGAAAATCTTATGAATTCAAAGCATCAAGATTTAAACAATTTAATTTCATGATTATAAGAATTTTCATCAAATTGGCACTTAAAAAAATTCCATGATTTCGAAAGTTTTAAGGATTCGTTAATAGTAATTTGAAGTGAAAAATAGTATGTATTTGATTGCATTGATTTTTCAAATATATTCGTTTTAAATAAAGATTTTTTTAATTTTTTTCTAAATTTTTTTAAATTGAATTTTTTTTCTGCAACTTGAGGTTAAAAAAATGATCCTGGTTTAAACAATTGCAGAATTTTCTGCTTTTTAAAGTTTTGACGATTTCTTGAATTTTTATAGTTTTTGAAATTTATCAATCGATTTAAAACATGATCATGTTGTCCCGATAACGGAGTTATTCATGATTTTAAGGCTTTCAAGATTCCTTGAATTTTCGACATTTTTATAAATTTTTTAATTTTACCTTTCTGATTGCACTTTTTTGTTCATCAGAGTATTGAGTTCTTCCGAGCCCACTTTCAACAAAAGCAGATAAGTCCTCGATTTCATTAAAAATGTCATCATTTTTATTTTCATCATACACTTTTGTGATATTGAAATTTTGAAAACTGCCCTCGTAGCCTTTTGGTATGACGATAAAGTCCTCCTCTCTTCTTTCATTATTACTACTGGAAATTGCGCCAAATCCGCGGTCTGGTCTCTGTGGCAAAAGTTGGGAACTGGCAAGTGTTAAAAAGGTAGCCAAAAGTTTCATTTCTAATATTTCAAGAAACGATCTTATTGGATATAAAAAATAATACGAATTAAAAATGATTTGTAGACATCTTTGCGTTTGCTCTGATTATATATGGACGTGGTGGTGAGAATTTCAGCCAGTGATCCCCTAAGCTCTCGGTAGCAATTATTATTTTGAACTGAAATTGAAATAACAAAAACATGCCAGAAAATGTAAACAGCGTAAAGTATACAAAATATATATTTTTGATTAAATGTTGTGACCAGAAAGAATGGATATAGTGGTCAAAAGTTGACCAGTTTACCTCATACTCATTAATCACCTCACCTTCAAGTTCCGTTTTTCCCAGACGTAGCACCGGTTTTCACGGTCAAGTTAGAGGCTTCGTTCTCTGCAGATTTCAAATAGTAACTGGAAATTACCTGAAAATACTGATTGTCAAAAAACTGGCAAAAGTACAAAATTTTTGCCGGTTTATAACAATATTTGATTGTGAATGAACATTGGCTAGTAATTTTGTTTAACAAATAAATTTAAAATATTATTGCAAAGAATTCCAATGTTATTTTTTTATCCCGGTGGCATTACTCTCTTGATCAACTACACGCAGCGTGTAACACGCCTTATTATAATCATTAATCGCAATAAATAAGGGCTTTCATTAATTTTCGATTTTTGCTTTTTTGATTTTCTATTACACCAACTAACCATTTGAGGAAACCCACTTTCGCAAAAAAAAATGGTTTCCACAAATGGTACTACGTTTCCATTGAAGGCTGGTGGGTTTTCATTACAGGCTGATTTTGAGCAAAATTTGAAAAATTGTTTTCAGCCAAAAATTTGAAATGTTTTTTAAAAACATTTTGAGATATTTTTTCAAATAACATGAGCAGGGAAAAATTTGTGCAGTCGAAATTGTGCAGTCGAAACTCGGAAATTGTGCAGTCGAAACCCACGAATTTTGATATTTTTCTTGGCAATGAGCATCAAAACAGAGGTGCTTTTTTCTTAACTTGCCTTTTTTCAGAATGGTTCCAAAATGGTAATGTGTTTCCATTCAAGGTTATAGTTTCCATCACGAGGGTTTTCCTCGAATGGTTAGTTGGTGTAGCGCCACAGGTCTAGGACGTCTGCAAAATAATGTTCAATATTTGCAAAATGTCATTCAAAATCTCTTCTTTCGATTCTGTGCTTGAAAAACGTTTGAACAAGTCAAAATTGCGATGACCACCCCTTTGAGAGAAAGCGAATTTGAGGGCGAGGCCCAATATTGCCGGAAGTTTTATATGGCAAGATAATTCGGCGATATTGGCACTTTCGGCGATATAGTGACAACAATTTAGTTTTTGTTCAAAAAACGCGCAAGCACTCGAAATGACGTCATAATTAAAACATTTTTCTCAATTTTATTAGGAGCTTTTCAATAAGTTCAAAATTTGAACTCTAAATTTGAACTTCAAATTAAGTATATCACTAAAAATTTTTAAATTAAGTAGTCTACTAAACGCAATCAAACAAAAATTTTATAAACCTGATTTATAAAATTCAATCTTGAAAAATGACATCATTTATCACGCACTCAAAGTTTTTTTTTATAAAAACACCCACTTGCGTGTTTCGTGCTAAAAATCGAGTTTAAAATCGTGAAATTGCGAAAGATTTTTTGGGCGATATAGGGCTCACCCTTCATGTCATTAAATTCTTTAAGTTATACCTTAAGGGGTGGTCGTCGCAAAATGAGGCTCTATAAACAAATTTTCCCAATTTTATTTTAATATTTTTTTTTATGAAAATATAGACGATTGCGAGTATAGGGGTAGTCTTTTTATTTCCATAATTGGTCAGGAAAGCACTTTTTGAGGGTTCCAAAAGTATTTTTTATAAAATAAGTTGATATTTATCAATTTTTGGAACATCAAAACACGATTTATAGAAAACTCAGAAAGTAATTTGGACGAAACTCTCTGTACTGATCTGCACGGACTCCTCAGCTGCACATTCATATATGTTTCGAATGTGTTACAAATAATCAGGGGGGATAACTTTTGATGTTGAGGACGGGCCTAAATAGGGTCATACTGTTTTTTGGTGATTTTGGTTGATTTCTGAGCAAATTCAAGAAAATTGGACAAAACTCTCTATACTGATCTGCACGGACTATTCAGCTACACATTGATATAAGTCACGAATGTGTACCTTGAGAAACAAGGGAGGAGATACATTTCGAAAAAATAACGCCGTCAGTTTTGTAAGCACGTTTATGATTGGACGAGCCATCCGTCACTTTTGATTTTTTTATGATGCTAGATTTTTGTTTAAATATATCAGAGAAAGGTAATATTTGGTCCATCGATTTGTACTTTTGCAACTATTGGCACTTGAAAACCCTCTTTTTTGACTTAAAATGCGACGACCACCTCCTTAAGGGGGTCGGTTCATTTTGACAGATTTTCACTTTTTCAATTTATTTTCTCTTGATGGGAAACTTTT
>SCLH01000522.1:0-10377 GCA_004367855.1 Oikopleura vanhoeffeni | reverse complement strand
ACCGGCTCCGAGGCTAACAATATTTTAAGTGGGGGCCGGCTCCGAAACTGAAAATATTTTAAGGGGGAACCGGCTCCGAAACTGAACATATTTTAAGGGGTGAACCTGCTCTGACTCTTAAAATTTTCGAGGGGGAACCGGCTCTGAATCTGAATTATTTTAAGGGTGGAACCGGCTTTCACTCTGAAATATTTTAATGGGGGTGACCGGCTCCGAGGCTGAAAATATTTCAAATGGGGAGCAGGCTCGAAAACATAATTACCAAAATAAAACAGGTGCTTTATTGCTGAGTGTGTATATGAGAGCAGTTTAATTTGAACAGCTTAATTTAAGCAGCTGATTGCAGAGAAACGTCATGATATCCGGTTGAGGGAAAAGTTGCGTGTATTGTCTATATTTTTCGGCTATATAAATGAAAAAATGGAAATGGAAAGCGCCGAAAAATTGCTCGTATATTAGCAAGGAAAATATTTCAATCAAAAATGTTGAAATTGTGTATGTTTTTGACGATTTCGGCACTGAAAATATTTTAGCTAAAAATCTCAAATTGCGTAGGTTTTTTTGAAGATATTGGCGCTTTCGGCGATATCAGCACTTAAAATATTTAAGACGAAAATCTTGAAATTGCGTAGGTTTTTTGAAGATATTGGCACTTTCGGCACAAAATATATTTAAGGGGGTTCTGAATGTGAATTGCTGTAATTGCTGGGTATTTGTAACCACTTTTCAACAGTCTGTAACTTGTGATTAAAATGATCAAACATGAAAATGAAAAAAATATATTGTTCTGTAAACACTTTTCATGATTTTNGTGGCTACGCATTCTAACCAAAAGGTGATAAAGGGATATAACGTACTACAGCTGAGTCAGGGCTTTATGCTATTCAAACGTAGGTTGTGGAATGAACTATGAAATTTGTTTCTCGTATACTTAAGAAACTAAAAGTCAAGGTCGTTCAATTGAAAGTTTATATACGCTACCATAAATTGAGTAGCGTTTGATAGAAATTTTCTGATACTTACTGATACATAAAACAATTTCGGTTATTCGCTTTATCGGGCTACACATACGATATGTGATGACGAGGGCTCCTGGTCATTTTTTACTAGTTTTTAAGCCAAATTTTTATTTAATTCGGATTTAAAAAACAACTCATCCGATACATTCTTAGATAGCTAAACTGAGCACAAATATCTTGTGAAAAATAAAATGAAAAAGATTGTTTTATCTTTTCTCTGAGATTACTGAAATTGTCAAATTACTAGTTCTTCTTTAAAAAATTTGTAACAATCGTTGGATTTGGACCAATTTTCAAAATTCAACTATTAACCAGATATTTGTGCTCTGTTTTAGCTATCTAAGAATTCAATCGGATGAGTCGTTTTCAAAAGCTGAATTCAATAAAATTTTTGGCTTAATTATTATTATTATTATGATTTATTCGCATTCTCAGGGTACAGAATGGCTTTTCATAGAACTAGGTTTTTGCAGAGTATAATGGAAATGATATATTAACAGTGATTTTTAAACTTTAAATAGATGTGTGAACTTATGACCATTTAAACTACATTTATTAGGCTACATACACACACTGAAAGGCAACGATAATGGACAAAACTTCGCTTATTATAATAGTTTTTATATTTTTGATTTTTTATGTTTTTTTGTAGAAGATACACCTCCATAAATATATAACACTATTTTTATTTGTTATTCTGCGTCGTTTTATTTCGAATAGCTTTATCTACCTATAGATATGCATCTTTTTAATTTAAATAACATAAATTACACCATGAGTCCCAGAACCCTTAAATCTTCCCATAAAACAAAACTAGTCTCCATCCTCCATCATGATTATTCTTAGATTTTTAAATTTTGAATCATCGAATTAGTCATCATCCCTGGTCAAATCAAAATCTTCCGTAATTGATTTGTATTTTTCAAAAAAACATTGTCAATCATAGAATCTTTGATTCAAATTTTTATATTTTTTATTTTTGACTTGAGATACTTTATTTGACAGCGAGTAACCCTTTTTTTCAATCTTCAGTAAAGCGCCCCGATCTCAGAACACATGTAACAACCCTCGCTTTTTTAGACAAAAAAATTCCTATTGATTTTTTGAAATAATAATCCGCCAGAGATGAGTGATGAAGGGAGAAGCATGATGGATCGAGTAGTACTGCATCGTTCACTGGACATGCTACATATCCAATACTCCGATGGACACCGAGAAGAATTCACCGACCGCGAGAGAATACGGTGGATATTGTTAGAGAACCACTCAATAGTAAGTCTTTTACTATCAAAATTCTCTATTTATCACGTTTGTTTTCTATAAGTTTTCCATTTCAAATATATGCGTTATAAACTTCGACAGACCTGACCGATGCCGTTTTTTACATTTTGGTAAAGTTTTTTTGTCGTTAACTTTCTAGCGTGGGCGGGGCAGTTCTGTATCTTGGTTTGGGCCATCTGTCCCACGACAATCTGCAACTAATTCAAAAAAAAATTATATTCGTACAGTTTGTACTAAAAAACATACCGTCATAAATCAGGCGGCTCCTACCACCAAAACTGCCACATTAAGTTCGCATTTATCTTTGATCGTGGGCCAGAAAAAATGATTTTTATCATTTTCATCAATTTTTTTAAAAAAATCCCTTCTGATCAATCTTTCCAAAAAAAAATTTTTATAAAAAAATCTTTTTTTATTGTTTTCCGTTTTTTATTATTTTTAAAGTTTCATGAAAAGATTATTCTCGTGTTGATTCATTCGATGTTTTGCGGTACTGACTGCCACGGTTTCTGTTCAGAAAAACGCCACCCCACACCACATGTGTCAGTAGGCCGCATAGCCCGAATATCTCTACTCTTAACCCCCAGTGTCCAAATTCTGCTTTCATACATAAAACGAACTGGCGTCATTTTCTAGCGTTATTTTGACCATGTATAATTTTCAGAAAAATCCAGCAAAGTTCAAACAAGAAGAGGAGGCGTATGTTGTACAGGCCGCTGTGGAACAGGTTCAGTGCCATGCAAAGCACCCCCATTTGTTAAATAACTCTTGGGAAAAGCTTTATGGCACTGTTTACTCTTCCCAGGCCCGGTATGACCGATTATGCACACATCACCCCGGGATCGTACAGGCAACACGGTGGACTAGGGATCGGATAACTGGGTATCCGGATCAATATCCTCGAAGGCTTTTCCGTGTGGAATATATTCTCGACCTACTACAGTACCACTTCGAGGTTGTGGATTTTGAGCATAATTGTATGCTACAAATAATATCCATTCGAAAGATGGCAAAACACATCTCACATATTTACATGGTGAGTTTTTTTAAAAAAATTTTAAACTCGGAGAACAATACTTTTTTGTCAATTTTGACCGCTAAAACCATCTAAACATCAGGTTAGCCCAAACCGGCCTTTTATTTAGAGTCTATATGGCTATCATCCGAGTCCACCTTCTGAAGAGACTGAAGCATCTTTTTTTCGGAAAAGACAATAATTTTCGTAATCTTAAAAAATGCATATCCCCGCTTTGGGTCGAAATATGCAAAGAACGCCCCAAGGAAAGTTTCCTCTTGTTTGGATGTAGTTATTGTAAAAAAATTCGAGTGAACTTTTTCTGAAATTCAACCTAGGGAGTGATGTTTTTTGATTACAAAGAGTCCAAAAAAAATCGGTGCTTAGGACCGTTTTTCATGTATTCGAGAATAAATACTGTATACACCTCCAAAAACCTACCAACAACAGCTTTGTATACCCGTTATACAAGCTATGTTAAAATTTTGGGTTTATTTGAAAAGGATAAAATACCAATGTTTGTAAACAACTTAATCATAATAAATCATTTAGGATTATGATTTCGTTGGGTGCAATCGAGCAGAAATTGACAGCTATTTCTGCACAGAAATCTACATTCTGGAAATCGTAAGTTTCAACCCACACATTCCTCCAATTTTTGAATCGTATTATTATTTCTAGATAGCAATTACTCTCAATTTTTGATTACTTCAAAATACTTTAATTTATGATTTATTTTTGGATAAAAAAAGATTCAGTGAAAAAATTTTCAGCTAATTTTTATCATAGTTTTTTAAGACTTAGACTGTTTTTAGGTTTTGGATGATATGTGGATTAACAAAATACAATTAATGGAGATTGACGTAGTATTAGCTCTACAGCGCTTTTGTGACCTTTTTGATACTAGTCACTCCCAACCAGATCGGATGATAATTTTAAATATCCCACATTTTGTAGATGTGTACTATGTTTCCGACCCGATCCGATCCGATCTGGTCAAGCCCCACTATCTACAACGCTCTATCAAAACCCGGGTCATCAGATTTCAGGAACTCGTGGATCCTGAGGCCGAATCCGACTCATTATATGAAGTCTCATTTTCGACTCCTGAGGGCTCTCATCGACCAAAACTACAATTCCCCTCCTCGGATGAGTTTAGCGAAGAGGAAACCCCAGATGATCTTCTCTTGAAGCTATCAAATTAGGTTTGTATTTATTATTGAAAAAAAGGCCTTCCCAGGACAAAACCCAGTTCAATATTTTTATAAAAAATAAATTACAAATTTTTCATTATGTAATCTCTTTTTAAATTCTCTTGGTTTTTCAAAAAAAAAGTGCTTTTTATAAAAGTCTAATTTATATAAGTTTTCCTTTTTCTTTTAATTAAAAATCGTCAGACAAAATTCGTAAAATAACAACTTTTGCCTTATGGCACATATTCAAAAAAGCTGAAACAATTGTATAAGGGATATAATCATGATCGAATATCATATTTTATGTAGATCCTAAAAAGCTCAATTTTACTCCCAAACATTATGGTTTTTTAGCTTCATTTTTTCATTTTATAAAACAAAAAAATAAAAAAACTTCAATTTTTTCGGCCGAAAATCATATCCCCGGAATAAGTCTCGCCATCATTTGCTAACTTTATAACATTTTTCAGGTTATTTATCCTGATTTTCACACCTCAAAGAAACACAATCCTCAAGAGAAATAACAACGCTGTCACTGCTCATCTCACCGTCACCTCCTTTTTTCGATTTTCATAAGAATTTTCATGCAGCTTTTTTTCTCATTTATTTTAGGGTAATTTTTAATCTAAACCTTTTGGCAGATCCAATTCACAGGACTATTTTCTGTGTTTTGGTACTGGCGGAATGCGTCAATTACTTTTAATTTACTCATTTCAGCCAATACACTGGTTTTCAGGTCAAATATTATTTTCAACAAAAAAATGCTGTATTGATTTTCTTGTAGTTTTTTAATTTATTTTTCTTGCTGTCCACTCTACACTGCTTTTCAATCCTATGTACTTCATTTAAAGTAATAAACTCGGAATTGTGACCTTCTACCCTTAAAAATATGTTTCATGCCATTGCATTTCCAGATCGCATTTTTTAAACAGTTTTTTATGTAAAAAAGCCTATGTCTCAAAATGACCAGAGAGAACTCTCTACAAGATAGGTTATGAACATCGATACCCATTTTGAGTTTTTTTAAAATTTCTTATTTCAAATCGTCTTTAAACTTTTTTAGTTTGAAATGACCCACTTTTCCCGGCAATATATTCAATAGACTAAAAAAGGGTTTTACTAAGCAGATGGGTTAATTCTATTGATACTCTTCTCGAAACATTTTCTCAAAAAAAAAATTTATCTCCGCTGACTCATCATAAGAATTCATTTAATCATTACTCACAAATATTAGTGAGTAATATTTATGCCTATTTTCAGCTTTTCCTGCTATTGAGTCATGATACGACAAATGAGTCACCATCGTTGATTGGTACCTTTAGGAAGTTTTATGCGTTTTTTTCGTGAAAAATCATGTGTATTTCATCTCGGTGGATCCAGGTTTCATATTTTTAGATTCATTCTGATTTATTTCTGAATTCCGTATATATTTTTTTATTTATACGAAACATTTCCACCGAGAGAAAGAACATTTTCACTTCACTTCTACACCACTTCACCACCTCAACTCTACACTCCAATCTTTGATACAAATATCATTGAAAAACCATCTCAACACAGCTCTGAGGAACTACGTAATTTATTATTTGTAAGTTCCAATCTGATAAAAAAGTCACGACAACCCACCACCCAAGACTTCGGTGATTGATAATTGATAACTTTTCATAAAGCATTTTTATAGTCCCATTTTTTAGAGGACCTTTCATCGAGCTTTTTGTGGCTTATGACCCTCAAAGGACTTTGATTATTTTTTTCAAAAAGGAACAAACCCGAGATCCTACGAATATCTTCGATAAATCTGAAGTGAGAGGCAACAAACTCGATCCCGAGTCCATTCACTAATTTTTCTAGAATTGCGAAAGTGGTTGTTTTAACTCGAAATATCGTCTAAATCGGTGACCAGTACACTCCAAAGAAACTTCTTTGGATTCGATCGGGATCGGATCGGTAGTTTTTTTAAAAAAATTTCTTTGGATTGTATCAAGATCGGATCGTTATTTTCAAAAAAAGCCTCTTATATGGCACGGATCGGGATCGGACTGGTTGGTTTTCAGAAAAGATCTTTTTCTGATCGTATCGGGGTCGGACTCGTCAGTCTCCTTTTCTTAAAAAAACACGACTGGGTAGAGGTCGGAACGGAATTTGATCGGTTTTCCCGAAAAATCGATTCCCACACCCTGCCAATCGTGTAATATTTATCAAAGAAAAAAAGGGGCCGAAACCTCGCATGAGTCTGATTTATGTCATTTTTAGTCAAGAGGATCATTTCAGATTATATATCCTCAAATCTCAGCCTCTTAAGGCGGTTACCATTGGTGTTTTAAGGTTTTATTAACTGATTACTACGGGGGAACGGACATTGTTATCGATTTGATATTTTGATGACTGATAAGGCAAAGTCTCCTCTACTGATCTTCCTCTGTGAGGGTGCCAAAAGATATTTTAACCCATGCAAAAAACACGATCAAAAAACGGAAGTTTCAGATTTGCGACAAGTTCGTCTGAGCCAACCAAGCTTTCATAAAAAAATATTTTTAGTTATACACAATATCTCTGACACTTAAGAGCATTTTTAACTTTGTTTGGTAATAGAAAAAAACTCTCCAAATTCTAGAAATTTTGAGAAAAAATCGATATTTTTACAGGTGTTCAAGATAGGAGTTCGTCTGATATAATTAATCATAGGTTTAATTAGTCCGCCCTTTAATATCTTTACTCGTTTTATTTCTAGAGCAGTTCAGAGTTCAAATTGAGGAAAAAAATTTGCTAGAAATTCGTGAGAATCAGGGTTTTTCCAAAAAAAGGATGAATCCTGTATTCTAACCAAAAAAGTATAAATTCTTCCTGTGGAAATTCAATTAAGTAGGAAACGATTCTGACCCAATTCTGCCAAATAAACAATTTTATCTGATCTGAACAAATCAAATAATATCTAGTGAAAAATGACCAGGAGCCCCCGTAATCGATATCCCTCGATAGATATGAATCTGCATAACACCCTGATTTGGTTATGATCAGATACTCAGTTATATAAATTGAAATAGAAAAAATTTAAGTCAGACTGAATTGTCAGAATAAAATTTATATTCATGTTTATGGGCTGAATTTGGTCTTTGACCATATGAAAAAACTGGTTTGCTCACAGAATATATTTCAAAATGTCTGACATCACGCTCATTAGAGTCGGTCGGAGTGAGTGACGATATTTTAAGGTTTCCAGAACAACTTTATTACTCATCAATTTTGTAGAGAATTTTTCACCGAGTGTTATGAGTCATAACTTATGACCAATAAGATTTTTTTCGATTTTGAGTTTTTTCAAAAATAAAATTTTTAGAGGGTTTGAAATTAATGATGAAGTCGAACGGCTTTGAAATTAAAAGTGTCAATTTCGATCTCAAAATTTTTTGTTACATATGATATGTAACATATCAATTTGATAAATAAATATATTGGCTCTAAAAACTACCCAAAACGGTTTAAATTCAATTAAAGATTGTTTTTTCGAGAATATTTTGAGAATTTGNACCACTAGAAATCCTCATTATTGGTTTTATTATAAATATAAATAATTATTTTCTTATTTATAGAAAAAGCCTTAAAATATTAGTTGTCAAGTCATTAAAATCTTTTATATGGAATAATCTGAGAAAATAAGATTTAAAAACGCGCTAAACATTCCAGGAAATTTAATTTTTTTCGCGCGATTCTATTTCTTTTTTTCATCACGCTCGAAATCTTTGGGCGCTTGAAAAACTATGTTCCCGACCAGATAGAGCTTTGAAAATACAATTTTTTAACTCGAATTTGTCCAAATTACTATATAGCCAATTATTTTTAAATTTAAGCTATATCTAAAATTTGACATAAATCGAAGTCAAAAACTCCGAAGGGAACCTCCTTAAAGGTGCGAAAAGTGACCTTTTAGTCCTCGGGTTCTCACAGAAGTTAAAATAGCGGTATCACAAATAAAATAAGCTGACTTGACAGCGAAGGGTTTTCTCCAGGATGATTTTTAATTGCAACGTTATCGGATGTACCAGCTGGTCAAAATTAACTGGTAAAGTATAGCTTACCGTTTTTCTGGAAACGGTATTATGACAACGGACTTAATCCAGTTTGGACTTAATACAGGCTTTGCGGTGAATTTGATGCACAAGTTGAAAATTTTCTATATATTTTCAAGGAAGAGTAGACTTTTGCGTGAGGCTCCCAAATAAGTTGTTTTGACCACTAGGGGCAAACTTTTGAAAAAAGGGGGGTGGGGTGCTTGGAGATGCGCATTTATATTTGGGACTTGAATTGCAAATATCAAGAAAAAATGATGAGAAATAAATGAGGAGAAGGCTTTTTAGTACTTCGAGGGACGCCTACTTAAATTCATTTTCTGAGAGTAGGTTGAAGAATCAGATGCTCTGAGTAGTACTGGCAACTTTTTTAAGAGTTGTACTACGTATTTGGAAAAAAATAATTATTTCTGAAGCCAGGTTTCTCAGAAACTTTACTTGAAAATGTCTTAAAAAGAGACCAATTATCGACGCGCCCTCTCTTAAGTAGCTTTAAGTAGCTAAAGTTGTCGATGATTTTATTTGTTTTTTTATTTTAGATAGCTTTGAAATATTAACATTATGTGTAACTTCTCATTGCGATTTTTTTGAGGTTATAAAACAATACCTACAAGTTCTGAATTAGGGGTTTAGGGGATTAAGAGACCTAATTTAAGCCACATTTATTTTTTCGAAAATATTATAATTTAGTTAATTTAATCGTCACAATTATTCACTCAAAACGATTTGAAATAAGAAATTTAAAAACTCAAAAATAGGTATCGATGTTTTTAAGCTATCTTGTAAAGAATTTTTTCAGGTCATTTTAAGACCGAACATTTTTCTTAGTTTTGAGACCTTTTAGTCCTTTTACACCTTTTAGTCTCTCACGGAAGTTTAAATAGCGGTATCACAAATTAAATACAATGTAAGCTGACTCGACAGCCAAGGTTTTTCCAGGGTCTTTTATTTGTAACGTTATCGGATGTACCGGCCGATTAAAAAATAACCGATAAAATATAGCTACCGGTACCAGAAGTGATATTTCAATGATTTACATGTACCAAAAGATGCGCAATTATCGCTTTTCTGAAAACGGAATTATGAACTAGGGGTCATAAGTGACCGCAAGATGGCGCCAAAGGGGAATTTATATTCTGAGTGAAAAACAAAAGTAGTATTTTTCAATGCTATAAATTGCCTTTAGCGCCACCTTGCGGTCACTTATGACCCCTAGTTCATTATTCCGTTTTCAGAAACCCGATAATTGCGCATCTTTTGGTACATGTAAATCATTGAAATATCACTTCCGGTACCGGAAGCTATACTGTACCGGTTAATTTTAACCAGCCGGTACATCCGATAATGTTGCAAAAAAATGTACCCCTTGAAAGAACCCTTGGCTGTCGAGTCAGCTTATTTTATTTGTGATACCGCTATTTTAAATCCCGTGAGAACCCGAGGACTAAAAAGTCACTTTTCGCACCTTTAGGGAATACTTTAAGGGAATACCCGACGGAGGCTGTATATCGAGATCCATACATGGGAGAGACTTAATTTTTATTGCATTTTAAATTTTGTCATCGGTTTGCTTCCGAATCAATTAAAAAATTTGGATTTGACCAAAGAAAAATTTCGGAAATTCGAATTTTTCCTAAGTATTTTTTCAGTATTTATGCCAAAAGAAGAATGTTTTGTACAATTATTGCTCTTCTTCCATCAAGCCATAGCTACGCCAAATTTTGCATTCATGAAAATACGGCGGGGTCCGGTGTTTAGGTTAAACCTAGACGATTTGAAATAAGAAATTTCAAAACTCAAAA
>SCLH01000521.1:511981-535466 GCA_004367855.1 Oikopleura vanhoeffeni | reverse complement strand
CGTTATATTTGTTCATAATAGTTTTTTTCCCACGATTCGATAACAAAGAAACAATTTTCTTCAACTCTTGCTTTATTTACGCCCACAACCCCCTTAAGGGAGTACTGGTCGCATTTTAAAGCCAAAAACAGGGTTTTCAGCGTCGCCTCAATGGAGTACTAGAAACACCACGAACATATGTATTTCAGTTTAGAGATAATTGAACATTTAATGCTGCTTTCACAAAACAAATCGAAGGCCTTTTTATTGGCCGACCGAATCAGGAACGACCTTTCAAAAGTGGCACTATTTCACTTCAGAAGCCTACTCGCTCCCTGAGTTTTGTAGGGTACAACAATGATTTATGACTCAAGAACCGGCACAGAACGTGAGCAAAACACCAAGTTGAGTTTTTTGAAAATTCCGAATTTGCTCTCAGTATCACCAAAAAACTGTTTTTTGGCCTTATTTTGAGTGCCTCGGGGAAAATACTACTCTCCTGGATTTCAAAGTCACACATTCGAAACCCAGATCAAATGTGCAGCTGAAGAGTCCGTGCAAAACACCAAGTTGAGTTTTGTCTAAAATTTCTGACTCGTTTTTCTGTAATCGTGTTTTAAAATTTCCAAAAAATCAAGAAATTTCAACTTTTTGTCATACGAAATATTTTTGAACTCATCAAAAAGTGCTCTTTCCTAGCCATAGTATTCAAAATGAAACGAGTACCAAAATGCTTGTAATTTTCCATATTTTCAGAAAAAAACGATGTTTAAAACTAATCTGGAAAATTTCATGTCCGATTCTTTTAATGCGACCAGGGAGTACTGGAGGGAGTAAAGAGGAAATTGGCTCGATATTAAGGGAGGAGTGGGCTCGAGTTTAAAGGAGAGTGGGCTCGACATAAAGAGGGAGGGGGCTCGATATCAAGGTGGGAATGGGCTCGATATTAAAGGAGAGTTGGCTTGAGTTTAAAGGGGAGTGGGCTCGAGTTTAAGGGGAAGTGGGCTCAATTTTAAGTTCGATTACAATTTTTAAACAGAATTCTAAATTTTTGAAACATCATTCTAAATTTTTCTAAAAAATTTTAAGACGGAATTTTCATTATTGAACATAATTAAAATTTTTTTATAAAAATTTTCACTTTTTATTGTAAAGTTTTCGAAATTTTCGCTTTTTAATGTAAAATTTTTCGAGTCAGAAAGTCGACTTCTATTCCAGGTCAGGTCGGTGCCGAAAATTCCGACCTGGCGACCTGGAAAATCCGCTCTCTGATAATATCTATATATTTAAGAAATATTTACAAATAAATAATAAAATGATCGATTTATAGTCTAAACTAAATAAAAAATTACGTTTTTTTTTTAAAAAAATTTGCGGGTCGGAAGGTCGGCACCGACCCGACCTGCGTTCCGGGTCGAAATGTCC
Organism: Oikopleura vanhoeffeni; assembly: GCA_004367855.1. Classification (NCBI taxonomy): domain Eukaryota; kingdom Metazoa; phylum Chordata; class Appendicularia; order Copelata; family Oikopleuridae; genus Oikopleura; species Oikopleura vanhoeffeni. The sequence goes on along the minus strand of SCLH01000521.1, from coordinate 534,062 downwards.
GACCCGGCAAAATCAGATTCCTGGGTTTCAAGCCACTTGAGCCTAAATATCGGCTCCTTGCTCAACAAGGGTTAACAAAATTGAATTCCATTTTTTCAGGTCCATGAAATTATTTAAGGTATAAAATTTTTAACCTTTACTTTACCTGGTGATGCATTCAAAAAAACATCAGAAATAATGAACATTCCCCCGGTTGTCCAGCAAACCATCATGGTAACTGACCAAATTAATAATGGATATGCAGCCATCGTAGGAATGTTTTTGAAAAAGGAATCAATCCCCGTCCATTTTCTCTCATTTTTTTCGATCATTTTGTAAAAAGAACAAAATAAACTTATGAAATAAATGGGCTGGGAACTTACGGTTGGCTAAAATAGTGCAAATAATAACAATAATTCCCAAGAATGAGCTTTTTAATACAAGTAGATAGAAATAAGAATATAATTGAATTGCATTAAAACAAATATTTATAATTCGGGTTAAGCTTCATTGAGGGTTGCCATAAGTGTGACAGATTGGTACTTTTTTAGAGCAATATGATAAATATATGCGAACACTTTGATAAAAATGCCGTGAAAAATTCGGTTGCAATCCAGATTATTAACCAAACTCATGCCGTCGAGAGTATTTCGAAGCGCATTTAAAAATAGTCGAAAAAAACTTTTATAAAGCTTTTCGGGAAACTTTTGAAGGAGTCATTATTTTTTTGAACAACCCTACACTTGATACACAAGTACCACATAAATGTTTAACATTAATCTGTACATGTAACATGTGTAATGACGATTTGAAATAAGGAATTTCAAAAATAAAAAATCGGTTTTAATGTGTTCAAGCTATCTTGTAGAGAATTTTTATGTAAAATTTAAAAAAAATCGATTTTAAGGGGGTATGTCAAATCTGTTAAACTCACTGTTAAGGTCAATTTTATGTGATTTTACAGGTAGTATGTGATCCAGTTCTAGCGAAGGTGTATGAAGTGCTAGAAGGCTGATTTTTTGGCCAGTGAAAATTAAGCGTTTTTCGGTTACCAGTTTTTTTGATTGAGGGTCGGCGACCAATATTTGACCTCTAATGACCGGTCAAAGTTCAAGGTCAATCTCAAATTCATTTTATAGACTTGTTAGTACCCCCAAAAGAATCGGAAGGGTCGACTTTCTGATGAACGTATTAGCAACTATGGGTCAATAATGTACTGAANTTATTCGCCGGATCACAAAATGTGGTGGTGGGATTGGTCAAAAATAAGTTGTGCCGCTCTTTGTGGAAGTAAAGGAATGATAAAACTAATAAGCATTTTCTTTTTTTTCATATCTTTTACGTTTTCAGTAGATTTCCCAGAGAAAAATGATAAGATCAGGAGTCGGCATACCTCGGTGTTGTAATTAATGGCAACTTTTGTAATTGGAAGTAAACCTTGACAAGCATTTTCATGAGTGGGAGAGCGCAAGTTAAATATGTTTTATGTTTATAATGTATCATTGGCGGGTGGGTGGTGGGGGATGTGCCGTTGGTCAATAAGATAACTTTGACCCATTTTTATTTTTTTAACCAATCAGCCGATCGGCCAAAATTTTGCCAGAAGATGGTGGCGTGGGGAGGGGGAGAAAAAGAGATAAAAAGAATCTCGCCAGAATATTTGCGCGTATTTAATGGTGGCTTGGGTGCGAGTGGGATGGGTGTTTGCGAGGTATGGACGGGTTCGCTCAAATTCTTAATAGAAAGTGCATGCTTAAAAGTTGACAATTTCCTCATTTTTTGATAGCGGGCGTTTCCTATGCGATCTGGCAAGTGATGTGAGCTCTTGTGATGATGGCGTGAGGTAATACATTTGTGAAAAATTTGATTGTGAGTTGTCAAAAATATGTGCGTTGCGAAGAGGTTCAGATGGTTAGGATTCGGGTGGCGAGGAAGTGCATAGGTGATAAGCATTCTCTCAAAAGCGAAGCGAAAGTTTCAAAAATTAAAAATATTCGATTTTTCAAAAAAAAAAAGTCTTTCCCATCCTTTTTCCTTTTTTGGTTCTGTCTTAACATAACTCAACTACAAAAAAATAAAGGAACACCTCGACAACGAAGGTTGTTCTGCCTATACCTCAAAAACAGACGGAATTTTTTTTCAAATAAACGTTTTTTCCGGGTTTTTTGCGATTTGTCCGATACGCTCAAAAAACATGTTTTCGCGCAGTAATTTTAGAATTCCAGCATATAAACCTTTGATCGGAAATTTTATTGCGCACTTCCCGATCCCCTTTTTCCCAAAATGACTCAAGATTACAAATTTCGATTTACACGCCAATCAGGAAGCAGACCAAAGAATTTTCAAAAAATTTTCCAAAAAAAAATTTTGTTGGAAAAAAAATACTTACTCAGTTCCTCAGATTTCCTCCGCAAATTGGTGATTACACGGAAAATGCTGTCAATCGCGGCACACTTAGTAATTTCTAATAATTGTTACACTATGAAATATATTTTCTAATGTTCATAGTTTTGGCTTCTCTTAGCGACCTTAGTACATATTGACCAATAGTTGCTAATACCGTTGTCATTAGAAAGTCGACTTTTGCCGATTCTCTGGGCGGTACTTGCCAAGATCTAAACAATGAACTGGAGCGTTGAGCTTGGGTCGTTGACCAGTTTTTTGCATCTCTAGCGAACCTTCAGTACATATTACCCTTAGTTGCTAATACGTTTCATTAGAAAGTTCGACTCTTTCCGATTCTTTAAGGGGTATTACAAGGTCTATACGATGAACTGAGGTTACCTTGGGTGTTGAACAGTTTTTTGCTCTCTTAGCGACACTCTCAGCTACCATTATGACCCATAGTTCCTAATACGTTTCATTAGAAGTCGACCCTTCCGAGTTCTTTTGGGGTACTACAAGTCTATACGATAACTTGAGATTGACCTTTGACTTTGACCGGTCATTAAGGTCAATATTGGTCGCCGACCCTCCAACCTCGAAAATAGGCTAACTTGAAAACGCGTTAATTATCACTGGCAAAAATCTGCCCATTAGCACTTATACGGCTTCTTTATATTGGGTTTCAAAACGTTAATAAGGTTCAATATATGAAAATGATTCCGATTTTCAATTCAACCAGAAAAACTACTCTCCCAAGCCTTGAATTGTGTCCCAAAATCTTTTTTTCAAAGCCTTGGGACACTTGCTTAAAATGAAGAACACCTCGGAAAAAACTAAGGGGACAGTACGATTATTTAGAAACTATTCTCAAAAAAACTGTGTTTTTGGTGTTTTTTACGGATTTTCAAAGACCTAAAAACTGTGTTCCACTCAAATTTCGCACAATTTCAAATTATTAAAACCGTGATCGGAAATTTGAAAAAACTATCCGTTTCCATGGTGAAAACGTGGGCATCTCAAATTTCAATTGTGGGCCAATCAGGAAGATAAGGACAAAAATTTTTCAAAAAAAAAGAAAAAATTTTGTGCGTTCTGGAAAAAATTAATATCCATTTCCTCCAGTTTGTTGTCATGATGGCTATAACATGGAAATGCCTGTCAATCGCGTTCCACCCTAATGTGTATATACACTGTGAATAAATAAAACGTTCTTCTTTTTCACTTAAAGTATCAAAAATTGTTTGCAGACTATTACCGCCTTCAATTTAAAATCTGATTATTAGGCTTTCAATTACATGTATGATTATTTTTTGATGCGAAGTGAAAATGTAGAAACGTATTATTTGTTCACAATTTTTTTTGAATCGAATAAGCATAGTTAAAACAAATTCTGATGGCGGTTTTCGAATAAATGGTACATAACCGGCCAAAATACCACCCTTTATGGTTACTACTGTACTTTTTATAAAGTCAGACAAAAAACAACAAAGTTTTTTTTCTTATTTAAAAACCGCTAAATTAGACAAACAAATGAGAGTTGATCGGATATCTAATAACGAGAAAATGGTACCTCCGTTTCGACTTTGCCGCCCTCTAGTGGAGAACAATGATAAAAAGCGACGAGACTTTCACCAATCGTTTTTTAAGGGTGTTTAGTACTATATAGATTTCAGCCAATTTTTTTGCGGACACTACCCTTAAGGCCTCCAAGTGACCCAAAAAACATACGACTACTACCTCCTAAATTGTTTTCTTCAATATTTAATCCGAGGTTATTCTTGGTTTTTAACAAAAATACGTACAGTATCTGTTTAAATATTTCAAAATCATTTCAAAATTGACTGCTAAATAAGCTACATTAAAATAATTGCTGACGTTAGCAAAAAGCTTTATTAATGTAATTGTCTCCAACACAATAAAAAGCGGTAGATTAGCCTCGTCACATACCGTGAATATTTATGATTAAATAACTCCAGAATAACCGTCAGTAAACCAGAAATCGAACTGAAATTTTGTTAAAAAACGTTAACGGCTCCGAGGTCTGTATATTTTGAAAGCTAAGTTCAATAGACAGCTATTAGTAAGCTCATGAATCATAATGTTTGAAAATAATAAAATTTTTAAACTATGCTTTATGATTAATATGGGGGAATCTCATTCACAGCAAAGTGACATTCTGCAAGAAAACAACATTCAACCTAACTTTAGCAATCTATAATCCAGGGTTTGGTTATTAATTAGAAAAAAATATATCGAAGATTATGCTATGCCTGGATTCTTGCAAATGGTAATTCTACAACAAGGCGTTGATAATTTAGGCATAAGCTAAAATCTTCGATTTGAATATACATATTTGATTGCTGCGGGTTAAACAGTGTGTTAATGAAAACACGATAATTATTTTCAGCATCTGTTCGTTCATTCATCGTTGACCTAATTCAACTTTCAAACTCAATACATATATACGATTATATACATAGTGTACATATACAGGGTCATACATATGTCAAAATTTAGTTTTGATTTTTAAGGAGTTTCACAATTGGTGCGAATGAATCATCAAAATGCGTAGAATTAATACCACACAAAACGCATCAAATTAAAATGAAAAGACTCGAATTTGGGTGAGTCAATCCTGAAATGACTTATTCATGACGCTCAAAAGTAATTTGAGACATGAATCTCAAAAATAAAGCGATTTCGGCAAATACGGCGGATATTGTCACTAAAATTATTTCAGCTGAAAATCGTGAAATTGCGTAGGTTTTTTCGGCGATTTCGGCAATGTGCGTATATTGGGCCAGCGATATCAGGCTCTCTCCCTGTATACGAGTTAACAGAAAACTATTGAATAACAATACTCAGATTTCCTTGAAAAATTTATCAAAATCGTGTTTTTCATTCTCACAATGAATTGGGTGTTGAGAAGTTCTATGTAGGAAATAATATATCACGAGAATCAACTTAGATTGCAGAGTAGCGCAAGCTACTAGCGTCTAAACTCTTATTCTTGTGTGATTTTGTTTGTGAGTTTGGAATCCCGGTTAAATTTGGTCAACCAGAATAAGCTGTAGTCGCTGAATGTGTTTTAATTTTTAAATTTTGAACGACTCCTGCCACTTTGGATGTAAATGCGAGAAAAGTGTTTGCTCGAGAAACATCCTTAATTTAACTCAACTGATCATCATTAAATATTTCTTAGATGCAAATGATCCGCTTTGGCAAATGCAAAGAATGCAAACCCTGCAAACCATGCGTTGGATGTCTTAAAGATCATGTGAAACTTTTTCGGAGTGCAAACATTGTGCAACTTGCACACCATGCCTTAAAGATAATTTACTTCCGGATGTGATAAATGTACAAATGCATGGAATGCTTCCGGGCCTGGCGTGCTATTCGCCATCATGGAGAATGTATCGCAAACTGTACGAACCTTGTAACAGTTGTCATAAAAATGCTTAAATGCGTAGATGTTTAACGTGCAAAGGTAAATTTATGATAGAACACATTTTTTTGCGGAAATCAGGGGTTACCCATAAATTTATAATGCTCTAGCAAGAAAAAAACTAAAAATTTTAGAAAAAATTCGGGATTTTAGAAGTATATTCATATTTATATCTAGGCGGAATTAGGCTGTACAGATTTGCTCTACCCCTTGGATTTTATTTGAATGATATTTTGTCAATAAGGACATAAGTATCTGGGCTTTAAAAAAATGATATACTCATAAATCCGAAATTTTTTCTAAAAAAATTTTAAATTTTTTTCTTGGTCTCTGAAAAATTCTAAACAAATTGTCCTTTTTCATTTTTCCATAAGTATCGTATAATTTCAATGCTGAAAAACAGGTAACAACCTAGGCTGACATGTGACCAGTGGTCGGCACCCGAGCAGATTATGTGCTCGGGAACCCGTCTCTTTTTTCTTGGCGTTGCAGTGCAACTGTGCACATTTCAAAACCTGAGTGATGATATGAGATTTTTCCGGACCTGTAAGTTTCGAAAATCTGTTGCTTGCAAGAAATCAATGTTATTGTGAATTTAAATTACCCCTATGGCGAATTAATTATATCAGATACTGTAGTTTTAATATAAGACAATATTCAGTATGCAGCGGTATATACAGCGAAACTACAGTATTTGATAAAAAATAATTTGCTCAAGGGTATTGACAGAAAAATAATTCCGGCAAAAAAAATCGACCATCTAGTGGTCAGAAACTGAGCGTTAAACTTTTATCATTAACCACTAATTCCATTTTTAGCAATTACAACTATATTATTCTTTTGTTCTTTTATACCAGGTGTGTTAAATAAAAAATTTATATTTCAATTTGTGAATTTGTGAATTTTTTTCGAAGGAAAAGTTAAAACAAGGAGTACTCTGAATTTTCCCAAAAACTTTTTCACAGCATTTCAAACAAAATTATCATCTAATTAGCATAATTTTAGGAGACGAATGCGAAGACTGCGAAAAATGTAAAAAATGCGATCCCTTGTAAATCTTGCTTACTCGAGAATGTCAAAAATTCAAATTGCCGAGATTGTACCATGTGCACTCCTTGTATGTTGCATGAGACATATCGTTTTGGAAATAGCTCCGAAGATTTCAGCTCAAACTCTGAAAACTGTGAAACATGCAAAAACTGTACGGAATGTCATGAACAATGGCATGTTTTGTTGACAAACGTCATTATTAATTGCTAAATGAACTTCATTCCGAATTATGAAAATATACTTCAATACCAATATTTGTTTACATGCATACCCTGATAGTAACCCTGAAAACATATTTTAAGGCTGAAAATTCTTCAAAAGTTACTTATTCTCATTCCTTGATCAATGTTTAAAAAATCGATTTTATCGCATCATATAATTTTACAAATACTAACATATGCTGTAAACTTCGAAAATTGGATAATGGATATATTTTGAATAAATTTTCTTGACATAACTGAAAATTTCAAAATTTGGCGCCAAGGAGCCATGAACTCTATCAATATGCTTATGAAGTTCTAATTAATGAAACTCTGTAAAAGTATCCAAAACGAACTTTAATGTTAAAATCCAAAAATTCAATTTGTTTTTTTTGATATCACAAACCCATGATAATTGTGGGAATCTATACAAATTTGAAATTCTTTTTGTTATACTGACTTTCTTGTCTTTCATAAAATGAGCAGAAATTTTTGCAATTCAACAAAGTTATTTTCTACGATTACTAAAATTAATGTTGAAATTAATGAAGATGTTTGAATTCAAACTTTGAATGACAATTTTTCAGATATTCCATATTGTTTTACTCGTGTGACGCCAAGTGGACACTAAAATAATTGCATGTCATGCTTTGACTGTCGCATACCCCCTTAATAGTTCCGAGATTGAAGCAAAAATCTGAAAAACTGCGCAACCTGAAAACGCACATAATGTCATGATCAATGGTATCGATAAAAATCTGTTTCAATGTGTTCAAGCTATCTGTAGAGAATTTTTTCTGGTCATTTAGACTTAGGATTTTTTTTTATGTGAAATTTCAAAAAAAAATCGATTTAAGGTTAATTTTTGTGATTTACAGTTAGTATGTGATCCAGTTCTAGCGAAGCGTATGAAGTGCTAGAAGGCTGATTTTTTGGCCAGTGAAATTAAGCGTTTTCGGTCATGCTTTTTTGCAGTTTTGCTCTCTAGCAACCTTCAGTAATTATTTGACCCATAGTTGCTAATTTCATCAGAAGTTGACCCTTTCGATTCTTTTGGGGGTACTTACAAGTCTATACAATGAACTTGAGATTGACCTTGAACTTTGACCGGTCATTAGAGGTCAAATATTAGTCGCCGACCCTCAATCAAAAAACTGGTAAACGAAAAACGCTTAATTTCCACTGGCCAAAAAATCAGCTTCTAGCACTTCATACAGCTTCGCTAGAAACTGGATCACAACTACCTGTAAAATCACAAAAAATTGACCTTAAGGGTGGGTGTCGGTTTTTTAGGCCTTTATAGAATTAATTTATTGGAGGGTGAGTGTATAAATATACGGTTATGACGAAAGTGACCAAGGGAATCTCATGGTGGCAATGTGTGTGTTGGTGCGGAGGAACGAGAGGTCGAGTGAGAGTGCAAGATTCTAGAATTTCTGATGTATAGATTGTTTTAATAATCAAAAAAAATGCCACCATGTGATTCTTGGCGTCAGAATACTTTATGCTATTTCTCCGGTTTAATAACACTACTCATGCAATCAAATTTAATATCTAATACACAAGGGCCTAAAAAAAAGGACCGACACCCACCTCCCTTTAAGGTAATTTGTGAATTTTACATATTGGTCTCTAGTATGGTACGAATCCAGTTCTTAGCCGAAACTGATATGTAAATGCTTGAGAAGGCTGATTTTTGGACCGTGTAAAATAAGCGTTTCTCGGTTACCAGTTTTATTGATTGAGGTCGGCGACTAATATTGACCTCTAATGACCGGTCAACAGTTCAGGTCAGATCTCAAGTATCATGTATAACTTGTAAGTACCCAAAAGAATCGAAGGCGTCAACTTTCTGATGAACGGTCTAGCAACAGGTCCAATAATGACTTGAAGTGCTAAGAGAGCAAAAACTGGCAAAAAGGCATTGACCGAAAAACGGGGCTGAATTTTTCACGGCCAAAAAAATCAGCTGTCTAGGCACTTCAATTCATACGGCTTCGCTAGAACTGGATCACATACTAACTGTTTAATCACAAAAAATTAACCTTAAAATCGATTTTTTTAGAAAATTTCACATAAAAAAAATCCTAAGTCTCAAAATGACCAGAAAAAATTCTCTACAAGATAGCTTGAACACATTGAAACCGATTTTTTATCGGTTACCATTGATTCATGACATTATGTGCAGTTTTTGCAGGTTGCGCAGTTTTCAAAATTTTAGCTTCAATCTTCGGAACTATTTAACCAGTCAAAGCATGACATACGATTATTTTAGTGTCCACTTGGCGTCACACGAGTAAAACAAATATGGAATATCTGAAAAATTGTCATTCAAAGTTTGAATTTCAAACATCTTCATTAATTTCAAACATCTTCATTAATTTCAAACATCTTCATTAATTTCAAACATAATTTTTAGTAATCGTAGAAAATAATTTTTTGAATCGCAAAAATTTCTGCTCATTTTTATGAAAGACAAGAAAGTCAGTATAACAAAAAGAAATTTCCAAATTTGTATAGATTCCCACGAATTATCATGGGTTTTGTAATATCAAAAAAAACAAATTGAATTTTTGGATTTTTAACATTAAAGTTCGTTTTTGGATACTTTTACAAAGTTTCATTTAATTAGAACTTCATAAGCATATTGATAGCTGTTCATGGCTCCTTGGCGTCAAATTTTTGAAAATTTTTCAGTTATGTCAAGAAAATTTTATTCAAAATATATCCATTTATCCAATTTTCGAAGTTTTACAGCATAATTGTTAGTATTTGTAAAAATTATATGATGCGATAAAATCGATTTTTTAAACATTGATCAAGGAATGAGAATAAGTGACTTTTGAAGAATTTTCAGACTTAAAATATGTTTTTCAGGGTTACTATCAGGGTAATGCATGTAAAACAAAATATTGGTTATTGAAGTATATTTTCATAATTCGGAATGAACTTCATTTAGCATATTAATAAATGACGTTTGTTCAACAAAACATGCCATTGATTCATGACATTCCGTACAGTTTTTGCATGTTTCACAGTTTTCAGAGTTTGAGCTAAAATCTTCGGAGCTATTTCCAAAACGATATGTCTCATGCAACATACAAGGAGTGCACATGGTACAATCTCGGCAATTTGAATTTTTTGAACATTCTCCGAGTAAGCAAGATTTACAAGGGATGCATTTTTTACATTTTTCGCAGTCTTCGCATTCGTCTCCTAAAATTCTGCTAATTAGATGATATTATTTTGTTTTGAAATGCTGTGAAAAAGTTTATGGGAAAATTTCAGAGTACTTCCTTGTTTTAACTTTTCCTTCGAAAAAATTCACAAATTTGAAATATAAATTTTTTTATTTTAACACCCCTGGTAATAAAGAACAAAAGAATATATAGTTGTAATTGCTAAAAATGGAATTAAGTGTTAATGATAAAAGTTTTAAACGCTCAGTTTCTGACCACTAGATGGTCGATTTTTTTTGCCCGGAATTATTTTTTCTGTCAATACCCCCTATGAGCAAATTATTTTTTCTCAAATACTGTAGTTTTCGCTGTAGTTATACCGCTGCATACTCTGAATATTGTCTTATATTTAAAACTACAGTATCTGATAAATATTAATTCGCCCATAGGGGGTAATTTAAATTCACAATAACATTGATTTCTTGCAAGCAACAGATTTTTCGAAACTTACAGGTCCGGAAAAATCTCATATCATCACTCAGGTTTTTGAAATGTGCAAAGTTTGCACTGCAAACGCCAAGAAAAAAGAGACGGGTTCCCGAGCACATAATCTGCTCGGGTGCCGACCACTGGTCACATGTCAGCCTAGGTTGTTACCTGTTTTTCACCACTGAAATTATATGATACTTATGGAAAAATGAAAAAGGACAATTTGTTTAGAATTTTTCAGAGACCAAGAAAAAAATTTAAATTTTTTTAGAAAAAATTCGGGATTTTATGAAGTATATCATATTTTTTAAAGCCCAGATACTTATGTCCTTATTGACAAAACATTCAAATAAAAAATCCAAATCTGTAACAGCCGATTTCCGCCTAGATATAAATATGATATACTTCATAAAATCCCGAATTTTTTCTAAAAAAATTTAGTTTTTTTCTTGCTAGAGCATTATAAATTTTGGGTAACCCCTGATTTCCGCAAAAAATGTGTTCTATCATAAATTTACCTTTGCACGTTAAACAATCTACGCATTTTAAGCAATTTTTATGACAACTTTTACAAGGTTCGTACAGTTTGCGATACATTCTCCATGATGGCGAATAGCACGCCAGGCCCGGAACGCATTCCATGCATTTTGTACATTTATCACATCCCGGAAGTAAATTATCTTTAAGGCATGGTGTGCAAGTTGCACAATGTTTGCACTCCGAAAAAGTTTCACATGATTCTTTAAGACATCCAACGCATGGTTTGCAGGGTTTGCATTCTTTGCATTTGTCACAAAGCGGATCATTTGCATCTGAAAATATTTAATGAATGATAAGTTGAGTTAAATTAAGGATGTTTCTCGAGCAAAACATTTTCTCGCATTTACATCCCAAAGTGGCATGCCATGGCAGGAGTCGTTCAAAATTTTAAAAATTAAAAACACATTCAGCGACTACAGCTTATTCTGGTTTGACCAAATTTAACCGGGATTCCAAAACTCACAAACAAAATCCAACAAGAATAAAGTTTAGACGCTAGTAGCGTTGCGCTACTCTGCAATCTAAGTTGATTCTCGTGATATATTATTTCCTACATAGAACTTCTCAAACCTCAATTCATTTGTGAGATGAAAAACACGATTTCTGATAATTTTTCAAGGAAATCTGAGTAATTGTTATTCAATAGTTTTCTGTTAATCGTATACAGGGAGAAGCCTGATATCGCTGGCCCAATATCGCCACATTTGCCGAAATCGCCGAAAAAAACCTACGCAATTTCACGATTTTCAGCTGAAATATTTTAGTGACAATATCGCCGTATTTGCCGAAATCGCTTTAATTTTTGAGATTCATGTCTCAAATTACTTTTTGAGCGTCATGAATGAAGTCATTTTCAGGATTGACTCACCCAAATCGAGTCTTTTCAATTTTAATTTGATTGCGTTTTGTGTGGTATTTAATTCTACGCATTTTGATGATTCATTCGCACCAATTGCGAAACTCCTTATAAAATCAAAACTAAATTTTGACATATGTATGACCCTGTATATGTACATATGTATTTAATCGTATATATGTATTGAGTTTGAAAAGTTGAATTAGAAGTCAACGATGAAATGAACGAACAAGATGCTGAAAATTAATTAATCGTGTTTTCATTAACAAACTGTTAACCCGCAGCAATCAAATATGATATATTAAATCGAAGATTTTGCTTATGCCTAAAATTATTCTAACCGCCTTGTTGTAGAATTACCATTTGCAAGAATTCCAGGCATAGGCATAATCTTCGATATATCTCTTTTCTAATTAATAACAGAACCCTGGATTATAGATATTGCTAAAGTTAAGGTTTGAATGTTGTTTCTTGGAGAATGTCACTTTGCTGTGAATGAGATTCCCGCCAATATTAATCATAAAGGCCATAGTTTAAAATTTTATTATTTTCAAACATTATGATTCATGAGCTTACTAATAGCTGTCTATTGAACTTAGCTTTCAAAAATACAGAGCCTCCGAGAGTTAACGTTTTTTAACAAAAATTTCAGTTCGGTTTCTGGTTTACTGAGGTTATTCTGGAGTTATTTAAATCATAAATATTCACGGTATGTCTCGAGGCTAATCTACCTGCTTTTATTGTGTTGGAGACAATTATCATTAATAAAGCTTTTTGCTAACGTCAGCAAATTATTTTAATGTAGCTTATTTAGACATCAATTTTGAAATTGATTTGGAAATATTTAAAAACAGATAAATGTACGTATTTTTGTTAAAAACCAAGAATAACCTCGGATTAAATATTGAAAAACAACTTTAGGAGGTAGTAGTCGTAATGTTTTTGGGTCACTTTGAGGCCTTAAGGGGTAGTGTCCGCAAAAAAAGTTAGGCTGAAAATCTGATATAGTACTAAACCACCCTTCAAAAAACGATTGGTGAAAGTCTCGTTGCTTTTTTATCATTGGTTCTCCCACTAGAGGGCGTTAAAGTCGAAAACGGAGGTACCATTTTCTCGTTTATTAGATATCCGATCAACTTCATTTGTTTGTCTAATTTAGCGGTTTTTAAATAAGAAAAAAAAACTTTGTTGGTTTTTTGTCTGACTTTATAAAAGTACAGTAGATAACCATAAAAGGGTGGTATTTTGGCCGGTTATGTACCATTTATTCGAAAACCGCTCATCAGAATTTGTTTTAACTATGCTTATTCGATTCCAAATACAATTGTGAACAAATAATACGTTCTACATTTTTCACTTACGTCATCAAAAAATTAATACATGTATGAAAATAATGCTAATAATCAGATTTTCAAAAACTTGAAGGGTAATGTCTGCAAACAATTTTTGATTACTTAAGTGAAAAATGAAGAACGTTTTATTTATTCACAGTTGTATATAAACATAGTTAATATAAATATAATTTCAAAAAATTTTAGCTAACAAATTGTTTGCCGTTCCCACCTGACTTCATACCCAATTAAATTCGTATGGATTTATAATTCAATAAATTAAAATAAAATTTAAGCTTTAGTTTTCAACCTGAACTAATACATTATTGTATTATGAACAGTTATTCCAAAAGCTAAAAAGCGCTCTTGATAATTGTTAAGTGCATAATCTGAATAAACCAATCGTTAGGTATTATATTATATAATGTATATCTTTACTGTACTGCTGTACTGCCAGTACCTGCTGGGGTTTTTACGCCACTTCTTAAGCCAACATTTTTATTTAATTTGACTTTTGAAAACGACTCATCCGATTGAGTTCCTAGATAACTCAAACTGAGCTCAAATATTAAGAAAGAAATTAATTAACAAAATAATCGTCCGAATCAGACAATAGTTTATTAATTAGTTATTTTTGAACAAAAACTGATAATTAAACAATTTCAGTAATATCAGATAAAAAATGGTCTGATCCGGACCAACTTTTTTTTTTATTTATTATTCACTAGATATTTTTGCTCAGTTTTAACAGTCTAAAAACTTAATCAGACAAGTCATTTTCAACTGCCAAATTATATAAAAAAAGGTGCCTAAAAAGTGGCATAAAAGCCTAGCACGTACCGTAATAGATATCCTTTTCCCAACGGAACTCCATCTCAAAAACGAACAGAAGAGAATTCGTACATACGCCTGAAATGCATCTTCGAAAATTCTTAAACACTGAAAATTAATTCTAACCAAAGCCCACACAAAATCAAACTTTACCCTCAATTAATGGTTTATGTGTCAAAGCCCTTTGATGCGTATTAAGCCCAGGGATGGTTGTTACAGTATACTTTCATTACGAAAATTCAAATATTAAATCACTCCGAGTTTCGAAAAAAAACAATTGTCATTTTTTTAACTGTTTTTTAGAGTTGGTAACACAAAGGGCAAAATGGGTTGATTGCAATGTACAATATGTGTAATAACACCGAGATGCGTTTTCAGATTCAGTAACTTTTATTTATAATGAGCAACGTGGACGTCCTGAGATTGATAACCACCACTTTTGTCGACAAGTTTCACTATAAAATTTAGTAATAAATGTTAAACAAAAAAGAGTTTCAAATCAGACTAATCCATTCATTTTATAAATTTATGGGGGTAATGCGACTACTATTTATATAAGGTTTTAAAAGAGCATTAAAAATCTCAAATATTGGATACGGAGTGATATTACCAAGTCATCAAAATTTTAATTCGCAAATTTTGGCATTTTTTAATATTTCTTCCAAGAATTTTATAAAAAAATGAGATTATAATAAACGTTTGCTTAATTTAGACCTAAACTCAAAAAATACGTAATTCGGGATATTTGCCTAAATCAATATCAACCTTAGTCAAAGCTCGTAGATCAGATTCAGCAAAGAGCATGAATTTTAAAATTCAAGATTAACTGTTTTTGGGGCTCTCTATCACCATCTGTGAACATTTTTCTGAAATTTTGTGGGAGGTCATTTTCGTGATCATTGGGGTCGATTTCGTAATAAATGTTGTTTTTGATGAAATTTTGCAATTTCCTTTTAGTATTCAAAACTTTCTTGGACTCTAGAGGAAATCATCTAACAGGTGTCCTGTGAGCCGGAGACGAATTTTAATAAACATCTAAAATGCTTGTGCTGAAGAAACTTACGGGGGGATCACGTTGATCAATAATTGAAGTTTTTGTTATGTCAACATGAAGTCCGGAAACGTGACAAAAAAGATTCGATTTTTTTTTCGCAAGGGCAGAGACCCGGATAGTTCCGTGATATATTGATAGCAGCATCCCAAGAAGCTATGCATTGAGTTGCATCAGAGATATCATTTATAAATTCTTTTTTAGCATCTTCGGAGGACCGTTGTGCCTTATGCAAAATACTGTAAAAAATTCAATTCGACAAATGGTTTTTTCGGAAAAGGGAGCTCCATCTTATCCGTTATCATCAAGAAATCCACCCGTAAGCAACCATTTTTGACTCTTTAGCACCAACCGTTTGCGGACGTTTTGGGATAAGTCAATATCATTTTTCGTATTGCCCCATGGGCCCAAAATTTACTCCTAAGATTCTGGTTTGAACCAAAAGTGTTTAGTCATTATAAAATTCTAAAAAATTAAATTCTGATAAAAATGTGAAAAAAAAACGTATTGAAGGTGTCAACAAATTCCATGAAATATGAGAAAACAACAAAACAAATTTTCCCGGCTTTTTGTTGAAAATTTCGATCTTTTTCAAGTCCTAATTCTCGGTCGTATTAGGGACACGTTTTGATTCCAAAGATTATTTCCAAATAATTTTATCTAATCGGGTCTTTTCATTATTTTGCTCTTACACCGGGCCCCCATTCAATAATTTGAAGGAGAAGTGGTCATCAGATCTCAAGAATTATTTAATTAAAATACACAATTAACAATTTTCAATGAAAATTCCGGATCCATTTATCATCTGTAATATATCTTTATTGACTTTCAAGCTATTTTGTTCGAAAAATGGACTTTGGGTGGGCCCTATATTACAACAATTTAGAAAAAAAGCAGTCGTTTTGAAGAAATTTGTTTAAAAGTTTCAAAAAAGGCGCCTAAATAATATTTCCCCGTCTTTGGTTTATTTTAGACGAAGGCATGTACTTAAACAACATTATTTGACAAAACTGTGTATTTTATAGGGACAAGTCGTCAAAGACCCCCATAACTTTTTTTAGGGTGATAGTAAATGTTCTCTGATAGAAAAAGCTGATCGCGTGTCGATTGCACTACAGATAAACATTCAAACACCTATTTCTGGAGCATTTTTGAGAACAATTCAGTAGCCGTGCTCAAAATTTCAAAAAAATCTGGATTTTGAAGAATTGAAAGTTTTTAAAATTTTTAGACGAAGTACTTTTTTCGAGAAATGTATAGTTTCGCTATTGGCGGACGAACCGCGGCCAGCCTAAGCTCGTTTTTTGATCGAACGAGTCATGGACGTCATGAATTTTTAATCCAGTAGGAAATTTTCATCAATATTTTATATTTAATATTTATGGACGACTACCCCGTAATCAATGATACCTCGAATTAAATAGAAAAAAATAATCACAAACTTACATTAATTGAGGTCATTTAAGCTGTCAATTTAATTTATAGCTAAAAAAACAGTGTAGTGGGCTCAGTGTGTTGTTAAACGGGTACCGTGATTATTTACCTATAATGTCTAATGTATTATGTCGAATTTTAGTTAATCGGAGTTAACAGATTAGTTGCATCGAGCCTAAGTACTGAACAACAAGAACATTTTTTTGGATTGAATTGTTTTATTGTATCTCAGTGAATTATCACTGGTTGAACAAACAATAATTAGTAAAAATATAAAATTATTTTGTTTAATCAAGAGATTGAGTCAAACGTCATGAATTTAACAAATAGAAAAACGCTGCATGCCTTTGTATGATAAAAGATGTTCCTGATTTTTGAGATATACTTTTTTTAATTTTGTTTATCTTTCCACGAGCTGGATTTGAATTTTTGTCGTTAGTGGCGCTGAATTACAAAACTCGAATTTTTTGAAGTGACATTTTTGTGATTTAGTACAAAAAAAAGCATGCGCATCATCGTTTTTGGAGACGGTATTATAAAATATGAGTTAATTTTGACCAACAGTGCAGGGAGAGTCGAAACAAGACAACTTTATAATTTGCTTTACCGGGAACCTTGTTATTTACAGTTTAAAACACATTTTTTTTCAAGTGAAATTAAAGTCATTGTAATAAATTAAAAAAACAAATTTTTTAAAAATTTTGTTATTAAGAGATTTGGAGTTAACATTAAATGATAATCTAAAGAACATATGAATGGCAAGAGGTCGACAATTGAAGATTTTATTTGGAAAACAATTGAAATCAACAGAACATAATTTTACCACCTGTACTCTTCCACAGCAAAGAAAGATGAAATTTTGCTTGATCACGGCGCTGTTGTGTGTTATGACACAAATTCAAGGTATTATGAGCCGTGTTCAAAATGCTTAGATATTGCAACTTGTGACGCTACCTGCTTGACTCGAACAGTAAGTAACGATATTTATCATATGATATTACTCATTAAATTTTCAATCAAGTGATCTTTATAGCTAAAGGGTGTCCTGACCAGGGATCGACCAAATTGGATCGGATTGGTTGGATCAGATCGATCGAATTTTAAGACTTTTTAAAAGATATATCTAGAAAACTTAAATGTCCGGATTGACACTTTTAGAGTACAGGTTAACAATTTGTATGATAATGATATTCATGTTAAGGTTACCAAATTATTCGAGAATATAAAAACATATTAATTGACAATAAGTAGTTTTTTCTTGATATACATCGGAAGGGGAAATGCATATTACCTGGGCCATTAAAAGTAATGGTTGAAACCGGTTCTATGGACCTTTTAAATTGTGATCACTGCAGGCATATCTCTTTTCCAATGGAACTCCATCTCCAAAAACGCTTACTATCTCTATAGCGGTGTTCGATCCTGGCTTGTGTTTAAGTGATTGGTCTTAGTGATTGCTTGAGTGATTCAGCAGCCGATAAATTTTGCGGTTCCATTATCAAGGACCCTTGCCTTATAATTATATCAAGATAATCACTAAGACAACTTAGTGGGATTCGACACACGCGCTATAGAGATAGTAAGCGTTTGGAATGGGGNATATCCTTTTCCCAACGGAACTCCATCTCAAAAACGCTTACTATCTCTATAGCGCGTGTTCGAATCCCACTAATGTTGTCTTAGTGATTATCTTGAATATAATTATAGGCAAGGGTCTTGATAATGGAACCGCAAAATTTTATCGGTGTGTAATCACTCAAGCAATCACTAAGACAATCACTTAGACAACATCAGTGGGATTCGAACACGCGCTAAAGAGATAGTAAGCGTTTTGGAGATGGAGTTCCATTGGGAAAAGGATATGCCTCAGTGATCACAATTTAAATGATTCCATTAGAACCGTTTCAACCATTACCTTTTAATTGGCCCAGTATATATGCTATTTCCTTCCGATGTATATCAGAAAAAACTACTTATTGTCAATCTAATATTTTTTTTATATTCTCTATGATATTTGTTAACCTTGAACATGCAATATCATTATCATACAAATTGTTAACCTGTACTCAGGCTTGTAAAGGGATGCATCCCTAGCCGATTTTTCCATCCCTATCCTGTACTCTAATAAGTGTCTGTACTCTGCCTGTACTCTAATAAGTGTCAATCCGGACATTTAAGTTTTCTAGATTTATCTCTTTAAAAAGTGTTAAAATTTCGATCGGATCTGATCCAACCAATCCGATCCAATTTGGTCGATCCCTGGTCAGGACACCCTATTAGCTATAAAGAGTCACTTTGATTTGAAAATTAATATGAGTAATATCATATGATAAATATCGTTTACTTACTGTTCGAGGTCAAGCAGGTAGCGCAGTCTACACAAGATTTGCAATCATCTAAGCATTTTGAACAGGGCTCATAATACCTTGAATTTGTGTCATAACACACAACAGCGGCTGTGATCAAGCAAAATATTTTCATCTTTCTTTATGCTGTGGAAGAGTACAGGTGTAAAATTATTGTTTTGATGTCAATGTTCCAAATAATCTATTTATCAATTGTCGATCTTGCCAATATTGTCTTTAAATTCATGATGTTCTAACCTCAATCTCTTAATTAAACAAAATATTTTAATTATTTTTAAATTATTTATTTTTAAAGTTTATCACTGAAATGAAATATTATTCGATCTTAAAAATGGCTTGTTTCTCAGATACTTTATGGCTTAATAACAGGTGGCGGTAAAGCAAATTATAAGTTGTCTTGTTTCGACTCTCCCGCCACATGTGGTCAAAATTAACTCATATTTTATAATATCGTCTCCAAAAACGATGATTGCGCATCTTTTTTTTGTACTAAATCACAAAAATGTCACTTCAAAAAATTCGATTTTGTAATTCAGCGCGACTAACGCAAAAATTCAAATCCAGCTCGTGGAAAGATAAACAAAATTAAAAAAAGTATATTCTCAAAAATCAGGAACATCTTTTATCATACAAAGGCATGCATCGTTTTTTCTATTTTGTTAAATTCATGACGTTTTGACCTCAATCTCTTGATTAAACAAAATAATTTTATTATTTTTTTACTAATTATTTTTTAAGTTGATCACAGTGATAATATCACTGAGATACAATAACATTCAATTCAAAAAAATGTCTTGTTTTTCAGATACTTTATGGCTCGATGAACTTAATCTGTTAACTCGATAACTAATCAAATTCGACAGATATACATTTAACATTATAGGAAATAATCAACGGTACCCGTTTAACAACACACTGAGCCCACTACACTGTGTTTTTTAGCTATAAATTAAATTATGACAGCTTAAATGACCTCAATTAATGTAAGTTTTGATTATTTTTTTCTAATTTAATTCGAGGTATCATTGATTTAGGCGGTAGTCGTCCATAAATATTAAATATAAAATATTTGATGAAAAATTTCCTACTGGATTAAAATTCATGACTCATGACTCGTTCGATCAAAAACGAGCTTTGGACTAAGGTGATATTTTTTAGCAAAAATCCAATAAGATATTTTGAAGTTTAAGTGGTCAAATTTAAGCAAACGTTATTATAATCTCATTTTTTGGAAGAAATCAAAAAAATGCCAAAATTTCGAATAAAATTTTGATGATTGGGTTAATTATCACCTCGTATCAATTTGGAGCATTTTTAATGCCTTTAAAACCTTTATAAAATCAGAGTCGCATACCCCCATAAATTTAAAGAAATGAATAGGATTAGTCTGATTTGAAACTCTTTTTTGTTTTAAACATTATTTACTAAAAATTTTATTTGAAAACTTTCGACAAAAGTGGTGGTATCACATCTCTAGGACGTCACGTTTGCTCATTATAAATAAAAGATACTGAATCTTGAAAACGCATCTCCGGTTTAATTATACACATTATGTACATTGCATCAACCCAATTTTGCCCTTTTGTGTTACCCAACTCTAAAAACAGTAAAAAAATTAAAATTGTTTTTTCGAAACTCGGAGTGATTTAATATTATGAATTTCGTAATGAAAGTATACTGTATACAAAACCACGGCTTAAATACGCACACAAGGGCTTTGAACAATAAACCATTAATTGTAGCTAAATTATTGATTTTTTGTGCTTGGTTTGGAAGTTTAAGTTTCTCTATTTTTACAAATTTTCAAGATGCATTTTCAGTTGCGTTTATTGTACAGAGAAGTCTACTTTTAGCTACTTTAAATTTAAATCAAAAAGTTATTCCTAAGAAATTCCTGATAAAAATATTTTTTCTCAATTTCATTTTTAATTAACCCCCTCACTCATTTGAGTATTGATACCCCCCTCAGGCCCAAGCCAGTTTTAGGGATTTTCTTTGAACTCATATTATGAGAAAAGTAGAAGTGCCAGCGGTTTAATTAGTGTCAAGTCTCTGAGAATAAAGTCCGACTTAATTTTTTATGTAATTATATAAGAACAATTAAATTGTTGAGTGCTTCATTTTTGCGGTGGAAAAGTAAATTACTTTGAAATACAAAACTTTTTTAAAATTTGTGATCTCAAAAAAATAAAAGTCATTCAGGCAGCTCAGAACAAAAAACTGAACTGTAGAACGTTACGAATTAAATTCCGAAAAAAGTGACATCCCCGGAAATAAAATCCAATTTCCGGTCTGTTATAATTAAGTGTTTCAAGGTTTTTTGCGAAAAAAAAGTAGAATAAAATGTATTTCCAACAACTCTGAGTCGTCGAAAATTTTTTTTAATTCTCATTTTTATCAAAAAAAATGTTTGGCGTAAGAAAATCTCTTTAAAATTGTTCAAATTTTTTCATAAGTTCGTTTCGATTTTTAAAACCAACTTGGACCGCCAAATTCCCCTTTATATTGTAATATGAATCCGGATAAGCGCTTAAGGGGGTTGGTGAATTTTGACAGATTTGCACTTTTTTCAATTGTTTTTCTCTTGATAAGAAACATTTTACTATTTTCTAAAAATACTTGTTGTTAACTTTTCTGTTTTCTTTAGAACATGATGTGACTGCATATTTTTAGTGCTCGTTAGTCATATTATTATAACGTACTGATAAAGAACCTAAAAATCCAAAATATATTTACATAACAATAAAAAATATTATAACTTCGTAATATCTGATTTTTTCAGATCTATTATTTTCACTTTGGTCGCTTTTTTTTAGGTACGACCACTTAAGGGAGTACCCCACGCCATTTAGTGATTTTCAAACGTTTGTTCTGAGCTGAATAAAAGTTGCTTGAGTTTCATGTTCTAAGACTCAGGAGATATTTGTCTGAATTTTTCGAAAAAA